>JAQQSE010000182.1:0-397206 GCA_035772565.1 Antheraea assamensis | reverse complement strand
TTTAATACCAAAGTAAAAGATATATAAATAACGTACTACATACATACAATAAACAGATACTAAAACATATAATTATAGAAAAAAAAATCCCCGAACATTACCTATATTTAATACACTTAAGAGATCTCTATACCATTCTAGAACTACCTCCAGGTACGGTATCAAACGCGTTGTTACAAATGAACAATAGAGAATAATAGATAAATAAGTAATAAGGTCCTAAAAATAGAATGATTCGAATCTTTTCGAATTTCTCGTATTATAATAGCTTTCCAGAAAGTTTCACCCTCGATTTTATGTGATTTTAGGAGAGTATAGTATAGATAATAAAGAAAATATGATAAAAAATCATATCAAAGAAACCTGCAAGCGGATTGCACCATAGCAGTATAAAGTGTAAGTACGACCATAGTGTAGTAGTGTGAATCTAGTTAAATTTTGTCTTTGCCGGTACACATATTATATTTTTTCCTTTTACAACATTTTAATTAGAATAAGCGTGCGGTGAGACTGTATTGTCACGTTATATGTACCTATGTTAAGCTTTCCGTTGGCTTGGTTGGTTACCGAGTTGTTTTTTTTACTTGGGCATCCTTTAAATCTTTAATTTATAGCCTAAAATCATTTAGGAAAAAAAGCCGTTGTCGTTTAACCGTGCCTAAATGACGATATTTTTCCCATACATTTAACATTGGGTTTTTCACTTATTAGAAATTAATTTTTATATTGCTCGTTTTTTTAAATAACTTACCAAATATTATTAATTCTCTATCTACTATGATCGCTCGGGATGGAGAAATTCTGATGATGTAGGCGTCAAACATTACATTTGCATATTTTGATAAGGTCAAAATTTTTCCTATTCCTTTAGTTTACTTTTGAGAAAAATTTAATAGTGGCATGTTGTCGTCATATAACACGACGAGTATTTCGAACGTCTTACTATGCAAAGCATAATTATATATGTTTTGAACTGAAATACCATCTGCATCTGAAAACTACATTACAATTAGTTCAATAGTTTTAAAGTAATGCCTGTCAAATTGTCAAAACAAGAATTTTACTGCATCACGACACACTTACCCTTTTTTCCTCTAAAATTTATCTCCCAAATATACTCTATTTTAAGATATTATTATTTAGTGCATTAACATTTTCATTTAATCATTCTGCATGTATATATTTTACTAGCCGAAATAAAATAAAAAGTCTTTTAAAACTAAAATTTCAAAAAGCGATCACCTGTAAATTACTGAAAAGGTATTTGCATAATTTTATAATTACTTAATGTTAGATAAGCGAAAAACAACATGATCGTTTACTGCAAACCTTTTATGAAAATATTTTAATCAAGTCCGAAAACGAAGTACCCAATTCCGTACTAGTAGCATTCTAATAGTAAATTATGTTTTTGTTATCCGATTCCCGGCGCTGGTGTCGGAGTGGCAAAAACCTTGGTCCTTTGTTTGCTTAACATCAGAGTCGAACGGAAACTCGAGACAATGAGTTATATTGTTTTTTCCACAGGAAACTTGTTATCGCTTCATTAGAGCTAATATGGGAACAACTAGCTTTGATAAATTAATAAGTTTTTCTACACTTATAAAGATTGTTTTTTGTTTGTGAGGATATAGAAATTATATATTATTTTAATTCATAGCAGTAAGTAAAAGGATTAAAAATGCTTATTGAATACGATTTTAATGAGAACATTGTCATTTTAGCGTAATCAATAGAAGACGAGACTATTAATTGCAGACTCGTGTATTGAAGCACCACGTTGGGCGCCACTCTATAGATAACAAATAATGTGTGCTTGCGTATGCAAGGTTATCGGGCGACTCAATTTTACGTTTTCTAATCAGGGAGAAGGTGTCTGAAAAAAGGTTGATTTAGTAATTGGGAGTGTGTATTTCACTATCTATATATTTGTCAATATTTTAAATCTCCTTTATATAGTAAGTCAGCAGTCATAACTGCATCTAGAAATAAAAAAGTAATTATTCAGTATTTGCAATATTTACAAATTAGTATTACAGTACATTTCTTAGCTGTTCCTTTACTAAGACTTCGAAATCATGAAATAGGTATTTATTAATTAGCAAATTATTTTCTGTCCGATAATAGGATTATAGACACTGAAGTATAATAATATTTTGTTTTAGTCGATAGTTACATAAAACTAAACTCCACATAAGTTTAATATACATGTAAAAAAAATTGTAATTAGTAAACAAACGATCAATAATGTAATGTCACGTAAATAGAAACACCAATCACAAGGCGTGACGTCATAACTTCCGAAACATTGTTCTGATTTTTACATTTTGACATATTTATGGTCGTGTAAAAAATGGTGTCGTTTACTATGGTGTGACGTCAATCCATCGCCATGACAGATGCCAGGAATTTAGCAGGAATATTTATGGTTTACTAGTTGTTACTCACGGTTTCACTCCCGCTAATATAAATTTGACCTATCAATTAGAAACAGTACTTTTTTCTGGATAAAAGCGTAAAAACGGAACAAATATACAAGCTCACATTCACCTTTATAATATTAGTTAGGATATTAAAAATATATATGTTTCATTACCACAATGTTCAATGCTTAATGCAGTAGCGGAACGCAGCTGACATCAGTTGTCATGCGTGACATGCTCGTCAAGCTTTGGAACGATAACATCTTGTGTGTGTATAAAAAACCGTTAGATTCGCAACGTATTATTTTCTCAAAGTGGCAACCTAATTCTCTATCGGGGGATCACAACAGGTGCTGGAGCAGTCCAAGATACGTGGTGCACTGCTACAGCTCAATTGTGTATTGAACAACAACCATCGCAACGCTATTTTACCCAGAGTAGCCAGGCCACGAAGCTACGGTGCGAAAACTACAATATATTTTTAATGGAAATAAACGTTGTAAGTGTGGTTTGTAAGTATAATAGACATATAGTTACCCTATACAAATGAAGTGCTTAAAGAAGTCTTTACTACTACGTGATGCTCGAACAGGTAAGATATATAACCTTTATTCACGGCGGTGATTACTTACCATCAGGTGACCCACCTGTTTGTTTGCCCCCTATAATATAAAATATATATATATATTGATATATAACTTTCATTCATTCAATTCTATTCACAGTTAACGCAAAGTATGATATACCGTTTTCAAAACGATATTAAGTTTCAGAAGAAAACTCCTCGACACTCAGCGTTAAGTCGCTCTGACGTCCCAATTTCAATCGTCTAAGACCTCGCCTTATCTACTCGATCGTAAATCGTCTCCGAGTAATCTACTACTCGTTCTGGTATTAATTTAACGGAAAATCTTTTCACAGGAATATTATAATCGAATTTTAACCGTTTCTATTTAAAATTTCGACGAAACGCTGTCGTTTTTCACTAACGATATTCGCCGTAAATTCTTCTGATATACGATCGTACAGTTTTGCAACTTTTGTTACCACCACACGTGGTGTAACGAGGAGTAATGGACTTTATTATGAAATTTGCTAGTAGAAAGAATGCGAAAAAAAGAAAGGGACAATTGGGGTCGGTCACCGGCTATATGCGAGCGAAATCGTATTTGTGAAACCACGTGATGATGGGTCTATACCTATCCTATGATAAGTAAGAAGGGTACTCGCGTAGTCCAGGTCTTTTTCTCTTCTCCAATACCTTTCCATGTGCGTAGACGCGTCCATGGGTTCCCGATGCGTGGGACAGCTCCGAACGGTACATACTAACGTGCGATAACGAACGACACAACGAACTCGAGCGTGGACCGACTAATTGTGATGTAGGTGGTTGGAACGGGTGGAGGGTGGATTTAGACAAATGAAGTGGATGAGGCATGTTGATTCGAAAACACAATGTCGATAATTATCTCGATTCTCTACTCGATACAATAAATGCATTTAACGTTAAAACGGTTGTACTGATTTTATAAGCTTCTTTTTTATTCTGTTTTTTTTTTGTAATTATACGTTATTTATACTATTTCCTCTTCTTTGTATCTTTTATGCCTTGATTTTTAGTTGGTACATACGATAACGGGTTTATACGATTATTGAGACTCGTACATTGTTTCTTAGTGAAAGGCATCTTATGTCCCTTTATGTACTCGTACTCCTGAGAATGTCTTAGCAAAATTGTATAATTATCAGTTTAGTAGCTACGGCGTGAAGTCGTAACAAACAAACAGATTTATATTCACATTTATAGTATTAGAAAGGATTTATTAATAGAAAGGTTTTAGTATTATATAGAGATAGGCAATATCTATCTTTGCTTTACTAAGGCTTGGCTACGACTGATATATAATTTGACTTGACAATTTTGAGTGGCGATATTTAGCCATTTCTGCTATCGCTATGCTCTTGCGATATACGTAATTCTAGGTCGGGATTTATTTAAATATGTGTAATTTATTCCGTCACTTTATTAAATGGCTCACTAAACCGAAAACCAATGTTTGTATAATTGAACTTTTTTTTCAATTTAGTTAATATTGTCTAAAACTTCGCGCGTATTACAAATGCATCACATATTACACTTTGTTGTATTCATGCACTGTGACTCCTCGAAAATAGAATTCGCCTCTCTTCTCTTGTTATCAGAGTATGAGTGAGTGAGTATAGCTTTATAATTTGACCACAATCTCACTTTACATTAAATTATGAGGTGGCCTAGAATTGTAACACGTTAAAGCTAGATGAGAACTGGCTGTCCAGTGTGCATCTCTCTGAACATACTTATAGATGCTTGGCGATGACACACTCTGCCATGTCGCTTCAAATAAGCGCTGAATCTGAAAATTAAGAACATTATATATAGTAATTTTTTTTATACTAAAAACGTTTTCATTAACATCGTGACCTTTATCATCATGGCGCAGTTACCAGCATCTTAAGATAATGCATCGATATACATATTATAGGTGCTAATCCTTGCGAATGAGCCAGAGCTTTCATTGAAGGAAGACTTCGGTCAATCAAAAGCAAGGTGGTAGGGTGTCTCTTAGCCCGCCTGGCGAGCTACAACCTTCGAGTTGAAAATATGATGCCAAGCATTTGTAGCCGTGTTACGATAGCTGCACATGAGGGCACTTCACCTTTGTATTTAACGTATTGTTGGATCACATCCTCATTTAACATCCTGTGAGTTGTGGTCAAGGCAAAAACCTACAAAATATATATAAAAGAAAAAATCATTTTATATTTTAAGCATCACTGTAATATTTTCAATCTCAATAATGACTTCCCACAGTAAACCTTCGGTTGTAATCAATTTTTACCATGACAAAATTATTATGCATAAAGCAAATTCTTTTTTATTAGCAAAATCTGAAGCGAACCGAAAATAAGCGTTGTAATATCCCGCGCTGCCTATCAACGTTTGGCACATCAAAGCCCCTCAAATTCCGATTTTCAATAATCTCACTTTTTTTTTTTTTCATTCGACAAATGGTTTTCATTACGCAACGATATTATGATATTTCTAGAGCTTTCCATATGAATGAGCAACACGAAACGAATGTCTGAGTAAGTTTTAAAAACAACACGGGTTTGAATTACGACCGCGCCTGGTTATAAATAGCTATTGGGCGTATATGCGTATAATGACAATCTGCCCGTTTGCGTGTATTTCATGTTTCAGATAAGTTAACATGCATCTACAAACAAATTTATTTTGTTAAAACAAATTTTGGTATGTTATACGATACAATTGCACTAATTTAATTTTAAAAAGTTAAACAATAACTTATTGTTTTATTTCAAAAGCAGAGCCCATACTACGGATATAGTGGTGTGTCTAGGGGGGCTATATAAACATACAAATTAATGGACAGAAGACTCAGAACTATAATTTGTAAATCACAAAAATAATTTTCTTGTATGGGATTTAAAACTACAACGGCTAACGGGATGACAGCTGCTAGGTGGACATTGAAACCACTCCGTCGTTGTCGTCGTATTTAACCCCTGGATTGTCCAAAACCATAAAAGTGTAATTTCCATACAAACGAATGTAGATCTCATGAGGTATAATAGGTCAACATAGTGTTGCTAGCATAAGCTTAAAAAATACCTGATTTATTACAAAACTCCGAAAAATAACAAAAGATGAATTGTCAAATTATAATGTTTATGTAAAATGTATTTTTAAATTATTTTTCCATTTTTACGAAGTTTATTTTACTAATATGAAATTTACAATGTACGATGTCGTAAAATTCAAAACATAATCCGCCATTTTGAGATCTCGGGTTTAAAAAAATTAGCCGAGGGCTTAAACTTATCAAGCATGATAGAAGAATATGTAAAGATCAGAATAAAATGTTGTCTGTTAGCAATTTATTCATTCATAGACTTTGATATTATACAGTTAAGAAAATAGTATCTTACAATTAGACAGTAGACGGTTGAAAATAATCTGATAACGACTTTTATGTATAAACAACTCATGAAATTTATTTATTTAATCAAAATCGTGTATTCAATTTGCAACCGAAGGATTTACCTCCAGGTTCAATAGCCAATGAAACAATAAATACTTAAGCCGCAAAATTATCCTGTTCTGTATTACGAAAATAAATGGAACGCATTTCAAATGATATCTACAAATGAAAATGTCCATAGTTCAAAATCTCTTAAGTAAGACATTCACACCGTAGTTTAAACTTTATACTTATAAAATACTACAGGATTTAGTGTGTTCTTAATAAATTGAAACTGGGAACGGGCATTAGATTATTTAGAAATTTGAGAATTATTTTAATCATACAATTATAACGGGTAGTATTATCTTATAAAATGGAGTATGTTACAAAAAACCATTAAGACTGTTTATACGGTGGTTTCAAATGACAACACTTCAGTGGCCTAAGTCTAAGTGTAAGAGCCTTTTGACGAAAATTAGAACCGTGTACGATTCTCATTAATTTTTTTTAGCCATTCTCAATATAGTTGTCGTACGTTTCATTTAAAACAAATTAAAATGTTATTATAGAGATCTAAAATTAGCATTTATTTATCCTTAATTTATCTCAATGGTAAGTATATATAATACATATTTATATTTAAGTATGTGTTTTGGCCTTGGTTTCAGAGCGTTCGAAAAGTTTGTCGAAGACTCTACGTACTAAAGTCGCTCAAAATATCGCTACGTGTGTGTTTTCCGCGCGCGATTAGCGTCCTAGTCACGAGTGTATTCCGGACGCGGGAAATTCGTTGAGCGGACGTTATCTATTCGCACGCACTTCACATAACGTCAGAATCCGTTTGCCAGCTAGACGACATTCGCTACCACTGACATGTTGCCACGGATCGGACTGAGGGAACAACAATACCGTGTACCCCTATACTGTCTTTCCTGACTGTATTGTGACACAAAATGTTCAGTTGATTTCACGTTCTAGGCCGTAACCGAAAACATTACAGTAATAGAGAACTTTAACGATTAAAACGTAGTTCAAATATCTACAATTATTTGTCTGACATTAAACTAGCTTGTTCCTGTGATTTCGTTCATGAAAAAAATGCCGTTATTTAATAGGAATTAATTTTGTACAGTTGTTTTTTTGTATTAATTGTATTTTGTCGTTACTATATAACTCTTTTACCATATTTATGTTACCTTTATAATTTTTCTATCACTATTGCTTAGCCTTTATGGGAAAATGTAATGAGATATCACCTATATAATACTCTGAAAAGTTTTCTATCTGTCAAAAAGAGTCTCGTGAAAGTTGATTAAATACTTTCAGAGGTTATTCGGGATAAATACTAAATACTATACACACACACACACTATAAACACTCAATTATGTTTATATGTACAAGTAAATCATGGCATTAAATCCTTGCATATAAAATTGGCATTTTGTCGAACTGGCCACTCACAATTCAAGTCGTAGGTACGGTAGTTTTCGGGTCACCTCTAGTAATCAATTAGAATTTAGGCGTAAATTAACATAATCCTCTCTTATAATAAATAATATCTAATCATACATTAGGATTGTGACACGGTAATGCGTTCCAGACGTGGGGACGATTAATCGGACGCAAGGGCAACTTTTCGTGAGATAAACTATCGCGAGCACCCAAATGTGTCAAGTTACTTAATAATTCACGCAGTACGGTGTTATTAAGAGCCGTGTATCCGGTTAAGCTAAATGTATGGAGAGAGAGAGAGAGAGAATTATTAATTTGTGCTTCATTAGCCTTTATATTCGTTTTGTTGTTTAGCAACAAATTATTAAAATGGTCTTTGTAATAATCTATAACAATATTTATTATGAAGTTTGTTTGAACGCTCTAATCTCTGGAAGTAACAGTAAAATTTCAAACAGATTATACAGAGCTACTTACGTCACGCTATGACTCTTACGAGTAAAGCAATTAACATACAGAGTATAGACTAGAGAATATGATCAGCGAGAATGAAGTAACAGTGAGAGGCATATGGCGCAAAGCAAGGTATGGGACCGCCATGGAATCGCGATAGAAACCGCGAGGCTCTGCAAGTTAACTTGTATTGGAACAGATAATTCAAAACTTGTAGTATAGATTCCGCGGCAATAACTGAACAGCTTTTGAGGACTCGCACATAAGAGAAATGCTAGGAGGTAGTAATTATAGAATTCAGAATGAGTGCTTAAAACCAGTAAAATTAAAAAAATAATGATAACCCACAATTAATTTAAAGAAAACTTATAGTTCTTTGAACTAACAACAAAACCTATATTCATGGGAATAAAGTCGCGGGCAATACTAGTTATTAAGTTAGTATAGTAATAATTCCTATATTAAATAAAGAATACAATTTTTTGGGACTAATTTTTTATATACTTTATAGTTAAGCTTTTGACCACAATCTCATCTGATATTAAATGATGATGTGGTCTAAAGCTAGAGGCAGATTGGCTCTCAAGTGCAGCTACCAGAACACTCCAACAGGTGCTTGGCGACAGGTTTTCAACTTGAGGGTGGTTCCTAGCCAGACGGACTTAGGAAAAGCGCTACCGCCATGCAAATTCTAATGTCCTATTGTTACAACTGTAATTTCTAAACTTAAAATAAATATTAACGTAATGGACAATTATTTCATTATGTCATGCTTCTTCGTGCATGCAGCCGGCATTCATCGAATTTATAAGACGTTATTTCGTCAAAAAACCTTACATTGTAATTTAATACAGATAAAGTCGACTTTTTTACACAATCAAAATAATAACCACTACTTAGCCTGTTCGGACACGGTGTCAATCCACGTAGTTCAGATTTTTGCTATTGAGCCGGAGCTTTTGGTGAAGGAGAACATGGTGATTAATCAATAACAGAGTGATAGGATTTTATCTAAGCCCGTTTGGTTTGTAACGCAGTTGAAAATTTGTCACCGAGCACCTGTAGGTGTGTTTTGGCAGCTGCACTGTTTACCATATAGGACTAAATCATCATTTAACACTAGACGAGGCTATGGTCGAACGATAAAACCAATAATATGTATTTAAATAAAACGATTCATGCGTCCACACGTGAAACCAATTACAACAGATGATCAATATTCAGTAGTACTCATCTTCCGAAGTAGTTTTACGTTACATAAATACAATATTAACCAAATTCAATTAATTCAATTAATTTCAAGCCTAACATAATTAACAAAATTTTAAATCAAGTTACGTTTTTCGGAGCTAATGAATATATGTAACTTTGAAACCACCCGAGCGGGTAAAACTAATCCACGTGTCTGAAAATTCGTCAATTAAGAGTTTCGAATAAACCTGTCTAGTTAGAGAATTTGGTATTATCATTGAGACTTCTAATAATTCAATACAATGTGAACAGATACACGCTTTTTATATAATAAGCAACCGTCCTTACTGATATTATAAATGCAAATATGAATTTGTTTGTGACGCTTTCACGCCTTAACTACTTAATCGACCATCATGAAATTTTACAAATACTTTGTTAGAGGTATAGAAGGGGCACAGAAGAAGAGGGTATAATACTCTATGGCCGTTTGCCCGGGCTGTCGTTGCGGTCTGGCTTCCGTACTGAGCCTTATCGCCGGGGTGGCATGGTACTCACCTTGCACGATCCCGTGTCACTCCATAGCGTCGTAAACGGTACCTCGTGGATTTTTTTAGTCAGCAGGAGTCTAACATCCAACAGCATCCCAGGGCTGTGGGTCTCCAATGTAGGACTATATATGAAATCTAGAAAAGGACAAAATCTAGAATACCACTATTTCTGCTCTCTTTATTTATATCATAATATTTTGAGTTATGTCTATAGATATATTTATGATAAAAAAAAGTTGTAGATAACTGTTATAGAAGTCACGGATCACGACAATCACGTTAAAACTTTTTGTCTGTATGTTTGTATGTTCGGATTTAACTCAAAAACGGCTACACCGGTATTTATCAATTTTGTACACAGAAAGCTTATATTTTGTTTTTCAGATAATAGTATACAAGAATTGTCAATAATTCAATTTGCGATTTAAGAGACAAATCGTAAAAAAATTACATATTTTTTATATTCTTAACGGAGATTGATAAATTTTTGTATAAACGAAGTAAACGTCATTACAAAATTGAAAGAAACGCCACGACAAAGGAAAAAAAATACAAATTACATTTTA
The DNA here is from genome assembly GCA_035772565.1 of Antheraea assamensis. Lineage (NCBI taxonomy): Eukaryota > Metazoa > Arthropoda > Insecta > Lepidoptera > Saturniidae > Antheraea > Antheraea assamensis. Next base: position 386,544 of record JAQQSE010000182.1, on the reverse strand, counting down.
CAATTTTTTTCTTTTTCATTTCGCATTCTTATACTAAAACAATGTTGAATACTTCAGGATTTATAAAACAAAGACACTTTTTTTTGTTACTTAACATATACATTATACATACATAATCTTTACTTAACCAATTCACGAGCGGAGTAGTTGAATTTACTTAGGAGTATTTTTAAACCAAACCACTTGCGTATTCGCAAAGTGAACTATGTCAAATGGTTCAAAGTGAAAACATCTATGTTTTTATTCCGTTAAAGCGTATTTGGTTATAAAATTGCCAGTTTCGATTAAAATATAAATGTAGGATGTATAAAAGAATGACCTATGCCCACTTAATAAATTAAATGTAAAAATGTCTATGGTGTTTTTTTTTTAATCTTTATTTTGCAAGCAATCTTCTAGATGATTACGGCCATTGTCGAGTAGGTAATAATATTGCAAGTGTCTTGTGATAATTTCAATATTCTAACAAGATGGTAGCCCCCTTGCTAGAACTTTCCAAGAAGTTGGCATCTCTGAATTCATGTTTCGTGATATTATTTTCCATTCAGTTCAGTTTTGCACAATAACTGAACTATTTAACGTAAAACACCACCAATATTACTAAATATTGATTCAAATAACAACATCAACTACAAATAAAATATAAAAGCTGACAGACTAAGATCCCGCCAAAAACTCGGTGTGTTTTGCTATTGGTTTAGAGTTTTTGGCGGGATCTTGGTATAATTAATTATTTTTATCCAACTTTTTTAATCCTATAATCTGAAATATTGGTGAAATCTTGCATAATATATCTTGATAATGTGCAGAAGTGAAGTGGATTGCAAATAATAATATGGAATATTAATTCTATAATGACACAAAATATTGGGAAGGAAACTGTGACGACGGCCTAAAAAAATGGGTTCAAAACACTACAGTCATCACAAAATACTTTGTAAAATGGAATTTCATAGCGGCTAATAATCTTCAATGATAAGTATTCGTTGCCAATTTAGGATAAAGAAAAAAAGTATCTGATATATGTATTCTCAGTAAAATCCTATAATAACGAAAATATTCATTTCTCACGCAAAAATATTCTTGGAATTTTTGATTTCTTATTTCGTAATAACATTGAGAAGACGTCTAATAATATTGAAATAGATATTGATCAAGACACTTTATCGTGAATTGTGGTTTGTGTTATTATTACGTTTCGGTATAGTTTTCGTGAAATATTGGTTTGCATTTTATTTTTACATACTAATATAAAGCGACAACTAATATGGCGTTTAAACGATTTTGATCCATTTTTAGCACTATTTGTTATGCTAATTTATGCGTAATCTGTGATATTTCTGAGATATTAATAAAATTAGCGCTATGTATTGTGTGTAATCTGTGATATCTTCTGAGATATTCATAAAATTAGCGCTATTTATTGTGCGTAATCTGTGATATCTTCTGAGATATTCATTAAAATTAGCGCTATTTATTGTGCGTAACTTATGCGTAATCTGTGATTAGACACTCATTCACTTAGATATTCATTAAAATTATACGATTTAAATGGTAGAACCGAAGTATTTAAATTGATATAGAACAATTGCTATATTTATAAAAATAGCGTCACAAATAATTAATTATTCTTCGAAAATATGTAAATGATAACAATGAATGCCAAGGTTTATCCTTAAGAGAAAGACATATAGTATCGTGGACTTTTTGTTGGTATTTTAAGATATGTTCAATTCTGTAGTACATTCTTTTTATTTATCTCGTAAGATTTAGTTAGCATTTTCTTTGTGAGCATCAGATAATTCCTTTTCACGACTATATTGGAATACGGCTTTTTTGTAGTCTATATACAGATATTTTATAAACAAGTGTTATAATCTGGAAATATGAAATTTTGGTCGGCCTAAATTCGGACGACAATCTAAGAATACAGGGAGAAGACAGACGGAATCCAGTCATGATTTTAATATAAAAAAAATACAATACATTACAAAGCAAATAATTCATTTGAAAAAAAAATGCTATTAATATTTTTTTATTCATAACTGTTAATGCAGTTAATGTTAGATGATATCACCGCTAAATGTAGTTACTCCCCTACAAAAGCAGTTGCCGGAACTAACGTTAATCTGTTTGAATATAAACATATTGAGAGTACTATTTTAACTTCCAATTAATTTATATACCATACATATGATAAACATTATGTATAAATAATGTCTATCAGTATGACATAATGATTGGCACAATCCATTATGAGCTTTGTTCATTCACTTTCAAACGGCCCGGAAAGGTTATGAGCACAAGAAGTTACTGTCATGTTCAAAGCTTACATATTGAAATAACAATTATTGGGCGCTTTCATCAACTGTGTACATTGTTCGTGTGTGTAAGTAATGGTAAAACCATATCAATAGGGTTATTCTATCCAACCAAACTATAGTTCGACCGGTATACACATTGGCTCGTATATTTCGTAGTTCGACAGTTTCATGTGTCTATATAAAATACAATTATTATTGTCCCAATAAATTGAACGTTTATTTTATGTTTGTTTTCACAGTTTTGTTTCATTGTCTATAGTCACTTTCAGACATAATTCATAAAGTTTTCTATATGATTTTTATGTCATTTGCTAGTCGACATCAAGCTAGATTCGTGTTACACACCAAGTCAGATTCGTGTCGAGATCGAGTTGGATTCGAAACGCCAGCGTGACCAGGCGGCGCTCGATGGAGTTAGTGTTGCGGGCGCTATCGAGTCGGCAGTGCTTAGGGCGTTCATTCTTTTGTTGGCGATCGGCGCGTGCGATCGCCACTAAAACTATAACGCATTCTGAGAGACGTACTTTATTAATTATATGTGCCTACCGATATGATTTCTGCAATCTAATTGTTTAAATAATCAATATCTAATCCGTGATAGGAGTTTGTTCTAACCAACTACCCACTCTCGCCCAAGATTATAAACATAGACAATGAATAATAATCACGACGGAGAAGCTTCTCTTCCATGTTATACTAATAAAAATAAAAGGCTAAAAAAATAATAAAAAGCTTATATTATATAGCTTATTAGAGTATACAGCTTATATACTCTGGATACTAGAAATAAATTGAACTTGCAATAATACCTAATTATTTAATGCGATAAAATCCAAAATACAATTTATGGTAGAATCAATTTCAAATTATATATCTAAATTTAAAATTATATATCTCCATTATGAAATTCAAATTAAGATATCCGATCACCGTAGTTACACAATTTTGCACACACATTATTAGGGGTACAAAAAATAACATAGGGTACCTTTAACCATTTTTTTCTTTTTCGAACTGACTACACTCTTGGCTTGTTAGAGCCGCTACAGTTTCACCGGACTACAGTTTAATCTAGAAAATGGTACTGCAATTCTCTGCAATACAGTAACAACAACCGTTATGTAAGTTTTTTTTATACTTTATAGGTTAGCGTTTGACCACAATCTCATCTGATGCTAAATGATCATGTGGTCTAAGATGGTATTCACGCTAAACCTAGTGGGAGTCTGGCTCTCAAGTGCAGATGTTGGAATACACCAATAGGTTCTTGGCGACAGATTTTCAACTTGAGGGTTTTTCATAATTCATAGGTCTTACATTTTTTTCATATCCTTTTATATTAAATGATGATATGGCTGAAGATGGTAACAAGCTAAACCGAGAGGACTCGCTTTCAAGTGTATCTACCGGAACACACCATGGACACTGAAAGATAAATTTTAAATTTGACCAGTTTCCACTTTACTGCAGACATTAGCAAAAGCTTTACCACTAGGTCTTGGTTTCTTTACGATGTTTTGCCTCGGTCAAAGCAAGCTAATGCAACTTCACATCGATCGACCGGATTTTCGAAGACGCTAATCTTTAGCCAATGCACCGCTGCTTAATAATTTATTAAGAAAATACAATTGCAATTGATATCATTAAACCCAAATACATCGTAAGTTGGGAAATTGATCAAATTTATTGAAATAGAATTCAACAAATATAACCTATATTCAACCCATAAGAAATTAAATGTATTTAAGGGCGAGTTACGCAAATCACCGATGCGCAGAACTCTCTGCATTTTATTAATTTAATAACCACTAGTTCTTCAAACTTGATACTACGGCGAAATATCTTTTTCCTATTTATTACGAACATAGCGCAGTAAGTAACGTGCTTTAAGTTATCGCTGTCCCGTGCCTCGGTACAATTTGTCATACTTCATGTTACCAGCGGACTCGACCTCACAAGTACTCCGATTTCAAAGTACCCCTCGTGTTATGAAACTTGTAAGAAAACTCTTGGACATATTTTCCGGTCTGTTAATAACTGCTAATTTATCGGAACACTACTTACTTATGGTATTATCCTGTCTTCTGAAATGTCTCGTATATTATTGTGGAGTAAATATATAATTTTTCTTTACGATTTATTAAGTAAACATTTTTAATAGAATTAAATTCGCAGCTATTTTTTTTATCTTCAAATAACTCTATTTAAAAGTTGTTTCCGTATCTGCCTTTATAAGTCCGGCGATGCAGTAAAGGCCTATCGGGCGAACAGCATAATCAATTCGAAAAAAGTGTCGGCCTTTACAGAATCCAAACATATTGTTATATATTGCATACATAAAATCCATAGTCCGCGATAACAATCATGGATAGTAATGTTTAATTTCTTTTCACTATATATGTACAGTATGTAAAACACATGCACGTCTTCGTTTTTTATATAATGTCATATATGCAATTGCATATGTGAGTAAATCCTATCCCATATAACATGCAAACTATTATCATATGAAGTTTTATCAAAATCAGTCCAGGTATATACGTGCAAACGAACAGAAAGGCAAAAATTTCAAAAACCCAATACTGAAACTGTCTTCGATTGTAAAGCTCCGCAGTACTTAAAATTTTCCAGTTACCTTTAAATATTTTTTTTTGTTTTATTATAAATATGATGTGCCTACGACTTCATATGCATACAACTGTATAAAACTATACTGGCCATACAAAAATCGACCGGTACAAAGGTCCACGCCCGCAATACACAGTGTCTGGAAATACACTAATAAAGTTCCAACTTTTGACTTTTCTACGACCTCTTATAAGGTGAGTACACTTGGAATATTTTAAATTAATATATCTTTTTTCCCGTGGGTCGACTTTGATGAAATAAAGGCTATATATTATCCCAAGTTACGTTGAGATTATTTGTGAAGGCCCCGTGAAAATAAGTCTGATAGTTTTGAAGATTAACGTTTTAAAATAGACAAGCTTTTCAAGAATATTCTTATTATATTTTGTTACACATTTTATATCACCCTCAATACGTATTCCACAAAAATGTTTAATTTTTGGATAACATGTTACTACAGTTTCATTATAATAGAGTAGAAGATATAAATTAATGTAGCTTAAATATACAACATGTTTAGAGTAAAACTGGCCTCAAAAAAATTTGGTGTCCTTCACAGATCAGGACGGTATTTCACACAAGATCACAGTCTTCAGTTATATAAGGCGCAAGTCCATCCACACGTGGAATACTGTTTTCATCTCTCGGCCGGAGCACCCCAATGCCATCTACTTCCTTTTGATGTAGAGCGGCTCGAACCGTAGACGAGCGGGTGTATTCCTTAGAGCTCGACATTTTGGAGTTTCGTAGAGACGTTGCATCACTTTTCGTTTTTTACAAGATCTACCACGGAGAGTGCTCTGAAGAGCTGTTCGGATTGATACGTGCTGCTGAGTTTCATTGCCGAACGACTGGCCACAAAATGAAATTCCATCAGAGTCATCTTGATGATTAGAAATCGTCTACTGTGCGGTTCTCGCATGCATTGTCCCAAGTACATCGGTTCTCTAGAATGATATCGCAGCGGCATTTTTCCGGACCAGTACAACCCACAAACCTTCGAGAAACGAGCTTACTCCTTCTTGAAAGCCCTGAAAAGCATCAGTGATATCCGCCGTGTCGCAGACGTCCTTGAGCGGCGGTGATTACTTGCCATCAGATAACCCGTCTAGTCGTTTGCCTCCAATCGCATAAAAAGAAACAACTACTGTACTTCAATAATTTCTTAAATAAAGACTGAAGTAAATTAAGCTTTTGCAATAATGCTTTATTAATTTCTAAACGCTATTATACAGTATAATTTAAGTCTGGGAATCTCTATTTAAAGACATTCTGATTATAATATAATGTTTAAAAATGGAGCAATCTCGATGTTAATTAAATCGTTACGAGTCGTCAACTGGTAATTATGAAGGGGGAGTCAGTCTGCGAAACATTTATAAAAACACTATTAAAGCAAATTGTATTAAAAAACAGTGTAAACACAATCTCCTAGATGTTCATTTTTTAAATGAAAATGAGTATACTGGTCGGTAATTTGCACTTACTCGTAGTATAAAAAATCAAGCATTATTTACATTCAGAGCCCAAATAAATACAATATCTAATATACTTTTTGGAAGACGTGAAGAACAGGATCAATGCAGGGAATTGTGGTTAAAGGTTTCCGAGGTAGCTTGTGAACCATGAATGCCTTTGAAACTTAAGGGAAATAAAAGTAGGTGTATAAAACTATTATAAGACAAGTCATGCTGTATGAATCAGGAGAAAGAGGCAGATGAGAGATGACTACATGTGATAAAGATGCGAATGTTAAGAGAGACATGTAGGGCAACTAGAATGGATAAGATTAAGAGTAAGTATATTAGAGGAAACTTAAAGATAGCACCAGTACCATAGAAGTTACTGAGTATTAGGTTAGCATGGTGTGTGCATGTCATGAGGAAGGATGAAAGTCAAGTAACTAGAAAAGTCTGTAAAGTAGAAGGTAGAGAGATATAGGAGTAGAAGAAGACCGAAAAAGATAAGGATAGATTGTGTAAAGAATTATATGTGTATAAAAGATGTGCACGTTGAGATGACATCTCATAGGTGAGATTGAAATAGGAAAACATGTTATGCCGACCCTACTTAGGTGGGGATAAGGGGTAAGAATATGATGAAAGTAGCATGGTCAAATTTATGCGCTATATATTACGACGGGCACAGTACAACCTAAAAATAGCAGCGACCACCGAAAGTCTAACGCATTTATCGCATGTGCTTTGAAACATCTTAGCTGCTGGATAAACACTAATATCCCGAAACGAGATAAATAAGAGACACGGTGACTGGTTTAACATACACAGATATAAATAACTACCGCCCTTGGTTGTCTAGTAAGGTAGTCCCAGAAAGCATCACACCTAGCCGTGTCACTTTGCGGAGGGTACACTTGGTGTGTGATGGTTCCGATTCAGTCAAGCACAATAATAAAACATGCGTAATTTATCTTTAACTAACTGATACCCACGACTTCATTTGCATTGTTCATTACCTTTACAATATGTTTCATATACAGAGAAACAAATATAAAAAAAAATGTAAGTAAAAATATGCTTTGCTTAGAAAAATTGTTTGTGAACAATGTTATCTTTTTTACTTACTTTTATTTACTTCTTATCTCCAGCGCATGCGCAACACATCGCTTGCCCCACTTCACACATCGATTAATGTGTAGTGCTTATAAAATTCGTAGTTTCTTAAAACTATAATAATTATATTAAATAATATATTACATTTTTAAATAAGGAGTGATCATCTAAGTAAAGCTAAAAAAACATTGATCGAAACGTATCCAGTACTTTTGCATGATGCGCGCACAACCCCATACCTCTATCATTTTATTTATTTAGCGGGCCTGGCGGACGTTGTCCTGACCTGATATCATAAAGGTATCCTAAAATCAGAACAGCAGCACCACCTAACGCATCCAATTGCGAATCTAAACCAATCTTAAATCATCAGAATCAAGCTTTTGGGAGGAGTTCAGTCACATACACACATAGACAACACGTAGATAAATATAGTGGCTTGACAAACAAAACATTTCAACTAAATAAACAAGAAATGACTTACATACAAATTACAATTGATTTATACACTACTAGCAAGCTCGGCGGACACTGTCCTGCCCTGATAATAAAAAATATATACTTATGTGCATGAAATGCTTAAGGTAACTAATGAACTTTATTATATTTCAAACAATTTATAAAAAAAACCTTGACAAATTATATACCAAAACCTTTGCCGTGAATTACTCTATCTATTGGTGAAGTCCGCGTTACAATACGTTCAGTAGTTTTTGGATTTATCGCGAACATCCAGTCAGACAGACAGACCCGGCGTACGACTTTGTTTTATAATATAGTGATGACAGTAGGTTTTCATTAAAGGGAAGTTTAATGCCATAAATTCTTGGCAAAGGCACCACACTCTTTATTAAGTAATTACGTCATACACGCGACTGCACTTATCCTTCACCATAAAAATGTTACGTATTTAAAAAAAAGTTAAGTTATAGTGAATTAATAATATTTCAGCATTCCCAAGCGTTGAGTAACAAGTTAACGATTTTATATTTATGTGGAAACTTAATTCAATATGTTTCGTATAATGTCGTCATGTCGCGGAAGAATGGACGGAATAACCTACTTCATGACTTTTTTTTAGTATAATGATGCTATTTACTTTGATACTAGAACATAAACTGTAAACGAAAATAGCATGTTACATGGTCTATTCTTCTCTTTTGATATCCACGTAATTGGCCGGCATCCAACCGTCACTGACCAAGAGTTACTAGTCACTAGCAACCAGTTATTCGATCAAGGTTTCTCTGAGCCTCTTCTTTAGCAAAATACTGCAATAACTAAAAAGTTTGTAGTAAATAAATAAATATGATGGCTTATAACAACTAATCTTTGTAAGGAAAATCATAGTCTCCCTGACAAAGTAGAATTTCTAACACATGATGTAAATGCTACAATATATATCTTTGTAGTGTTATCATAAAAAAAATGATTAAAAAAATGCATATTTTTATGTATATATATTGAGGATCTCTGTATGAAAATAATCAAAATATTATAATCAATAAAATCGGTAAACTGTAAAATATAAAAGTGTATTATGTATGAAGGTGGACGGATATAGGAGTAGAGGAAGACCAAAGAAGGTATGGATAGATTGTGGGAAACCTGACACCGAACCGGTGGTAATTTTGACGTTCATAAGCGTCTTCTTAGGGTCTAAAATGAATAAGTCATTTTTGATTTTGATTTTTTTGACAGGTGAGAGTGGAAAAGGAGAATATGTGCCGACCCTACTTAGGTGGGATAAGGGTTAAGATAACGAAACTGGAAGTTTTATAGCCTCGGTTCGTAACTAACCATCGAACTTCCTATTTACTACATTCAGTGAAATGTAACTCAAGTTATAGTAATTTATATTATATATGATTATAGAAATAGACTTTAGTTCTTATATTTTATTAGCCTTTTTATAGTAAACTTTAATCAGCTGTACCTAGACTTGTTCACGCCGAAAATCATTATCGCCATATCCGAAACGTAATGCATACACCAACGGATGAATCGCATGACACTGACAAAAGACATACGCATTCATAATTGTTTAAGTCATTATATGTATCCTCTAAAACAAGATGTAAAAAAAGCTACCAAAAAATAAAACCTACTTCAAAAAGTCTACTCTAAAAAATGCCCAAAAACGTTCTTGACCATAAACCCAACTGGTCTAGGGATTGTAATAAACCTACAAATATCTCTAACTGAGGAGGTGTCTGATTTATCTTCGAAATCTAAGGTTCCAAAATCGGTGTATAAACGATAAAATTATGAGGTAACGAACAACGAATATAAATACAAACAAATTGAAATTCTCCTTTTTGAAGTAGATTAAAAAGGTAACTCGGCTTACTCAGAATATATTTTTAAATAGAAACAGCGCTTAAATTAGCCATATTATTAATTTAGTTCATAAGGGATCCTTGACCTAAATACTGTAGTCGGTCAAATATGCGGTTACGATTATGCATGAATGTAACTTGAATACGACCGTTCAAAGTGACTTTGAAGATCATTTTTCTGCTTGATTAAGTGCTCACCGGTACGTGCAATTTTATACAAAAATATGTAGGCCCTTCATTCATTCCGTTTATAAACAGAACCGTACTTAATGCTATGTTTATTTTATACACCATAATGTGAAGAGCTTATCTTTACCACAAAACAATTATGTACAGAAGACTGAAATGGTATGGGTATTATTACTACGTACATTTCTTTTTGCTCTACAAACTCACGGTCCACTTTTATTTCTTTTGATTATTTTTAGTGTTCTTTGATAGGTTGGTGGTATTGTAGGTGGTAGAGCTACGCTGAAGCTATTACTGGTTTCAGCATGAATGGGTCGGCTCGCCCGGGGTAGTACCACCCTCTCACAGAGAGCCGACGTGAAGTAACAGTGCTTGTATTGTTGCGTTTCGTTCGGTCAGTGTGAGAGCGCCGGAGGCCCACATATATTAAAAGGCCGGCAACGCATTTGCGACTCCCCTGGTGTTGCTAGTGTCTATGGACGGTGGTGATCATTTACCATCAGGTGACCCACCCGTTCGTTTGCCCCCTATAATATAAAAAAATAATAATTAAAAAAGCTTATGAGAAAATGTTTCGCTTCTCTCAAACGTCTACTGTCAGTATCTCTAGTAAAAATTTTGAGGAACTAGAATTAGTAGTGTATAAAAAAAAGGTGTGTAGATAGATCTGCAATTTTCTGCGGTTACTCTGATTACTTACAATTCTCAGGTTGAAAACCTCTCGTAAGAGACTTATTGGTAATTTTTGTGAGCCTCCGCTAAAATGTTAAGGTGTAGCTTGCCACGGTTTTTCAACTATGTCTATCATGAAATCCTATTTCATAATGCGGTAACGAGAAAGTTTTTGACACTCAAGACCATTTGGTAACTAAATGTGCAACACTCTCACTCAGCCATTTGAATAATTAAGAAATTCGCTTGGTGGCAAAAGGCGAAGTTGCAAACAATGATTTAGCTATGATATCGTAAAATAAAGGGTTAGCAATTACGTTCTACACGTAACTCAAAAATGTGTATTCAAGTTTTCCTTTATTTACCTTTAGCATAATGATATATTTATCTTTGTAGAAAATGTAACCAGGCAACTAATTTATAAGCGACTTTACGCCTTCTCTGTAGCTTATGAACTTTGATGTATTTTAACTTTATCCCTCGAGTTCCGACTCTAAAACGGACCGTATAAAGTTGGCTTATTTAGATTTATTAATAAAACCTCTTTAATGTTCTAACATTTTGTCAGTTCCGTCAGAAACGTTTTCTCGCCATGTTTCCCGTTCAAAACTAGGTTTATCCAACGGGATATATTGAAATTTCTAATACTTCTTTTTTATTCTAGTTCAATAAAACGATTATGCTACAAAACTATAGATTAGCAACTTCTTTTGGATTACCAATTCCCTTTGGAAAACGTCTTTGCTCAGCAGTGAAATATTTACAGTTTAGTGTGTTTATTATTATTCTAACAATTGTACTTAGCTTAATGATTTAATGCGAAACAAGTTCAAAACAAGAGTGGTGACTTTCAAACAAGCAGGGTTAATTAGTTAGCCGAATACTATTACGGTAAATACCACCACATTATATTAAAAACACGACAAGCAAAGCGAACTGCTGTGCAAGGTTACTGCTTACACTGTTAAGGAAAACTTCTTTCGCCTTCGTTAGAGTACGTGTAATTTTCTGTACTCTATTATATTATGTATAATGTACATATGAGACTTTCGAAATAATTTTCTAAGCAATCGTGGAAACCGTATTAAAATCCATGGCGCAGTATAAGATACCGACTGACTAATGAATGACCTGCCGTATATACCATAACACAAAATTTTATATAGTTATTCGCTTTGTCTTTGCTTCTTTCGTAGTATGTAGTGCAGTCATAGTTTAAGCCTTAAGGCTAGCTGGTCCACGGAAATTTTGCATAGTAGCTTGCTTCGGTTTATTGTATTTCAATAATAAGCGTTCTTATACATCGCGATAGTTGAAGCCTAGCAGGACGACATAAATCTTGTACACTTGTACACTAAGACAGTCAAGTACATACGTTTCTAAAGAATGATTCTATACAAATGCAGCTTTAATTATAGGTACTTGCTGCTTTTTGCATGGTATAGCAAATAATTTAAATTAGAAGGTTAAAAGCAAAAACTAACTTAATAAGTATGAAAATTTTAAAGTTTTCAGATAATAAACAATGCAAATGAAGTCGCGGTTATTGAGTACAATGAAATAAAGCAAAAAAAAAGGTTAAGTCATAAAACCAATTGTCAAGATTTTTCATGTTTGTCAAAATCGATTGAAATGAAATAAAAAAATCTCGTTCTGTGTAAAAATAAGTAACTCTGTAAGTAATATATCCGTGTTTATACTTAAAAGCCAACTTACATTTTTATTTATGCCGTAACACATAATTTATATTAGAAGTAATATTCTCTTGTTACAGAGTTTCTCAGAATATTCATGTTAGCCAGGAAAATGTCAAAAGCATCCCCTTGATTACATTGCAAAATATGTTTCCTGGGAATAACTTCCTCAGTCATGTATACGAGCCTCGTGTATATCATAGAGAAAAGTATAAACTTTTCAGACAAAAATGCTTACTTGTCGTTGCACGTATACAGTTGCAGTTTAAGATCTGTTCATAGTAATATCTTTTACAAATTAGACATTTTTTTGTCTTCACATCTGTTTGTGTGAATACTGTAGTCTGTAATAAAGTCCAAAAAAAAAAAAAAAACAGACCTCGCGTTCACCATTCCACAACCACTAAATCCTATCCTAACTAAGGTCGTTTATTTATAAGTATCTACTCACCGCGATTCAATTGGAATAACTAGATTCATATTACGAAACACATCCTTCACAATGGAGCAATGCTACTTTGTGACATAAATAAGTTTACTTGAAAGGCAGCGAATTGCATAAAAAAATAGCTGGCAACAAACCATACTTCATCTTCTGCCATAATTGTTACTGATTTATTTTTCTTCTATTTCACCCGACAAGAATAACTGCAATAAGTATTGGACAAAGGAAATAATATTCTTGAAAGGTAAGTAATTTTAAAGATACTGTATAAATTTTAGAGAATGTCTTCGGTGTGAATTGTAATTTAAAAAAAAAAAAACGGAGTTCACTTTTTCGAAATTTATTTCTATAGTGCATTATATTGGGCTTTTAGTTACTTAGCATACCTAAATTAGATCAGTACCTATTATATACTTGATTTTTAACCCAATAGTTGAATGATAATCATACGTTCTAATTTCATTTTACAATAACATTAATGTTTCTCATTATATCATCGCTCATAATTCAAACTTGGATTTAGAACTACAAAAATTAATTTTAGATTGTAATACAAAATATTTCCTAATAGAGTTTCAAAGTTAATACATATCAATTTAAAAATATGGCACATTTTCCCAGACGAGCTCATGTGCTTAAGGTTTCATATACAAAATTACTTGTATATTTCACATAAGACGTCGAGTTAATTATTTTTATGTATGCCTTTGCCTATCTTTGTGAGGGTCATTGTATAGTCTAGACGTTTTAACATGTGAAATTACTGCTTACTCTCTGTAATACTACGCAGCTTGAAACAACGAAATTTCTTATTGACATATATAACATGTTATATGATAATTATTTACATATAACATTTATATTGCTTACTCCAAAAAATCTTAAAATTAATAAGTATATGTATGAAAAAATATTAATAGTTGAACTGATCAAGCATTTTTCAATATTGCTTAATAATAAAACGTCTGTAGTTTTTCTACACAATAACTTATTGAATATATCCAAATTATTTGTAGATAATGAAATCAACGTTAAAAAAATAGAAAAAGCTATTATCAAGGAACCAATCATGCGAATTAGATTCTTAATTTCAGTGTCACTTGTATCCCAAACCAACTAAAGTTCTGTAATTAACAAAGCAAATCCACTCACCGTCATTTTGGAACGTCCAGTTTTTCTTCGATCGATTCAGTGAACGGCGACACTCTATTTAAACTGCCTTGATTTTTCAGTTCGTTTTTCATGCATGGTTCGAAGACAACACTTTCAGCTCCTGGACCCTTGAGTACTTACTAACCTTGTATTATTGAATCACAACCAATTTACCATTAGACAGTTTTAACAAAAAGACTGTGTCTTCCCGTGACTTTCGGAACCACTAATATTGCTGTCAGTTCAATGATAGAAGAAGAAAGTTTATCATAAACCGTAGACAGATACTAAAGAGTGAACACTTGAAAATTGCCAAAAATTATAAAAAAAATTATCACTACACAAATTAAATACTAATCCATTACTATTTACACACCTGCGTCATTATTTCAATTATTTAATTATTCAATTATTATCAAAACACACCTTTAAACAATTCATGGATGTACCTAATTCTTTCTCAAAGCATTACATAAAAATCGCAATAATTCATCCCCAGTGTAAAACGGCTTTATAAGAACACTTGATTATTGCGACGTGATCGGAATGACTCGAAATGAGACCAACGTCATTTGTCGCTAGAAGGAATGCCGCGCTGCCAAGAACTCGACGTGTACTCATTGAGTTGTTTTGAATCTCTGTTCCTTTGAGATCGTATTCTAGGGAGTGTGTTGCATTTTAAATTGTAACGTTCTCCGTTCTGTCTTTACAGAGTTACATCGTTCGAACTTAATTAGATTTCTGAGGACAGTATTACAGCTAACAGGCGTTTGATTAAAGTTTCTCCTTTACTAGCCAAGAATATTACTCTGTACTATTAGATTAGTATTGTAGTATGTTTAGAGTTTACGATACTATTTAGTTATACTTATTATATCTGTATTATATGAGTTTCATGTAATATATTAAATTATAGTAACATCTTCAGACTTGATAGATTTTCGCCTGATCTCATTCTATTTATATTAGACAAGCATCAAATTATATTAGCAATTTTCCGCAGCTACGCGCACATTTTCTATGCAGTGTTTATTTTTAAATCTTTATTTTCTATCGATATATATATATATATATAGATACTAACTGAATTATGGAGAAATGCCTGATTTTCATACAATTTTTCGTCCTCATTTTCAACACCTTAGGGATTGAAACTTCAAAAATCCTTCCTTATTGCTCACCTACATGTACACGTAACCCGCATGCATAATTCCACGGTATATTTATATATATATATATATACATAAAGAGAACGGTAAATAGGACTATGATAAAATGTATCCAGGTAATAAAGAAATATAGCAATAATTAATAGGTGTGTATGTTTTATATTTGATACGTTGTTTGAAATTGCGAAACGTTTAGTAATTCTATTCTATTCAGTAATTACTAAACTAGTCGAATAGGGATGTATAGGGATGACAACAAAAAAGAGGCATAGCAATTATAGTTTAAAAAGAAATGTATGAATGAGAGACGCGAAGTTATAAAAAGTCTATAGATTTATTATAAGAATACCATGTCCATCGTGTTGCTAGGAGAGGCTGGGGGCAGCGCTTAAGCCCTGCGACCAATATGTATATCTTTAAAGAGGCCCTGCCGATGTGCATCAATACTTACCTGCTGCACCTTTCTCCGTACCTTACCAAATTGGATACGAACTTACTAAGGCCGCTTCAGATATCAGATTTCCAATAAGGAGCTTATGGTTGCTTTTGAAAGTCTACGTACAATAAAATATGCCTTATAGTTAATTTACTGCGTAATGAAAATGATAACCTTACTATTACTATAGTTAATTTAAACTCCTCCAAAATACTAGTTTCATACAATTAATAATGTAAACGTATAACGTTACATTAATAAAATAATGAACCGAGAACCACGCCGCCGAATGATTTCATCAAGGAAAAATAACCCCTTATTGTATGGCACGACCTAAACCGGATATATCCGGTATCCGGTGGTTTTCGTTCCGTTTGTTATGATTAATGATAAGCTGCTTCATATACAGTTCAACAAAAAATAATAATGCGAGCCTCAGACATGAACTCAATCCGTTGTGATATGTACGACCGTTTTCATCCAGAATCCAGTACGTACTTTATTAACCTTTGGATACGTTTTTAAGAACAAAAAATGATAATTTATTTGTATTTCGGTTTATATAATTATTACTTACTACGTATACTTCTGTAGCCAAATAATTTACAAAGATTCTCATAGAACAACATGTAGTAATTTTTAGTGATAACTTCCATTTTCTATGTTCATTTAATAAAATAGGGTGGGCGTTACTTCGTAATTCCGCTAAGAATTGCTTGGTCGCTGTCACATGTCTTACTGTAACAAAAAACGCTTGTGAAACAACTAAAAATAATGAAAAGGTGTGGTTGGTCGGTAGTTAAACTCGATATTGGCAGGTGGTTGAATCTGTCGTCGATTAAAACTCTGATATCTATCTGAAAAATATGTGTATATAAAATAGAGAAAGAAATAATAGATGTAAATAATATAAGAAAAAAGTATGTAATTAATTAAAAATAAAAAAAAAAATATGTAGCAGATTGACGTGTAATGACTACAACGCTTATACTTGCTTCACTCCTTCACGGGGCATGTTGACTTTTCCGACTCAAGCGGGCAGTGAGCGCGGCGCTTCTTTTTCTTTGTTTTTTCTCAACTGACTACACTGTTAGCCTGGCAAGGCCTCTACAGTTTCACCGGACTACATTGTGAGCGCGGCGACTCATGCGTCTTTATTTATAGTTGTCGTCCCTACTTTGAGTAATTGGGAGTACGACCCGCCGATTAGTTCATTCAGCAGTGTATATTTATTATTCTTATGTTTTTTTTGTCTCCATTTGGTCCAAAAAGTCTAGTGGGAGATCCTTTTCACATATGTGTAGAATTTCATATGTGAGGTTGTTTGAAAGTGAATGCCTATAAGATGTTTGGCGAAGTGTGACCTC
Organism: Antheraea assamensis; assembly: GCA_035772565.1. Lineage (NCBI taxonomy): Eukaryota > Metazoa > Arthropoda > Insecta > Lepidoptera > Saturniidae > Antheraea > Antheraea assamensis. Next base: position 369,556 of record JAQQSE010000182.1, on the reverse strand, counting down.
TCCGAGTATTTAGGTCGAAACGCCGATGTATATTCTTTATTAGATATATGTTCTTTATTAAATAGGTTAAAATAATAAATGTATTAAACATAACTGCACTTATATTATCAAGTAGTACGGAGTCTATTCAGAGACTCCCTACACTACCATAATCGTTTAAAAAGCACTAATTTTATTTTTTAAGTTCTTGCAAAGAATGTTTACTTTAGCAAGATACAAAGTTACAAGTTCATACTCTCGCGAATTGTATTTATTATGCACGTTATATTTAAATCTTTTGGGAGATCTGAACGAACTGATTTTATCTAACGAAATAGCGAACGAGTGTTACAGTTTATCTGATGATGACTGAATTTGAGTGGTTACTGTAGCCCAAGGTCACCCATCATATTGACTCAAAATTTAATTACCAATACATACTAAATCCGAGGACTAATTTACTACTACACTACCTGGAAAGTCAACGCGTATTAGAAACTAGACACTTTGTATTGTTGTAAAACTTAAGGCGTGTAAATAGCCCAGGCGCGGTTTGAATAATTAGTTTTTGAATATGATGGTCGTATGTGAGTGGGATACTTAGCAAGACTCAATAACATGAATACACAACCGAGGACAAGTATATCATGGGATCAGCTTGGAACTAAACTTCAAACGGAATACCAAGTCGCGAACATCGTTGATAGAGGGTCAAAATAGTTGATAGATGAGGTGTATTTATATTGCTCACACAGTACAAAATTTCGCAAAATGTACCCTTTCCAAACTATCCAAGATATTCCAAGATTAATGATATGGTCTCCCTTTACACATTTAAATGCAAAGTTCAAACACGCTGTCACGTGCCACGGGAGCTTTATACGGCGTTAATGCGCTAGGTAAATTTATGTCAGACATGTTGCGGCACAGGTGGCTGCACAAAGCGACGCAACGTTGAGTGATGATCACTCAATAGTATTACGGTCGAAGGTCACATTCAAAGGATTAGATTGCAATTCTACCGATTCCATTTTTTAGTTTAGGGAATGGTAACAATCTCATTAAGATATCAAGCGAATATATGGACCTAGGAACTGATTTAAGGGCAATTGCAAGAACACACATGTCTAGTAATGTTACACTATGATTTCATAACAATGTTCACTCCCCGTTTCGTCATCGATTCAAACCTATGTTAAATCCCCCGGAGTAGAGCCCTTAGGCACGCTGTTAACGCGATACAGTGACACTGAATATGTTCAGTCACTAGCTTAACACGCACAACACAGATCGCCCCCACAGGTAATTGTATGTTACCTACATACGTACTACCTACACAGTATACCTAAATATAATACAGAACTCAAACTTAATTGCTAATTCAGCTATTGTGAAAGTTATCGTGTGAATCATCTTGCAAAGTGCTGAACTATATAAAATAACGTATCGTGGGACAATCGAACGGTTACAAAGAATCAATCTTGCTCAATCGCCTAAGCTTAGAGGATGACATCTTAGGTTTAATTAAATATAAGTAATATATTGTAAGTAGTTAGTTATCGCAATTAAAGTTTGTAAAGACAAATATTGCCTTTATTTTTAAAAACCTCCCACTGATGGCCAACTACGTAATTTGTATGTACACATAATATTATAGTGAAAACGTTTTAATTTTCTCTTCTTTTTCAATCTTGATTAGTTTAGTTCAGCCGAGTTGACAAATACAAAATATATGTTTGAGTGCGTGAGGCACACGGGCCGGTACACATGTATGCTTTACTAATTCTTATATGTACTCGTATGATTAGCTTAGTTAGTTTTAACTTAGTTAGATTCGCGTTATGGCATTCAAGGCAATAGCCCAAGTAGAAATTCGGCCACTATGGCACCCTTGAGCTTATTGTCGAGTGAGCGAGCACTATAAACCCTCGCCCCATTAGTCCGGTGAAGCTGTAAAGGCCCAGCAGGCCAACAGCAGTATAGCTAGTTCCAAATCAAAAGAATATTTTTTGTTTATCAAAAACTCAGGCTTAATATCCGACAATGTTTTCCTTCAAAAGAATATTTTAATAACCGTCTAGTATTACCCGCGTTATTAAATACCCAATGTTAAAAAGAGAAGCATCTAAAAGCAAGCGCAGGCAGCTATACTTAAACAGCTATTATAAGTATGCTTATTTTTCGCAAAAAATATTTATTACTACAGAGAGACATTTGGCTATTTCAGACTGTGTTAATACAAAGGGTAAACAATAATTTTATTTGGTAAAATGTGTAGACGAAACATAATGCTGCTTACAAAGGTAGACAGACATAAAAATAATTAACTCGACGTCTTATAAGAAATAACATAGTAATGTTGTGTATGAGAAAGCCAAAACGTATAAGTGCCTAGGAAATTGAACTATATGTTATATTAAAATACACTCATGAACATATTTAGTAGAACACAAAAAGAAGTAACAGAAAATATTTTCTTGTTTCACACTGGCCATACTAGTATTATATAATTTGAAAGAAACAATATTTTGAATAGAATTGTACTCGTGACTTTCATTTGTTTTTTTTTTCTTATCTGTTAAATTTTGGCAAATATATGGGGAATCGTTCATAACTGTTGACGTTCGAGAGAAAAGATCTCCAATTTAATCATAATATAATAGTCAAGATCATTAATTTTGTACAAAGGAAATTTACGAAAACTGCCATACAAAGCAACTGACGCCAAGGTCAAGCTCAGGACGCAAGGCTCACAGTATGCAGTATCTGGAAATAAGCCTATAAAGCGTAAACATTTGAACTTTTTACTGCACTATGCTAAGCAGAATTTAAGAAACATAAATTAATTTTTGCTTTCAATGGCTTGATTTTGATGAAATAAACTCTATATGTCGCACATATATGTACCTATATATACAGTATATGTTACTTTTGAAGACCGCACAAAAATGTATCTAATTAGTTTTAGATTTTCATAGAGACAGACAAAAGGTAACATTTTTTAAATATAGTCTTCTAGTACTTTGATACACTTCTTGTTCCACATGCAATCAGTTTTTTTTTTAAAACAGTTTTAATGTATAGACAGTATGTTTCTACAATTTTATTATGATATAAAACTAATTATTCAACAAACATGCTGTATAAGATATCTAGATATAAACGGATCGTATCTAACTTCAAATAATTTTAAACGATTTTCTATTATATAATTCACTTAATTACACAAGCCTGAGAGTAAATATTATCTCTGTTATGGGTATTTATATTTTATGGTCGTGTCGAGTGAACCCGCTCCCAAAGTAAATATTAAACTGTGTCTAATTCCATTTGCTTCCCTCTGTTCTCACTCGCTGTTACCGCAATATAAATATTACACAGTACTTCACTTCAACAGTGTCTTTATTTATATTAACTTTTGGATTTTGTTTATTTCTGATCAGTTACTCTACCAAAGTAAGGAATTCCTTGAAATGTTTATATTGTAAAATTAATTCATACTTATTATTAATAAAGCAAAGGGCTTTTTATCTGTTTGCCCGTTGCTATATTAATAACTCGGAAAACGCGGAATACTGTTGCATGCTTTTTTTTTAAATCTTACATGAGTTCTCGGGTGAGATTTTAGAGTGTATTCCTGTATATTTGGTACTAGGAACAATAAATTACAATTAAATTAAATTCATATAAAATGACTTCCAGTACCTAGTGCTACTACATTATTATACTTAACTATTAAAAATTAAATAAAAAAAATACAATAAACTTTTACATAGAAAAGAAATGACTAAAAAATGGACACTGTCAAAAGTTTAATTTTTACATTTTAATTAGCTATATATTATTTGTTTTCGTTACACAAAATTCTAGTCTGTATGTATTTCTAGAAAAATAATAGCAAAATGAAATGAATAAAGCATAGTGACATTTTTGTCTGACGAAGGAAATTAAAAAACACCATAACGATAATTCTGTAGTTCATGAGGGCGAAGTCGCGGGTATAGCTAAGTATTTCATACTAAAAATGTGATTAAACCATATCCTAATCGGTCAATCTCTATTCAAAAATATATACATATACATACATATTATAGGTTTTTTTACTCCAAAGTAACTGCACAGTATATCCCAGACGCAAACAGTGTTCATCGAAAGATCTAGAATTCATCGGCAGTCATCACTGTCATGCCAACCTACAAACCAGTCGGCATTTGAATATGCACTGGCTGATTCCAAAACGCGCCAACTAAAAAATAATTACTTTGATGGACTTATCACAATATTATAATGGTCCCAACCCATTCGAGTACATATCCTGCATAATTCACGGCATGCCTAAGCACGCCACTGGGGCGGATTTTACACCCAACTTGCGATGGTTGCATCCCAGCGGGACACTATGCATATATATGTATATATTTCCTTTTTTGAAGCGATGATGTCTCTTGGCTATCAGATTCTCGTGCTCAAACACCATGTTGATAGGCATAGGTTTTCATCCCAGTAAATAAACCGGAGCTTTCAGTGAAGGTAAACATGGTGATGAAGCCATAGCATGGTGGTCGAACTTATTCTAAGACCGCCTGGCTAGATTTCAGTTACAAATCTGTTAACAAACACTCCCAAAGGTATGCTCCGACAGCTGCACTTAAGTCACTTCCCGTCTGGGAAATGCGTCGCCATTTAACATCAGATGATATTGTGGTCAAACGCAAAACTTATAAAGTACAAATTATTATTTGTAAGAGTTCTCGTACTACATATGTACAAGTTTCTAATTCAAATATGACAGAATAATATTTATTTGCCACAGTCATGAAAACTAAGGGAATTCAGAATATTAATCTCGTATCGTTTGCATGCATCGCCACGTAGTGTCGCTTGTACTCGCCTAATATAATTTTGTTAACTTTAAATTGTGTTTAACTCAAAACAATTTGAGTACATACTGTTTTATTTACAATATATCACCATACTGATGGTAGTTTTACACATAAATAATTGTAACTAATATAATAAATGCTAATATAAGTTTGGTTGTTCGTTACGCTTACACAAATTAACTACTCAACTGTTTATGATGAAATTTTTCCATACACGTTATCAGGGGTATAGAGAAGGGTACAGGGTACATAGAGACCTTTCATTTCAGAGGTGGTAGAGCTACGCTGAAGCTATTACTGGTTTCAGCATGAATGGGTCGGCTCGCCCGGGGTAGTACCACCCTCTCACCGAAAACCGACGTGAAGTAACAGTGGTTGCACTGTTGCGTTTCGTTCGGTCATTGAGAGCGCCGGTGACCCACATATTTAAAAGGCCGGCAACGCACTTGCGACTCCCCTGGTGTTGCTAGTGTCTATGGATGGCGGTGATCACTTACCATCAGGTGACTCACCGGTTCGTTTGTCCCCTATAATATATAAAAAAGAAGTAAAAGAATAGTGATACTGAGGGACAGGCGGCGGATAGGATCTGCGAAGAGGACACTCTGAGCGGCCCTCTCCGCCAAAGGAGGGCTGACGGAAGAAAGAGGCGCTATGCTCGCCTACATCCGCCACCATAGCCAGGTCTGGAAAGATGGATCGAGAGGCCCACGTTCCCATTGCACAGGCCTGGCACACGGAGGAAACGGCCGGTGTGAACACGATCGTCTCCTGACAAGGACGGGGCCAGGTGGCGCTGTTGGATACCGGGCCAAATATTGGGTCGGCACGATGAATGCTCAAGAGACCTCGTTTCGCCCCAACAAAAGCGACGGATATACACCGTGGTGTTTTAGAGAGTACGAGACTCCCACTATGCATTTCCCCACGTAAAAAAAGTGTTCCCGAGGGATATCTAGGTCAAATCTACAAAACGCGTGCGAAACTAGTGAAATATATTCGGTACTGACTCGAGACCATTATCACAAACATCTTAGTAACAGTTAATCTATTTTATTAATTTATTTCATATTTTATACATTTTAACGTTTGACAACAATCTCAACTCACATTAAATAACAGTACGCTCTATAATGGAAATACGTAAAGTATACAGAAGAATTGGCTCTTAAGTGACAGATTTTAAATTTAAATGTGATAGATAGCCAGGTAGGTAAAAGAAAATGCCTACATCGGCATCATAAATCATAATATTTAAAAATAAGGAAAAACAGAAATAAAGTCGAATGAAATAGAATCATATTTCTTGACGAATGTCGTCGCTGTCCCTTCAGAACTATTGTTATTCTATAAGTGTAATATAAAAAATGATAAAAAACCCCTATTCTAGGCGCAAGCACGTAATGGTTGTTCAGATGTCATTTGTCAGGCTCACCACCCAGCATCAGTCTCACTCGAATCAGGTATCAAGAGTTTACCCAAAAGTGTGTTGGTTGTACTATTCTCGTTTAGTGTCATTGTTAAATTTTCACCGTGAATCGACTTTAGTTCACATGAAAGTTAAAATAATAATTAATTAAAAAAAAACACTTATGTTACTAGTCGCATAAATATATTTGTTTATACAATGTTCCCAATATTACAATATCTGTAAGGATAAAATAATAGCTAAAACAATAACGAAAAATATGAAATGGCTTCGCTTTATACATCCATGTCTTTTTAGTGTATGATTTTGATTTTATTTGATATATAACTAATTCTTAACGCAACAAAGAAATGATGCTACATATTGCCTTTTGTTGTCACAAAATTCTTGTTTGATACTATTTTCTAGTAATATTTCTATTCATCTCACTTATTTATTTCAATAATATTTATCTTAAATAATTGTTACAGCTCTCACATTCACTTTTTTACAGGATGATCAATGTAAATATCGTTGCATTTTAATACGATATCTGGCAACTCAACCGACTTAGGCCAACGCTAGATGTCAACGCAATGCGACCTGTATGTACATCGATGTATGTTCTTCATAAATGCAGACTACATTTTATACATTTTATTATATTATATGTATACGTATACTTTGATATGAAAGAAAATTAAAAAACGATTTTCAAAGTTAGTACAATTTCGTTACTAGCGACTTTATACATATAAAAAAAATTACGAGTTTTATTTCACCTCTTAAAGAGGAATTAATTCTCTATATAAATCGCTAAGTGCAATATGTTATTATAAATAATGTTCAATTTCAAAAACTACTTCCAAAAAATTTCAGATATCTATATATTCTATTATGACTGTTCTTTAAAAGGCCCATAACTTGACACATAGACATTATATTATTATGCATATGCATACCTACTAGAAGTCCAATTAGGCTAAATATAAACGAATTTGTCGCGTGTAGTATATTAAAAAGACAATACAAAAATAGTAATAATAAGACTTGTATATTTTTGCTATTGTGTAATATTTTCACAGTATGACCTCATATATTCTTGATATTATCTAAATGATTTCCTAGTTCTTTTCCGTGATTCTAAAATCGAAACATTAACACTAAAAATATAATAACATTTTAAAATCAGATCACACAACGCAGAGGAATCTAGATACTCGACACATAAAACTGAATCATATTCACTATTCCAAAAAAAAAACTTTTAAACGCAAAAGCATTTATAAAGTTAAGCAACGACTCGGAAATGGAACGTAGGTGCTCGGGAGCCCGAGAATACATACTTCTTTAAACAAAGTTATCATCTCTTAATGTGAAACGGTTTAACTTTGCACTGAATATTTCGCACGTTTTTGCGACAGCCCGCCACAGATCCTCGGGGACGTAAATTTTAATTTAACTTGAGCATCTTTCTGACGTGCCATTTATAGACTGTGCTTTTTTACTTAGAACAGTAGCTCGTTGAAATTACAGTGATTTTTCATCTGGAATTCAGTATAAAATTAGAATCTCTTGAATCTATAATAACGACAGAAACAAATATTAATAAATCATACAAGTGCATCATACGAATTTTATATAAAACTCGATGTGATACACGGCTTCATTCCCTTCGCCCTACGTGTCGCGATCGAACCATTACTTCGTTGTGTTTCAGCATAATTTTCGAGCTAAATAAACTTTATATAGTTGCTCTGCTGAGCATGATATAAGAGAGGCCTTCCTCAATAAAGAAATTAAGGCGTTCAAACAAAAAAAAAACAAATAACATCTTTAGATTTATAATATTTCAGTTTATTTTTAAATATTAATTTTATAGTATTAATTAGAAAGTGTTTACAACAAAAACGTGTGCGTTTAAATCCATTCCAGTAAAAAAACATGGCATTATCTTTAAGCTCAACAATCCTACGCTTCCAGCGTCTTAGCGCTTGGAATGCAAGTTAAAATATATTTTAAACGGGACTGTTAAATTGCAACGAACACAAATCGTGATAAAGAGCATTGAATAGGAATGTTTTTATTCAAGCTATCTTTGTTACAATTTTATATTGTAAACTATAAAATGTTTTTATTTGATTCAGTATTTTTATTTGTTAAGTAATAAAGAAAAACAGTAAAGATGTTGTATTAACTGTTACTATCCCTATATTCACATATAAAACGCAACATATGACCGTATTTCTGTTCATTATTATGTATATACAAGTTATAAAATAAAAAATAAATTAGGCTGACACGAAATCACAACATTATTGTTGTATAGTATAGTATAATTACTATGGCACCCTATTTTTTATTTTTTATTTTCGTCTTTGGGGCGAAATTCATCAAAACTACCGAACGTATGGGCATATTTTTATATGGACTGCTTTATATATAGGCTACTTATTTATGGAGTACATTGTCCGTTTGCTATTTTTTCAAATTAAAAGTTCATTTTATACACAATGCAACAAGCGCATGTCAGCTAGTTGTTATACAAATTAGGTTTACGTTTATACAATATTTTTAAGTTGAACTTGTAAACAAATCACGGTATAATTAATGCAAATATATATGTTAATTTATAACCGTCAAACCTTCGCCAATTGACATTCGGATAACAGCGGCCAATAATTGTATTGGCTGGCGTTTCCACATCCATAACTGTGTTTAACCACGTGATAAATGTTCCGAGATGTATCGTCATATCAAACATCGTTGCTGACACACGTTCATTAACTTTGAATAACTTCTAGAAACAGTGTAAATATTAGTATCAATTTGTGTTATGTTGCCTATACATATCTGTGATTATAAGTTTAGATTCCAATCAGTCTGGGGGTAGATAAATGTACACGTAAAAAAAATTGAAGATGAAAATAAAAATTGTGTATTCACCAAGTTTATCTTCGTAACGTCGGAACTGATTTTGACAAGTATTTACTGGCAGATTAAAGACTTTTCAAAGTATTACCTACAATACACACATGTAAACTATTCAATAGGGGAAACTACTCAGTAATGATAAAATTTCACAAAGCAACGTAAAACTTGAAAAAAATATTGTCGGGATCCCCACACTGAATCCATAAAAATTCATAATTCCCATGAAATAACGAAAACATTTTTACGAAGATGAAATTTTGATTTCAGAAACTTTCTTTTTAGCGAAGATTTCGTCACCTACTTACCAGGATTACAATTACAAAGACGGGGGAAGAACAGGATAAATACAGATGGATGAGATTATTAGAATTAATTTTTTTAAGCGATTAAATATTATAAATAATTATCATTTCATACTAAATGGCGAAATTTATTTCATGTACATATTGAAGTTGTGATATTGAAAAAAAAAATGTTTAGTTCGTAAATTTATCAGCGAATAGAGGCGCTAATGAAAAGTACGTTTGTTTTGTTTGTAACATCGTCTACATTAAAAGTTTCCAGGTTCCAATTTAAAGTTTTATTTCTTTGAAACTCCGTGACGCGTCTTATAGATAGTAAGTATCTAGTTACTGGAACAATTTTCTAAATTTCAATTTACAAGTAAATAGGGTAATTTCGTGTTAATTATACATTATTAAGAAGGATAAAACCATAATATTACTTGAATTATTTAGTCAGACTTATCTATACGTATATAGTACTGTAGTTTTTTGTAGTAATTTAGATAAAATACTATTAGGTTTTATAACACAGACCCAAAGCATAGTACCGATTCGCCGGAATGTAAATTTAAGCGCCATGCCAAGCTGGTTTTGCTATCAAAGGGCAATTATAGAGTGGATCAATATATGAACGATGGTGATGTTTGGAATTGACTCCTCTCTGTGGAGCCACTAAAAATGATTGTATATATATATATATATGTGAGTGTCAACAAGATAAACCCGATCGAGTTTCTTGCCGGTTCTTCTCGATGAGTGGGTTGTTTTCCGAACTGGTGGTCATTTTTACGTTCATAAGCGCCTTCTTAGTGCCTAAATTCAATAAAATATTTTTTGATTTTGTGTTCTAATCAAACATAAAGTTATTTTTAATGGTAATCTTTTAAGATATGTTAATGACAAGTAAAAATCAAAATTTGTTATCTATGGTCCAAGCTGCTGAAACAATCAAAGCATATGGTTGGAGAAGTAAGATATTTACTATGGTTATATGCAGCACAACAGAGATTATGTTAAATTCTTCACAACGAGTTTCTTATTACGGCAATTACGGTAAATATTAATCCAATTAGATAGTGCATTTATCTTTAATATAGTTAGTTGTACACAAGATTACAACTGCGTATACATCCTGATCAACGATTGTCGACACGGCTATTGTATTTATTTATTTTTGCTAAAAGGTTGCCAACGTTTGGAAAAATATTATAGACACTAATAGTACCTACTTGTAAGATAGTAATTACATTTTTATATACACTATAAGTTTTAACGTTCGACCCCACAAGCTAAACACTATGCTAAACGCATATGCGAACTGGGACACATGGTCAAATAACGGAGATCATATAGATAGATGGCAAAAGATTTTCGAATTGAATATTGTAACTAAATCAGACAGGCGTTAGAAAATCGCTAATACGACTTATAAAAGAATTTAAAATCTGCGTCGAGCAATGTGATATTTTAAGTCTGCAAAAACCTAGATAAGCTAGATTTCGTAAAGGGCCGACTTAATCTAAATACAAGAAACAATAACAAATTGGTCATCCCATGTTTAGGCTCACTAGTACCGGTAACAGTTTTTTAGGCAATAGTGTTAGGTTTTATAATAAAATTCTAAAGCACATTACCGATTTGCCGGTTGCTAAGTTCAAGCAACATGTCTAACAGGTTTTAATGTCTAAAGGCTATATATATAGGGTGGATAAATATGTGAACGATGGTGACGTTTGGAAATGACGCCGTCTCTGTGCATCCATCAAAATCGAATGTAATTATCTATGTTTGTAACTATGTCTTAAAAATATGAGTTATATTATGTTTGATGAAAAGATAAACCAAACCAATTTTCTTGCCGGTTCTTCTCGACGACCAGGTTGTTTTCGGAACCGGTGGAATCTTTGGCGTTCATAAGCGCCTCAGAGGCTTACACTAAATAAAGTATTTTTAATTTGATAACATGCTACCATTGAACCAATATCGCTTCATAACAGAACTATTCCATATGGTAATTGTACTAAACAATTTAAAAATATTACTGTCCTCAAAAGATTGGTTGAAGAATACGTCCGTATGTCGCGTATGCGAAATAGTCAACCGGCAGACTGACGACTATAGGGGCTGACAAATGACGTCCGAATATGAGGCCAGTGGTGGACAATGATAATGTCGCCAGTAACAAATGGTGGGCTGCAGGGAACAGCGGGACGACGAGATTTGAGGATCACGATATATTATTACAGCAACGACACTATCGCACTACCGGGGCAGCAAAGCCGATGACACGCGACACGACCTCCAGTTGGAAACTAAACCTTAACTAACAGTGTTAAGCACCCACCGGCGTACAAATTCACGGAGGCAATTTGAATACCCTTCAGATATAAATCAGTGGAATGCATGTGTTCTTGGACTTCCCTCGAATTTGTAATAGTTTTCTATAGTCACAGCTTTATTAACAATGGCCTGATGAATGATTTATATTTTTATTTACAACTAATTTTGTTTCGCAACTTCGCGTGTGTATTTTTCAATATATTCAAGTAGTCCATGTCCTTCTTTAGTACTCAAGCTAACAACTCTATGCCCAACTCACTTGTGGCAGTTTTCTTATAGTTTTCTTGTTATAGTATCAAAGTCAATAATATATTGCCGAATTTATTTTAATAAATATATAAGTACTTTAGATGTTCGAGCTTATCTTTATAATTGTTGGTTCGAGTTAGAAAATTATTTTCCTAATACAAATCTACGTTTAGCGTTCGAACTGTTGATTACAGACCTACAGATTATATATTAACGCATACGAAATTACGAGCGGATGATATATCTATGTTCACTATTTCGCGAACCAACGAATTTTTCGCAAGACATAACATATTTACTAAGTCATAATTAATTAAGAACATTAATGGTATTGATTGTCACTGAAGAAATCTAGTAGTAAAAGATTTTATGTTCGACAATGTATAAAGAACATTACAATAGAAAACGTTCATTGTCTAAAGAAGACTAAATGAATTACGTTTAGAAGCGACTAGGTACCCGAATAGCAATGGTATCAAATATCTCCTTAATTGGTTATATGTAAATACATTAATTTACATTCAACTATATTACGAAATTTGTACATGTTACATTCTACATATGATTCTTCTTTCCACGATAAAACAAAGAAGCATACAATCCACTCGTTTGTAAAGGGCCACCGCAGCATTAGAAGCATTATTAACGCGTCAGTGATATTTTAAAATCTTTTCACAGCCCTTGCGTACCCAGCAAGGTAAGTGTTCGTACACAACAATTTGTTAACATTTAAAAAGATTATTGTCAATATCAGCCGTTAACATCGTCAACATCACCCTGTAAGAGACCCACTGCTGGGCCATAAGCCTTTTCCCGAAAGAAGGTATACGTATAATCATCACGCCAGCCTGTAACTTATTGGCGATTTCAAATTCTAAAAAATGCACAGTTCTATATTTTCCCACATACAGTGGCACTACAAGGATATTTATCAAGTTCCGGTTTCCTTGCGATGTTTTCCTCCACCAACAGCCGATAGCGTTACCAATGTAAATGAATAAATGTACGCGAATTCCGAAAAATTCATTGGAACCTGCCAACATCGGATCAATATTCCACCGGCCAAACCACGACTTAGCTGTTAACATAATTTAAAAAATACTTACAGCTGCCAATACTACGCCTCTGGTTATGACTTGTCTAAGGATTTGAAACGGCAAAGTGAAAGATACATTTTATTTTATCTCATAAATTACCTAAAATCACACTAAGCAGAAACGAATTGTGAGGAACTAAGGCTAGTTGTAAACGATAAGAAACGTATGGTTGGATTCGGTACCAATCAAAACAATGATAATCGATTCCAAACCAAATTCGAAGGTTACCAAGCGACACAATATATATATTGTTACAAGATTATGAATTACTCAATTATATCTTAGAATATTAGCTTCTCTACGATAGCCAGAAATATATATAAATATATGATAAACTGTGACAGAAATAATGATAAACAAACAGCTACTAGCGGTGATTTTACACATATTACTAACAATTAAATCAAGACAAAACTTACAAACATTACTACTGACAATCAACTGCACGCGACTTCGTCTGCATTTGTTTTATAAATAATCTTACAATATTTTCGATAAATGTAACGGTTTATCTAGTGAACGCCGTTGATGGCTCTCACACGGCAGGGTTTATCAAACTTATCCAAGACTTCTCGTCATATTCTGACCTCTTTAAACAATATCTTCACGTATTATATACTACTAGCTTTTACCTACGACTTCGCTTGCGTTATTGTATATATTACCTATCCCTCGATAGAGTTTCTTTTTCCAGGATAAAAATTACCCTGTATTTTTTGAAGTTATGCTTCTTTTGGCGCGTTAGGGAAAAATGATGAGAGTATTTTTTTACGAACCGTCACGAAAAACCGACACCCCGAAGTTAGCTATTTTCACAACAGATGTCGCTAAATTTATTTTAGACTCCTATTAATGTCCATGAAAAATATCATGAGGATCGGTTGAGAAGTTACAGCGTCAAAGCGTACACAAACAAACTCAAATTCGTATATTTAATATTAGTTGGGATTGTTATTCTGACATATAAGCTATATTATTGTAAGGTTTCATCAAAATCCGTTCAATAGTATTTGCGTGAATGAGTACCAAACATCCATACTCACAAGCTTTTTCATTTATAACATTTATTGCCACGAAATACACGAGACATAGTTACTTACCTAATAGAAGATACAGCCCCGTGTCAATCTTATTTACAGCAACAGTCAGTGACAAGCAAATCTACCGCGTACAATTGTATGTAGATTTCGAAAACCTTTAAGTAGTGGCTAGAGATAGTATCCGAACAAGATAAATGAATGCAAGAGGCCCCTGGAGAGAATTTATGCGACACACCAAAGGCAAGATAGATAGCTTTATAGTTCGCATAAGAGATTGTATTTTTACGATAGCTTCCTTAGCTTAGAACGAGTTGAGCTAATTTATGTTTTGTCGAACGCGATAAATTGCTCTTCAACTTGGCTGTAAATGGCTGTTATTTCCGAGGTGTTGAATAATAATGAAGGAAAACGAAACATTTCTTTATGAAACTACAACAGAGGGTGGTAGGGTTTCTTTAAGCCCACCTGGCGAGCTCCCACCTTCAAGTTGAAAGTCTGTCCCCAAGCACTTATAGGTTAGTTCCGGTAAAAAATAAAAATAAACAAAAAAAAATTGAAACTTCATTAATATTCTTATTAATGTATTCAACCGTTTATTTATTTCATTCATTGCATTTTTATAATCCTTTAATAATTGAAAACAGAAACGAACGGATATCAATCAAAAACTAATTAGTGCATCATTATTCTGCTGTGATTTATCCGTTTTCCCGTTATTATTAACAACATATATAACTAACCTGTATTATTCCAACGTGCGAACTATCATTAAGTAATACAGAACAGATGAGAAAGAGATAAAACATCACTAGAAGTGAGGCTACGAACAATGAACATTCGTATCGCAATTGTTTCATTATCCAATTACAATCTGATACAAAACAATAAATTATCCGACAACAGAATAGCTAATACCAGTTTATAACAACATCTGTTTCAAAATAACAAAACGTCATTATTAATAATTGGTTCATGACCGTTATTGCTATTTCTTTGTAGTTTAATAATATATTAATTATTTAAATATTATATATTAACGAAAGAAAAAAAAAACGTCTTTAATCAAAACTATTTCTGTTAAAGGAATGAATAGTTGGGACTTGATATTTAGTGGATGAAGAAAATATGTGTCTATGTTTTAATATATATCTGTAGCTTCGTATAAAGTCTCATTTTGTATTATGCGTTTCAAATGAAAAGATTAATTACTAAACTGCCATTTTACTTCTTATTTTTCATGCAAATTCGGTAAAGGTTCACGATCGAAAACAGAATGGAATTTGGAAAAAATACTGTGTGTCACGTTATCGGTCTTAAATTTATAAATTACAAAAGCATATTTTTAACTGGGAATCGTCACGCTCAACTATTATAATTAACACAAAATGGCTGCCGCTTACGTATAGTAATGCGAATAAATTGATTATAACCTAAATTAAATAAATCTGAGCAGAGCGTTTATTTTACTACTACAGTAATTAACGTTATTAATTTTGTATTTACATAATAATAAATACATTTTTTATAATTCATATTTTTATTGATAATGAAACATTATTACATATACTGAGTGAAGTTAGAGTATATTCGATTACCCTCTAATTTGAAACACCGAGTACATATGCATTAATTGTAAAAAACAATAATTTGCGTCCGTAAGTGTTATATATTCATTTCTGTTATCGCTTAATGTCCTTAAAACCACAATAAAGTATTCCGAACACATTACCCTACAGATAATATTTCCATAGTTATTTTTGTATTCTAAATAAAAATTTATAAAGTCAATCTCCACTGTTAAAAATGTCCTTAAATGATATAAGAACTAAAAATTAATTACCATGAAATACTTGAGATACGAAGCTAAAAACAACTTCATATAGGCCCGTATCACGTATTCATCGGGAAGTCGACGCTGAACGACAACTAAGAGATTCTCATTAAGCACCGGAAGCTAAAATCACGCCCATTTCTCACAACAAATATCCCGACTACTTCCATATTATATACCTCTATATATTTACTTGATCCAAACGACACACGTATTCGTTTAATAAATATTATGTAGGGATTATTATTTACTCAAATACTAGTTGCTCTCCCCGGCTTTGCACGGGTGAACTAACAAAGAAAAGGAGACTATGTCTTCCCTTTACTTGTAATGAAGTAAACAGACAACTTAAAATCTGAACATCAGTCGTTCAATTCTGTGAATATGTTTGAGATTTAATGGAGAAATGGAGATTTCTTAATCCAATTTTGTAACTTTTCCGTATGACTTTTCAAAACATTTTTTTTTTCATACATACAGCTTGTACTGACAATTACAAATACAACAAAAAATTAGACAACCAATTTTTTTTACTTTTAAAGTCCGTTTACGGACGATAATTTTACGTGATAACGTCATAAGAAAACGTTGATGAAAATTGCATACTTTTTGCATTATTCCGCGTTCTCGCTTACCCGCCCGACTCAGGCGGAACGTGACAATGAGTCATGCTTTTCATGCGTGCAGCCGGCGTTCGTCGATGTATAAAACGCCATCACGACAAAAATAATTTGCCAAATAGATGCACCCTGTTTATAGTTATGCGCTTATATAATATTATAGATATAGCAAATTATTTTTATTATATAGATTAATTTAGTATTGTTATAAATGATAACACGAGAGAGGAGTTGTTCTGTACTTGATGATAAGCAAAATGTAATCTAAAATAACAGTGACCACCATATAATCCATTGGCAATCATCGCTGGCATGCTAGTCTCCAGGCCACACGACATGTTTAATCCCAAAATACGACGGAGGAGGTTTACTCTAACTAGTAAACACATCCAGTTAAAGCTGAATATAAACTATTGCATCAGGTATGCCACATTCGGACGCAACTGACATGCCCTACGATTCCTTCTCTTTTACTCACCTCATTTTAAACGCCTTCAAAAAGGAAAAATTTCTAAATTGCATATTGCATTAAATACTTGTTACATTAGAACTCTGTCATATATAAACCGACTTGGATAATTATTTTTCTATTGAAAATAGAGCATTTTCAAGAGGGTTTAATTAGCGTTGGTCCTTTGAATTCAAAGATATACACAGGAACTCCTCAAAATGGAATTGGAAACGTATAGCGATTTAGACATTGGTAAGTTTATGACAATCCAATATTAGAAAAGTACCTAACTATTGTCAAGAAGGTTCTGGTGCATTTTTCTACAGTTGATTTTTATAAAATCGGTTTTATTATTTTTTGTTAAGAAATGATTTTCGAATGTTTATATTTAATCTAAATCTTTTCACAACTTGGTAAAGTCTTTACGAGCGATTTAAACTACGTTCGACATCTGACAGTTTAGATTAATTTTTACGTGAAAATATAGCTTCCGTCATTACAACTTTGAACCGACGTTGATTTTGAACACCTATGTTATTGTTGGGCGTACTGCCAATTGGTAGATTTGGAGTCTATCAAATTGCTAGTCTGTTCACCGTGTCTCCAGCAACCGAGACGTTCCGTTTGACGATGAATTGGTGAGCTTACGATGTTCACCGCTGTTTTAGCATTGCATTGTACTTACCAGCAGGCACTCGACAGAAATCAATTAAACCAATTTATTTATTTATTCGAAAGGCTAACAAGATTTACATTAATACACTTCAATGGATACATGTAAAAAACATGACATTGCATGCTGTGAGCAAATAAAATAATTTAAAAAGGTTATAAGCGAAAATTATATTAACAATATATACGAGTCAATTATTTTTTTTCCATTTTAATCGTTAGTTAATTTGTGTTATATTTGGTGAGACTGTTTGTGAAGATTAGATTTTTTTTAATATATTATAGAAGGCGAACGAACAGGTGGATCATCTGATGGTAAGTGGTCACCGCCGTCCATAGACACTAGCAACACCAGGGGAGTCGCAAGTGCGTTGCCGGCCTTTTAAATATGTGGGCCTCTGGCACTCTCACTAACCGAACGAAACGCAACAGTGCAAGCACTGTTACTTCACGTCGGTTTTCTGTGAGAGGGTGGTACTACCCCGGGCGAGCCGACCCATTCATGCTGAAACCAGTAATAGCTTCAGCGTAGCTCTACCACCTACATTTTATATATTTAGTATTTCAATTTATAACATTCTATTCACATGTAGTGTAAAGACCTCAATTTGTTCGGTAATAATCCGTAGAAAAAATATTAAAACGTAAAACCCTAGACAGCTTTACAGGAACCGTTATTAAAAAGGTAAACCGACTCACTAAATAGATAAAATAGCCCATCAACTTTCTAAACATGCGTAATGTTTCATTTCGTATTATTTCTCTATATATAAGTTACTTCTCATAAAAATAAAGTACCTCAATAAAATTTGCGTTCAATGTGATATCATTATAAGGGCGTTGTGTTCGTATTTACCTTTGTAAAATACAAATACGCTGTACCAAACGATCTCAGTTTTCCCTTAAACATCGTATAAATAAACCCTAAAAAGGTCTTATTCAATCTCTTAGTATACTTTATATACTGCTCTGTATACTTTAAATATAAATACTGGGGACATTGTCCGAAAAATTGCTACAATATACAACAATCGTTTACAACTACGTAGGTACCTATAGTACAAGCTATGTACGAAAATTTCGTTTGAAAGTGATATATTGGTCAGTGAACGTGTCCAATCTGGTTGATTTACAGTGCCAATAATCTCCGTCGTCACGCGACACCCGTCAGGTGTCAAGTGAAGCCGCGGGAGCGCTATTGTCACGTAGGGCGCAGCGTAAAAACACGAGACGAAAATTTGAGCGCATACAATGTGACTTTATTTATGGTTTTTATTTTTTACGTTTTCAGAAAAGTTGCAGAACATTTCACTCAATTTCCTAGCTTTTATCCACGGTTTCACTCGAGTTAATATAGATTTGACTTGTTTTTCGGAAGAGGATCTGTTCGCTCGCCATAATGGTCCATTCCTGTTATCCTATATATTGTCTTTTTTATTTTTCACTACTATACTGTTACTCTTATCTATGGATATAATAATTCGAACCACGTTCGTAATTCGTTTTCGAAAGCGCTCCACAAACACTTGGTAATCGTAGTGTATCCCGGGCACTTTTTTTTCGAACTGACATACCCTGTTAGCACTTTGGCCTCTACAGATTCACTGGACTACAACAAGAAGAACAGCACCAAGAACAAGAAAACATAGCTAATATCAATTTTCCATCCGTATTCTAAACCGCCGTTGACGCGCTCCGCGATATTATTTAGACGCCCCGTTAACAGTATCCTTTTACTAGATAAAAGGTACCCTACGTCCTTTTCTGTAACCCTAACAACAATAATCAACATTTCATGACGTTCGGTTGAATAGTTAAGGCGTGAAAGCATTTATAATAATATTAGCTATAATAACAAAGTTCAAAAGATTAGTTTTTTGTTCGTTTGAAAGTGCTAATCCTTGGAATGACGAGTCAAATTAGAAAGCTATATGACATCATCACCGTGATAAATAGAAACGATGCAATCGCCATACAGAATTAAGATCAGAAAATACTACGCTAATCGAAAACGAAATGATAGTGAAGTGAAGATAAAGAGGGACATGTGACGCAGTGTTTGATATCAGAGCCGAGGGTGGGTTTACCACACCTGATGAAAACCGAGCATTTCCGAGAAGAACGGAATTGCAATTGCTTATGCGAGCAAAGTAAGGCAGCGAGACGCAGGTTTTTGATATCGGGGAACGAGGTTGAGTTTACTAGCCAATGAAAACCGAGCATTTCTGAGAAGAACCGAATTGTAGATGCTTATATCAATAAAGTTGTATGATACGCAGTTTATTCGCGTCAACTGCGTTGATAATCATGCGAAATTCTAAACACTAAACGAGAGTAAAATCGTCGTATACTGCCGTATACATCAATACTCTTTTACAATATAGGTTCGGATATTTATTAAATATCAGCTGTATGTCTTTTTATAACATAAAAAATGTGATCTTTAAATGGAAGGAAAATAAAAATAGACGATCCAATTTCCTATCCATTATAAATCGAACAAAATAAGCACTATATCAAAATTAAATTGTATAAAGCTCTCGTATAACCTAAAGTGAACAATACGTAAACATTTAAAAAACCTTACAAATAATATATTATATTATTTTTTTCATTACGAATTATTGGCAAAAGTTCTGCTAACATTAATCTCGATCTAATTTGTAGGCTAACCTCGATGTATGCCATTTAAACTCAATGCTTTTAATAGTTTTATCTAATTAATTCGTAAATAAATTTCGCAAATTTTAAAATATGCATGAAAACAACATTATTTCTTATGAACAGTTCCGATTTTCCACGTCATTTAGCTCGTTAAAAAAGGATTAACCGTTCTGACATATCTGCTTACTCGTTTCAAGCCGTGACAGTTCATTTCAAAGTAACTGCACGTATGTTTACAATTACAGTTACGAACGAGCAGCTAAAAAAACGCCGGATTAAGGTCAGATAGACAATGAGGCAGAGCGTACTGTCGTCTGACGCCTGTTTTCCTTGGCCTCGAGTCAAATGTTGCATTTGGAAAATGAAATGTCTCTTTTTACGAAGCCCGGAGGAATGATAATGTTTTCAAAATAGAAACCTATTGTTATTTTAATGTACACATATAAATAAAATGAAATAGTCCGGTTGCTTGTTCGCGATAATCTCTGAAACGCCTTATGTGACCTTGAATGTTAGATTTTCAGCGTTTTAACTAGGTACATATTATTGCAGCTTTTCAATTGCGGTTGAGTAGTAAGGATATAGTTACAATAAAAAAAATAGAAAACATCCTACAATAAACCCAGGTACAATGTGTAGTTCTCCTTTAAAAAACCTCACCAACTTTATAATAATTATATAAGTAAAACGCCTGTTGTTTGTACAAGCGAAACTCCGAAACTGACTTGACCCGTTTGCGATATGACTTTTAATAACAGATAGAAGACCTATCATTATTATTAGTTAGACTACATATAATTACACTTTTGCGTATAAGTTTATCACAGTTTCATGCCTTAATAGTTAATAGTAAGGGCGTGCTATGTAAGTACCTGGCTACAGAGTTCTTACATCTAGCGAGGCGTGTTGGTCCCATCATGCGGAAAGAAAACATAGACAGAACTTCTGTAGACAAACGTATTTGGTACAAAACGTTTGAAGCTACGTTGTGGTAGTCTCCATGGTTTCATCATGCCAGAATTTCTGGAAAAAGCATCTCCGCATAGTGAAGTCTGTGAGTATACGGATAATTTTTATCATATTTTATGTGAATGTGGCCGGATCAAGGAGTTGTGCGCCAAAAAATGCTCTTACGAATCTCATGGGTTATTGGAGAGGTTAATATTTTATTTGAGAAATCCTTTCTTTTTTTTTCTTTTTATTAACATGGGAAAATCCATCATGGACACGCCACCCTCTCAGGGGGGAAAGTGGGTAGTGTGAGGCTCTTACTCAGTAAAGCCCGACGGTGTACCGACCACCGCTGTGATTCGGGCGACATGGGATCGTGCAGTGCTATCAGCATGCCGCTCCAGCGGTCAACCCGGCGAAAGGTATTCGCTGGTCAAGATCTAATGCGGGTAAGATCATTTATAAGCTTGCTTCCTTAACCTCTAAATGTGAGAATCAAGTTTAATGGTACATAAATCCAACGGAGTTTTACTCTGGCGTAGTCATCAATGATGTACTGATGCCTCGTTAAAATAAAGAGAAAAAGAACTATACCACCAATTAACATGAAATATTGCGTACACGTTAATTCATTCATAAACGTGTTACCAGCCGTTCATATAATAGAACTACAAGGAAGTAATGTAAAACAAGCGAAACGTATTTTAAGAAAGTATTTTATAAACGAGCTACCTTCAAAAACTTAAATCTAATTATCTTGTCGGCGTGTCGACGAGAACACCTCTCCTCTATTAAACCGCAATAGCGGTTTCCCGAGGAAAGTCCTACAATGTATATTTATGTATTAATTTTCTTTTGTCATAAATAAATTTAAAAAAAATAATTAAAAAGCACTGTTATCGAGGAGAGAGGTCAAATCTACAAGTAAAAGCTAGTATTTAGTGAAGTTTCATTGTGCACGCTTGTTATTTATACGTCTACAGAAAATCTTATAGAGTTTACAAGACACGTTAATAAATTTTATTGTACAGAACAAAAATAAAAGCCTTTTTCAAAATCTACTAAAAAGTAATACCGTTGGGGATCGGAATAAATTTATACAAATACGTGTAAGTCTACGACGCAGTAAAAGACAAAATGTGTACATAAAGTTTTACTTACAGATTTATATCTGTAAATGTTTTTCTTCTTATTTAAACAATTTAAAAAATATGTATAACTAGCTGTTATTCGTGACTTCGATCGCGTGGAATTTACAAATTATTTTTTTTTCAGTGTAACAAAAACACACGCGTGAGATACGCGTGGTTCTAGATTATGCTTCTATAGCTTGTTATATAATTTTTTTAAATAAAAGTACCCTAAGTTACTCCTTATAACATCGGTTATCTGCTAATCAAAGACCTGTCAATATAGTTCCAACCGTTTCGGAGATTAGCCGGAACAAACAGATAGACAAAAAACACTTTTTTTTGTTATAAGTATCGCATCATATTCATTTATGAGAAAGCTGTTATTTTAACACTACAAACAGCCATAGACGTACTCGTATAGACGTAAGTGAAGGGGATAATGAACGATTAAAAATTTCAATCAGAAAGTATTAAGTTTTTACTATTGGGTCTTATATTACTTTATTCTCATACAAGTTAATTAAAAACTTCCAATGACTTTTTAAACAAATTGTACAGTCGTTGCCAAATCACCAGCGCCATCTCACGTCAATAACTTAACACGGTTTGTACATCGTATGACGCATGCAGGCGTAGTCGACAAATTAGGACGGCATGAATCTTCGATCCAAGTAGGTTTCAGTACCGAGGTATGGCTTATAGACAGACGATAGTTTTAATTAAACGAGTTTCTTCAATTTCGTTATGTTTTTTATAGTCTTTAAAGTTTTTATTTATGTTTTGTAACTTGAAAATGTTAATACTTAATATTACTTCAATATACAAGCCGTGTTTACTTGAGAAATTGTATATTGTAATCGAAGTTTTAAGTAAAAATATTTATACAGTATAAGTCTATGTAACAAGTATTAATTGAAACCCTACTTCTTACTATTATTATAAACGAGAAAGATTGTATGGGTGGTTTGTTTTTTAAAAAACTTTAAAACAGACTTTGACGAAATGTTGCAGTAATGTTTACTGTATATTTCAATTTTAATATTTGTAGAAATATAAAAAATATATATATTATCTTTATCATAGTTATACATTTGTATGAAAATACGTATGTATGTGTTTGTTTATGGTGTATATGTATTCTCTTCATTATTATATATATATATAATTTTTACTTTATATATTTTCTTTCGTTTTTTCTATACGAGTACATGCACTCTACCTACAAAACTTTTATGTTTCATAACAATATCGCTGGTTAGCTGGAAGAGAATGCCGTGTAGCATTAATTTCGCCAGTGTACAAACTTAAAAGTGCAATAAAGTATTCATTCATTAATACAGCTAATACATCAGTATAGCAGATAGATTATAATTTATAAACGTTGTTTTTAAATTGATCAATAAATCAAATTAAGTATCAAGTAAGTATGAAAAAGAGTCCATAATATAGTCGGCGTGTGCTTCATAAGCTATTAGAGTCGCACGAACGTAATGTATGGTAACATCATTTATACAGATACAAATGCAGACGAATTCGCGGGCGACTGCTAGTAAATACATAAATTTTCAATAATAAAGACACTACAATACAACGTAACGAACAGATTCACATAACATTGGTTTTTTTTTTTCGAACTGACTACACTGTTAGCCTGGCAAGGCCTCTACAGTTTCACCGGACTACTAAGGGGAACGCTTAAGGCACTCACCCGATACCTAATATTGATTAGTCAATAGCCAGTGGTCAGCAACAACAGCCAGTGGTCAGCAACAATAGCCAGTAGTCAGCAACAATAACCAGTGGTCAGCAACAATAACCAGTGGTCAGCAACAATAGCCAGTGGTCAGCAACAATAGCCAGTGGTCAGCAAGACCGCGGCTCGCGAGCCGCATGCGACTTTAATGCAGACACAGAATATTATTTAGTAACTTGTATTACAAGAGAGGAGTAAACAGTTTTAAAACGCAATCATACAGAAATGCGACATATTTTAGAAAACTACAATAACACGGCTAGTAGCTCGCAAAAAAAACATACTTAGCAAAAACAAACTCGAGAGTGTACTTTTATTACTAATTATTTCCATAAAAATATCTGTCCTAAAGCATGGCTTAAGTCTATAAAAGGCTTTTTGAATAAACTTCTATTTTGTATTGTTTATATTTGGCTCTTTAGGATAACGAGTTTCCAGACCACTTGGCCTATTATATAACCGACTTTAATAGAACCGCAGTCCTGATGACGAAAAGACGACAGTTACTTTGCAGCAAAATTAGGTAGTAGTACGTATAACTAAGAACGTCACTTTCGATTAGTGACTTTGTTACTTCGAACAGTACTGTATTCTAGATGACAGAAACCTTATGTCCTATTTCTGTATCCCTGATAAAATGTATACAAAATTTTATGACAATCGGTTGAGTAGGGAAGGAGTGAAAACATAACTAAAAGTCATACAATCCCATATTCCCATCCATAATATTAATTAGAATTAGGAATACCTATATTATTATTAAACAAATTCTTATTTAATAATAAAAACTTCCAAATATTCTAAAACTATATTACAAGTGTAAGAAAATCCGGTAACAGTCCTTAATTATTTATAGATCCTAAAATAACCTGCTCAAAGTATGACATTTTCTGATACAATTTTAATTATGTATATATAACCGTGGAAAAAAATCCAAGGAACTTGTGAACGTTAACTTCGCCATTTCCTATTCCATTTTGCTTCAGTAGCCATTAAAAAGTCGGAAATATGTTTAATATTCAGAACGATGATTTCCACCCCGCTTTATCTCAACAGCAACTTGCTTAATTTGACAGCGGATGGGAATATCACTGTAATATTTTAATAATCTTTACTTACTTTAATCCGTTTTGACGATATTTTATATATTTATAGGATCATCAAGATAGTTATTAGTTATAGTTAGACTCAGTAGATGGCGCTGTTGTTGAGATCAAATTTTTATTTTTGATATGACATTTTAATTTCTTACATAAAGAAATATATATTAATACATTTTGACCACCGACTTTCCCTACCTTTTGTAATTTGCAAGGATGATATTAAATTAGATGTAATATATATCACATTTAAAAAAAATGTTTGTGAATATTTCATTTATGTCAAATTTTAATTTAGTAAAATATAATTTTGCACACTGTACGCGAACTCGCTACAAAAAAACAAAGAGTGTCACTCATAGCCCATGAGATGCAAAAGCAATGGAGTCCTAAATATAGCGCTGACTCGAACTTTGTCAAGTCGTTCGAATAATGGACGTCCGCATTCTGGAGTTTTCCACCTCACTTTATTGAAAGGTATATAAAGCGCGACGCATTGCGTCCGCATTGAGTTCTATTCTAGACATCGGAGCGAATCGATGAAGAGAAAAAATGGAAGAAATCTTCAAGTGGATTGCAAATACAAGCGTTATAAGATGTAAGACACAATTGTAATATGATAGTGAGTCCGTTTGATTTTAATCTTCTGACACAACCAGCATTTGATTAAACCTACGAGCGTAACAATAATATAACCATTTTATTTAAGGTTGATGTTATAATATCAATTGCTAGTTTTAAACAATGTATATTATATTAAATATAAAATATTTACTCAGTTAAAATTAATCCCGATTACTATGCATAGTTTCTAGAGCAGCCGAGCGTTTATTATGTTATGCATAAAGCTGTGAGTTTATAGCGCTATAGTCGCCCATGACTTACAGTATGCTAATGCGATCCCACATGACTATTTTCGTTTATACACCGAGACGACACTTGAGGTAGCTTAATCCTGATTGTTAAAGGTAACGGGGACAAACCTAACACGCCTACGTAAATTTATGCATAATTAACTAACATATATAATAGACTGTGTACACAAATTTAATTTAACATCTGTATATTTGTTTAATACTTCTTTAGATTTTTACGTTCGTTCATAACCTCACTTGATATTAAGTGACGATGTTTTTTTTTTTTTTTTTTTTTTTTTATTTTATAGGGGGCAACCGAACAGGTGGGTCACCTGATGGTAAGTGATCACCGCCGTCCATAGACACTAGCAACACCAGGGGAGTCGCAAGTGCGTTGCCGGCCTTTTAAATATGTGGGCCTCCGGCGCTCTCACTGACCGAACGAAACGCAACAGTGCAAGCACTGTTACTTCACGTCGGTTTTCTGTGAGAGGGTGGTACTACCCCGGGCGAGCCGACCCATTCATGCTGAAACCAGTAGTAGCTTCAGCGTAGCTCTACCACCTACAGTAGTAGCTTCAGCGTAGCTCTACCACCTACAGTAGTAGCTTCAGCGTAGCTCTACCACCTACATTAGTGGATTAGGGTGGTAACAGACTAGACTAAACAATGACCGGCTTCTAAGTGCAGTTGTCGAGACACATGTATAGGTGATTACCAACAGATATACAACTTGAGGGTCGTATCTAGTCAAGCGGACATTAGAAAGAGCACAACCTTCATACTATGGTCTCATCTTGACGTTTTTATTCACTGCAACCTACATTTCATTGCTATATTCAAACTTACCTCGATTAAACAAAAATGCCAGAATAATTCAATCGGAAGCATATATAGATTTCAAAATTCATAAATAATTTTATCTATAATCGAAATTATTTCAAGTATCTTTTATTTAAGACCAAAATTGCATTAGTGGTAACACTTGGCATTATTTGAACCAAATAGTATATATAATTTAATATAGACCACGAGAAGGTGCTTATGAACGTTAAAGCTACCACCGGTTCGAAAAACAACTCGGTCGTCGAGTACATCCCGCAATGAACTCGATTTAGTTTATCTTTTCATCGTACATACTTTATAAAAATCCGTCATATTTACAGTCGTTTTTCGCAGTTGTACAGAGAGAGGTATTTTTCCACACATTACCATCCCTCACATATTGATATACCCTTTAATATCCTTTTGACATCAAAACCCGCTTGGTATGATTCTTGAACTTACTATCCAACAAATCGGTAATGTCCTCTGAAACTTTGTTGTAAACCTAACCTATCTTAACTTACTTTATATACAGTTCCTGGTCTTACTGAACCTGAAATATGGGATGACCGAATCTTCGCTGTTTCTAGTACTACTTAAATCATTTTGATCATATAGTAAATCGAGCTTTTCGGTGTTTTTTTCGGATATACATTAAATTATAAGAATGTACAGTAGAAACAATGTAAGCTAAGTAATGTAATGTATGCAGCTTCGATCCCCCGGAGTACAGTCATCGTGCACGATGCTAGTACGATACAGTGACACTACAGTCTCTACCACATCACACACCTACAACAAATCGTTCGACATATGCTAGACACAGATGTAATGAAAGACTTTATTTTTTTTCCCACATTGTTTTACTTTTTGGTTAGTTACTAATTGTCACACTCAAAATACATATAAATACATGTGAGGCACATATGAATGTACGTATATGTGCATGAATAGTTTAGTTCGACCCTCGATAGTTCATGCAAGGTAACAGACGAAGCGTAGGTGCTCCCGTACACCCTTGAGCTCGTTGCCAAACGGCTAACTGCCTCAAGCGCACGCCCAAAAAGCCCGGTGAAACTGTAACGGCACATAAGGCCTCACAACGAATAGGTCCAAAAAATAGACTTCTATTCAATATTTAATAGAGATAATGTGACATCGATAAAAAGGTAGGGTAAAAGTAGTAATGAAAAAATTGCATAAAATACAACCCATAATTCATCTATTTCTACAACAACGAAACCGCGGGCACCAACTAGTGCTAAATAATAAATTCTGTACATCGCTCCAAAATAAACGGGAATAATATTTATTGCTCTAAGACTCTGTTATATTAAATCAATCCATACCTGTCTATAGTGCGTTGTTTAGCTTATAAATCTAAGCCTATAATACTACTTGAGTTAGCAGTTTCGATAAACTTAATCATAATGTGTTTAACTTCATGACTTTCGCAACATAAATAGAAAGTTTTTCTAGAAGAAAACGAATTTATCTCTTCGTTTATAGTTTAAGCACTTAAACGAAGTTGCTTAGAAAGAAAAACAACATAATACGTGACGTGTGAACACATAATTATATAGATGAGAAAGTTTAAATGTATATATATGTATATATATATTGATATTTGATACACTTCTAACTCTAGACATAACTAACATACATAAAAATGTGCGTAATAAATGTCACACATTTGTTTTAATTAATTATAAACTACAAATATAAAATTGACAACATTCTAAAAACAATCACGTGACTACGAACGCGTCATCATTAGTCTTCTGGTTCGTGACGTCATCATTTTAAAACAATTTCACGATGTATTAACGGTTTCTACATATGTATTGGCTAAAATACTGTATCATCTGTATGTTATAATTATTAGGAATAAATATTGTGACGTCACACACACCCCTTCGAAAACTGTCGACGTATCAAAAACTGTATTCAAAAATTTATTGTCAATTGAATATAACTTCTATTATATATAAATACTAGTAATTTTTTAGTGCTAGTTAATAACCCAGTGACCAATTTTCAGACAACATTTCACCCCCTATATATATTTTTTTTAATTAATAAAAGGACAAAATATCTAAAAACAAAAAAATCCCCAAATATTAAGAACGGAAAGAATAAAAATGTCATATTTTTATAAACAGTATTTTTTATACTAAAATAATGTAATTTAAAAATGGAAAACAAGACAACATGAGATTAATTTGAAAAGGAGAAAATATGTAAATACAAAAAGAAACTCAAATATTAGGAACGGAAAGAATGAAAACGTAAAATTTTCATAAAATTGTATTTTTTATACTAAAATAATGTGATTTAGAAATGGTAAACAAGACAACATGACATTTAATTTGTAATTACACAGATCAAACATGTGGTTATATAGAATAGAAATATTGAAGTGAATATTATATTATCTGAACTCTGACTACAATGTGTTGATCAAAAAAAAAAAAAAAATATATATATATATATTTAATCCAAATCTTGCGTAATTCTAATATGGAATATTTTAACTGTTAACGAAGTAATATATTCCATAAAATAATTTTTCACGTCATAATAGATAAACGATTAAATGAAACTATTAAAAGTTACCAAAGAATTTTGCAGTTTCGGGGCTATTTTATTAGATGGCGTTAGAACCTTCATAAATAAGACCCTCGTTCACCCCGACTCTGCCCCCCGATATAATCATCGTCCTGCCCATAAGCAAATATTTGACACTCTCCTAATAACTTTAAAACTAAATCTATTAGTTTAATATTTGGCCAACGAAAATTAATTTTTCATTATATTTATGATATTATTTTGTTTATTAACAATTCTTCTATGAAAGTATTACGCGATTAAATTAAACGGTCTTTTAATTAAAGTATGTACTCATTTTACTTATTCATTTTATACAATTCGCCTCATCATGTAAGTAGAATTGTTTAATCCCTCAGTATTAATACTTTTCTACTTGATGAGTTTAAAATGAAAAAATAAGGTTAACTTAAAAATTAAGCTAAGTTAATCATCACTTCAAAAAAAACCGCCTACTCACATACTAAAAATTAAAATAACAAAACGAACATTGCAGGCTCTTGAATTTAAAGGTAAGAACTGAAGTACTTGTAAATTTCATTTTTTTTTTCTCGCAGTCAACACGTTCATTCCATAGCCTGAACAACGGGTTTTTTAGAAATTTCAAAAATTCAAGCAAAGATTTTATATATAAAGAGTGGGCTGTTTGGGTTGATTTTTGTCTTACTTTCTTCTATGACGTGTACACTCAATTTGTGAGGAACATTAGTCGCTTACATTAAACGGACGAGATGCTGTAACCAGTTAAAAATACAAAAAAACACAATAAACACGTATTTTCAGCACCGTGCCATAAAAGACAGGTATTATCTCAGTAAATTTTAATTGTAAAAAAAAACTAGCACCTTTGGTTCTTCAATATATTGTCTCAAACATATATATTTATATATCTTGAACAGGAACATTTTACAGCTAAAATAACACTTCTGGAAGTCTTAATTCGGATAAGCGGAAACGGGTATATATAAAAATGAAATGTTCGTAAATTTTGTTCATTGGAATCCTAAGGAATAATCCCTTTTCATACGGAATGAGTCTATATAGTAATGTGAGACAAAAACATTGAACAATATTTATATGGTTTTATGAAATGGAATCCAGAATATTTCCTATTTTATCGTAGTAACACGGCAAAGTGGTCGGCATTGTGTTTTATATGGCACACAGTGCAAGATAAAAAAAATGATAACCTCTGAAACATAATCAATTCATGGTTTGTCGTGGCCGTCATGCCGGCCTGTGTAACGTCACGCCACATTATTTAAAAACTAACGGAACGCTAGCCGGCACATTGATCCACAGCTTGACGACGATACGAGCAAAATACATCAAGAGTCTTTTAGTTTATATCCAAATGGAGGATGCTGTAAAAAGGTAAGCCCGAAGTCTAGGAGATCTAGTTCAGTTATGCGTGGGAGAGGGTGGTATTAGTTTTTACAACAGTATATTAAAAAAGTAAGCTCGTAAATTTGAAGATTTCTGTATGAGATTTGTAAGTAAAATCAATCCATCTATATTTAATGTAAATATCTAGTTCGATTTACATATATATATATTAATATATATATATATATATATATTTTAATGCTGTGGTAGACATGTAATAAAAAAGGAAACTGATTCCAAATATGACAACATTAATAATTCTTCTGTTTTTTATATTTAGATTTTATTCAAAAATTGGCTTGAATATAAGTTAGTCTGTTTGTTTGTTACACTTTCGTAGCTTATATTCTCAGCCATTATCATGATATTCCCCATACACATTGTCAAGGATACAGAACAAGTCACAGGATACCTTAATCCATAAAAAGAGTTTTTTTTTTTTTATTATAGGTGGCAAACGAACAGGTGGGTCACCTGATGGTAAGTGATCACCGCCGTCCATAGACACTAGCAACACCTGGGGAGTCGCAAGTGCGTTGCCGGCCTTTTAAATATATGGGCCTCCGGCACTCTTACTGACCGAAAGAAACGCAACAGTGCAAGCACTGTTACTTCACGTCGGTTTTCTGTGAGAGGGTGGTACTACCCCGGACAAGCCGACCCATTCATGCTGAAACCAGTAATAGCTTCAGCGTAGCTCTACCACCTCCCTACTCTCTATTCCCGAGGGATAAATCAAATGTAGCTTAGTGCGAGCGACGCCGTAATCAAAAACTAGTGTATTATATTTAGACAGAGGTACCGATGTAAAACAGTTCTAAACGGCTCCATTCAATGTGGGAAACATCTCATATCGCAAAAGAGTGCGCGTCGGCACGAGCTAACCTCGAGGGAGATGGGTATACGTGACGAGGTTCCGCTGCTAAAATATTTGTACTATTCATCGCGTACAGTATTAAAATACACGACATAGGACTTCTTTTTTATCACACGTAATTTATAACGAGCCGCAAAACTTAATACACTGTCGCTTATAAAGCAAGCTTTGCCTCTGAGACATTAAAACCCATTTATTAAGCAAAAGTGTGTAATATTCCTATACATTTTTGACCAACAAACTGTGGTAGATTTCATGGTCCTTCTTTTATGTATAAAACTGAAATTTGGTCACCTAAAGGAATTCCATTATGAGTAACAAAAAAAAACGCTATTCATAATTATGATAATAACATAATCTATCTGTCTACTGAAGTAAACAGAAAGCATGGAATGTCAGTTTCTCTTTATTTAAATTGTAGTTCGATGACCCGCTGCTTTGTAGCTCAATATTTTCTAATAGGCTTTGTTTCTTTCTTACTTTCTATCAACGAATCATGTTAAAACTGTTGTATTTTTAAGTTATACTTAGAAGATTCGCCGAGCTGTTCGTTTTATGAATTTTTTAATCAAGATAAAAGGTTTTGTACATGGCATGAGAACGAAAACTCTTTTTTGATACATGTTAGTAGGATTTGGGATTAATTGAAACGCTAAGAGAGTTTCCAGTTTACAATTTAATAAATACGAAAGCAATAAGTTTTTTTATTAATCATTCACAAAAGCTCACCCCAATGATAACCCTATTAACAGTAATAAAAGGGTGGTTACAATGTAAACAAGTTGTTTTTCCCAATTAACCAAACGGCAGTATTAGCATCGGTCTGTTAAGTAAATACAAATTATTTATAACACGGTAGTCAACTGTAAAGTTGATTTAATATTTGATTAGAATTTTATGCTAATACCGCCTGTCGATTATAAGATTACATTGAGTGAGAATCGGTATAACTTATAAGGAAAAGGCGGGACTCGTTATCCCGCCTTGTTGTTCTCAGGGTGATTACATTCCCGGAGAATCCCCTCGGCGCATTTCTCGTACCTTCAACGGGCGGTCGGCGGTTTTGCAATTTACTCCGAACTGGCAATGAGAAAAATTTGCGGCGATGGGCGCGCGGTCTCGCCCGTGTCGAGAATGACGGGCGCTTGCGCGCGGCACGACGCGTCGCGCAGCGAATGGACGCGCCGCAGTCAGCGCCGCGGCGCCTCCGGAGGCGATAAGCTTGCACAGCCGCGTCACGTCGCGCTCAACCCGCAAAGCTACGCGCAATTCCGCACCGCTCCCGCGCACCCCGCCACCATCACGTCAAAATAAACTAATTAATTTATATAAACATAACTTCAAACGGTGGTACAAACTT
The DNA here is from genome assembly GCA_035772565.1 of Antheraea assamensis. Classification (NCBI taxonomy): domain Eukaryota; kingdom Metazoa; phylum Arthropoda; class Insecta; order Lepidoptera; family Saturniidae; genus Antheraea; species Antheraea assamensis. The sequence goes on along the minus strand of JAQQSE010000182.1, from coordinate 336,255 downwards.
TTACCGACTTCAATAAAGTATGACTTGATAGTGAAGTGATTTATAGGTAGGTTATAAAAGTTTTTAATAACATTAATGTAAAGATAGCTAGAACAAATACAAATATTAATAACGTTAAGTATATTTACAGAATTATTTATTAACCTATGTTATACTTACTATATAACTAATGTTGTTTACTGAATGTCGATAATAGATATTCATAATGAATTCCATTCCTTGAATAATTTTACGAATTTTAATGCGGCGCTCTTAATGTTTACGCCGTTATATTGTTATTTAATGTCAATTACATGAATATTCATGAGGTATTTATGAACATAAAGACAAAAGACGACTAGTATTTCTATTGACAATGTTTATTAATGGAAATATTGTAGGAGTTTCGATAATCTGACAATGTGATCTCTCAGTAAACAGTTTTAATCCTTAAGTATTTTTGAAGCTTTAATCTGTGGACTTATTTTGATAAATGAGAATTTAATTCATCAGAGCAATCATACTCACAGAAACCGGTCACTCCATCATCGTAAACTTATAATTGTATTATTATCCTTAGTACAAGGTTAGTGTTTTCAATGTCAACAACACTTTATCTAATATTTGTAATAAAGCTACTGATACTCGAAGCTGGTGTATAATGCTCATTGCAATGATTAAAAATATGACCCCCTTTTAAAGAGACCTCTTAATATTCATTATAATTGTAAAATCTATGAGTATTTATTTAGCAATTTTATTTATTAATGGGGTCAGTCTTCAAATTTGTTTTATTTCTACTTTCATACATTTGTATTAATTGATCACATGCAGCGAGACAATATAAATAAGATGAGAAAGGTCTGCAGTTGTACGCACACCACTCAAAAACCACGGGATACATTTCGATTACATTTCCTTAATTTTACTTCATAGACACTTGGTCCTTATCTAATGTTTAATCTCGAATTTAAATAAATTATCAGATACTTTCATTTAATATAAAGTTATTAACGATTTAATAAACTAGGTTTTCAATATGTATTACACGTACAGCGATATATTTTGCTACCGTAGGAAAGTGGGGCAAGCGGTGTGCTGCTGTATTTTTTCTCTGTACATTAAACAGTTGTTAAAATAATGAACGATACAGATGAAGTCGCGGGTATCAGCCAGTTTAGAATAAAGCGGTTCAGTTACAGTTACCATAGAAACAACGTCAAATAAAGAGTCTAAATAAAACAACCACCAATAAAGGTAATTAATCCATGGGAAGTAAAAAGGAATTTGCCAAATTTCTCGAAGCTCTGGGAAAAAGGAACGTGTACTAGAGTAAAACCACAAACTGGCCTTCAATACACATAATAAATAGTATACATAGTAGAATAGGTTCGTTGTCGTCCCCTAATGAGAAGGATTTATACGTGTATCCTCATTGAATTTTCCATTAACCTAATTAAATTACACTGGCTAATATTAAGGTTGGTACGTCACTTAATTTAATGGTGTTTATTCATTAATTAAAATTGTTTATGATTTCTTTTGGGGTGTATTTTGTTTATTATTCGTATTTTACTAAAACAAATAACCCATTTGTTTTGTTTCGTTAGCTAGTTGTGAAATATAATCATAATGAATTGATTTATAATGTCTTTAGATATTTGCTGTTGTCGAGATATTCAAACAAAGAGTTAATTTTTTTGGTTTCCATTCTTTCCATCCTAAGGAAAAGGCAAAGGTATCTAGACCATACAGCCAATTCGGGTGTCATTTCATAATGGTCAATTCTGAAATAAGTGTCTTGTGACAATTTCAATGTCTAGCAAGATAGTTGCTCCTTGTTAGAAATTTCCATGGAGTTTTTCTGCCACCGCACAATTTATGCTCCGTGGTATTATTTTATATCTACTTCACTTGTGGACAATAACCGAACTATACTACATAAATACCACCAGTATTACAAAAGATAGAGTCAAATAACACAAGATTACGAATAAAATATAAAATCCACTATATGACAGACTAAGATCTCGCCGAAAACCTCCTCAAGCAAAGAGTTTGTAAATTCAATTACGTTACGACCGAGCATGAATTTGATTAAACAGGTGTTATTGATCGGTAAATTAATACTGAATGGTAATATTCTTGCCCAATGTAAAGTAAGCTGTCTAACAATAGGCACTTAGGTTGATTATGTCCTGTGTTCTTCTTGGTATACAAAGGCAATTCAAAATCAGTAGTGGCATGCAATAAGATATCAGGAAATAAAACCTCAACCTATAACTGTACCTATTTCAGAGAAATGTATCAAAGCTTGTGTTTTAATCTCAAAGTCAATATAATTACGCTTTTGTACATTTCAATTTTGTAATTTAGTGCTTCACTTATATATTGCCGTAAAATTGTTGTTCACTATTACTCTGTCGGGGAAATTGTTATTTACAATTAAAGAGTTGTACACAAACAAACATATTAATATCTGTTATAAATATTATTATATAGATGAGACATTGGTATTTGATTTTATAATCTACTAGCTGTTGCCCACAGCTCCGCATGCGTTTTTTTTTATAATCGTAAATTACTTCTTATAAGATTAGCTACCTGTTAGTGAAAGTTCCGTGAAAAATGGTTCAAACGTTTTGAAGATAGTATTACAAACGAAGCCACGGGTAAAAGGTAGCCCAAAATAAAAAAAGAACTTTAATTACTTCTTATAACGTTGGCTATCTGGCAGTGAAAGTCCCGTGAAAATAAGTCCATTCGTTTTGGAGATAGTACTACAGACGAAGCCACGGATGACAGCTAGTCTAAAATAAAGTAGGCTATGTCACTCATTGTAATTTTAACTATCTGTTAATAAAATTTCTATCAAAATCGGTCCAGCCGTTCCGGAGATTACCCGGAACAAACAGACAAAAATTTTAAAAATTGTATTTTTGTTATCACTATCGTGTATTATACGTTCATATCCAATCAGTATATACGACAAGTAAGTCGTTATTTTCATATTACATACAGACACTTCATTTTTATTATATGTATAGACATTAATAAACTTGTAGTTCTGTCCGCACATATATACTTCTATTTTCAAAATGATGTGATATCTGTGTAGTGTACATACCATGCATTGTTCACAAAAATAACGTTAAAAGAATGTTGTCCGTCTGAGTTATGTTCACATTTAACTGAATTTCGTTTCACTGTATGTACGTAAATACTCTGTACCTGAGAAATTTGTGATTTTTGAAGTTGTACTTCTTTTGGCAAGTTAGGGAAAAATTATTAGAGTAAATTTTCACGATACGCGCGCACACCGTCACGAAAAACCGACACCCTGAAGTTAGCTATAGTCAACATTTTATTCAGAAAAGTATGTATGTAATAATTACCTTTTTTCTGTTGTTAGTGCCGTTAGTGTGTTAGTGTCTACAGATGTAGAATAAGGCGAAAGATAAATTTTTTGAAAGGATCTTTATCTTGTTACGCCAAAGAAGTATAACTTCTAAAGCGTGTACATAAGAACACAGTACTTTTTTTCTTATTCATTTAAATTTTATTTAATACTAACCGAGCATAATGCAAATGTTACACAACAAAATTATATGTAATTACTAAATTAATAAGGCGTAATAACTGTTAGAGATACTCATAAAAATTGTAACTATATGTTTATATATTATAACATTTTACCCGCAATTATATAACATTGCAACATTGACAATGTCTGGCGAAAGTATTTATTGTATAAAAAAAATGCACAGTCGTGGGTAATTGCTTGTAAATCATAACGATATAGGTGTATTACGCTTTCCTTCATAACTCATACTTAAGGAATTGTGTTGGATCCGTCTTCAATAACATATATTTTTATTTCTATACTCAAAAGATTATTTCTCCGATATCCTTTTATCTTACCGTCTCATTATTTATTATCGTCATCTAGAAGCTTCGATTCCTAATCGTCTTTACCAAGGAAATCGATATGTATAGCATAAACATGTACAACACGATACAGAAAAAAATATTTCATCGTAGGGTTGTCACTCTCATATTAAAAAAACAGGGCATATAAATATACGAGCAGTAATTAATAATAATGATCATTAAATAAATATAGTCGTGGTGGTCGAGTGGTTTGACCGGTGGAATATCGATCCAATGTCCGCAAGTTCGAACCCCCGCATGTACCAATGAATTTTTCGTAATTCGCTTACATTTATTAACGTAAATTGGTAACACTATCGGCTGACGGTGAAGAAAAACATCGTGAGGAATCTTGAACCTGAGAAATGTTCTTATAGTATCGTCGTATATGGGAAAATATAGAACTATGGATTTCTCGGAGTTTGAAATTGCCAATACCTCGTGGGCTGGCGGGGTGATTATGCCTATACTTTCCTTCGGCAAGAGGTCCTGATCCTGCAGTGGGTCTCTTACATGCTAATAATGATATGATCAATTAATAAATCTTCATCACCTTCTTCCCATTATGCTACCTAAATAGGGTCGGCATAACATGTTTCTCTTCCAGTTTCCTCTATCAGATGTCATCTCAGCATTCACATCTCTTATACACATACCATTCTTCACACTATCCAACCAAACCATACAGTCTCCTGTTATTTCTATATCCGTACACCTTCATTACTACTTTTCTGGTTACATGTATTTTATCTCTCCTCATGCTAACCTGTAACTCTTTAACTTCTCTGTCACTGATGCTATTTTCAAACTTCCTCTGATACTATGACAAAATACTGCCTCTGATATTCATTTCTAATCTTATTCATTCTTCTTACACCACACAGTCATTTTAACATTCGCATCTTATAATTTACTATCAAATTTAATAAATCATCAACCAATGAATTAAAGCAATAAATAAACCTGAACTAATAACACTAGTTATACATTTTTAATTGAATGTGGCCTTTACAGTCTGTGAAGATTATTAAATATAGCCTTCTTTAATCGTTCAAAAGTAGCATGTCCATTTTTAAAATACAAGACCATACCAGGATGCTTTAAAAGATGAATGTTTCTTAAAAACTATCCAGGATAACGCAGTTCGTCATAAAAAGCAAGCAAATCCTAAAATTGGTCATTTCGCAACCCTAAGTCGTAATAACAGAAACGTCAATAAGTAATATAAAGTCGTAGTACTTATTTATTATTATATATAGCGGGTTTATAACTCGGCTATGATTTTGATGAAGGAAAAGCGTACGAGGAAATCAAGTCAATGAATATTATACGACGTTCTTTCCAGCACCCTTCAGCTGGAAATCGATCACCAAGTATTTATATGTATATTCGGCTAATTAAATGCTTTTAAGAGTCAGGTCACTTTATCTTTGTGTTCACCGATCACGTACTAGTAAACTAGGTAATAATGGCACAGTAGTCAAATATGAATAAAGTCTACAAGAAAAGCAAACAGGTTTCGTATTTCTATACTACAGTATATAAGTATCAACATATAAAAGGTAAAAACAAAAGAGTTAAATAGCCTCTTCTGTTTCTCATTCGTTTTTTTTAATTATCAATTTCTTTGTTTAGTAGATATTGAAGATTTTTACTGTTGAAAAGAAAAACAAATTTGGAACTTGTTTTTCTTTTCATACTTAACGATTTATAAATATTTGTACAATATACAGGTGAAGAAAACGTTTGTACCCTATATTATGGTCGAATTTCAATCACTGGATGACTACTGTTATAGTACATTGTGTAGAAATTTTCAAAATCACTATATACTGTCAAGTATTTAACAAACAACAAAGAACTTTCTCATATTTTATATTACAAAAACAAGCGATAAATAATATGGCTTAGCACATTTATATTTTAACTATAGCAGTCGAATAGTAGGTATGTATGTATGAAATAGAACCTGTGACATTTTTTTTGGTTAGCAAATGTAGCTTATAGTTTCGGATAAACTAAATATATATACATATACTTGTATGGTTAGCTGTAATGGGCAGATAGGTGCGATTCTCGGAATTCTATAGACGGCAACAGCCCAATCAATTTTTAATCCACTTTAGGACCTTTACGGTGGTTACCATTTTGGTTATCTCCTGTACTTGTCACTACAGGCCAAAAGCGTTAGTCAGTTCGAAAAAATAGGCTTATAAAATCGCAGTTAAAACTAGCTGCTCGTCCCGGCTTCGGAGGGATATACCAAGAGAAAAAATGAGACCAAACCTTCCCTTTAATGTACGACCGTCTAATGAAATAAAATGGCAGTTGAACCTCGATCTGTCAATATTTTCGAATACCTCCTGATTATCATCTGTCTCATTTGCTTACTCACTTTTTTATATGGCAATTTTTTAACACAACATTTTCAAACTTTTTCATTCTTACCTATTCCTGATAATTACCGACGCTACAAAAAAAGAACCAAATATGTGCAGCCGTTCTGAAGTGAGTATATATTGGGTAATTGAAATTGATTTATAATTGGTATATATTAAAATGACATAATTTTAAATACTTACAAATGAGCTGTATTAGAATAAAACATTTTCCATGACCTTTGTGCTCAGGGCTACTTGCTTTTTTTTTCGTGGCGGTAACTTCTTAGATTTCCTCGCTTGGCAGCATAGTTTAGGAATCAGATTTGTACTAACTAAGCTACCTCGATGTTCTTCTCGCAACATTTAGCCAGTTGGTAGGAACTGCCTCTGCAAAACTTCTACCCAACCCGGCAGGTATTGGCCTTGAGCAGGACCCCGACCTATGGTCCAAAAGGAAAGAACTGGTATTAGGACCTCCAGTTACTTTACTGTTACTTTCTAATCTAATCTGTACACTAATCTCACTTATAATTTATATATAAAAACATATGTTATCATTTTCCAACTCTTCCTGAAGGAAGTAGAAACATAATCACCCCGCCAGTCCCCGGCGTATTGACGATTTGGGACTCTGACACCGTTATTGTTTTATATAATTATTCCCACATATAGTGGTACTACAAAAATATTTCATTAATTCAGATTTACTCAAGATTTTTTCCTTCCCTATCAGTTGTTAATGTTACCAATTTAAACTAATAAATGTACGCCTATTCCAAAAAAAATCATTAATACATGATTCGAACCTGCGGACGTCATATTGAAATTTCGCCTGTCAAACCACTCAAACACCACTCTACATAAGAAACTGTAAAATTTATCAAATTAAACAATCAAGTCAACTAATCAAATAGCCCACATGCTCACATACCTCCGCATATCTTCGTATAGGCACCACCCTCTGGGGCGCATATATTTTATTGCATCCGTTCGATGTTAACATTCTTTTGCAAAACCTATTCCTAATACATCGTAACATGACATAACATCAAAACTTATCCCTAACAGATTATAATTTCGGATAATTTTTACAACTATCCAATTACAATAAATGATCTAGACATGGATCGCTGTCCGCAACACATATATAACCTACATTATACTCTATCTGGCCAGTAAGTGCCTTTAAAATTATTTTAGTCTGTACATTTGATCTATACCTCGAGAACAGTAAACTTTTCTGGATGATATGTACCCTATGTCCTTTTCTGTACCCCTGGCAACGTGTATGCAAAATTTCATAAAGATCGGTTGAGTAGTTAACGCGTGAAAATGTAACAAACAAACGCACATTCGCAAACATTAATGTCTATATAGTAGAAGTATAAAAGATCTGAGAACATTATATAAACTTTGAAGCCCCATAAACAGGCGTTCTTGTGAACATCGATAAAATCCACGATAAGCCTATACAGAAGTTTAATCAAAACTTTCGGTAGATCTATTCCTGCCTTTATTTGTACTCGGTGATATCTAGAACATATAATATTTACTTTCCCACTTCGCGATTGATTTCGCTTTCATATCTCTTATTGTTTGTTTTCAAGAAATAATATTACAGTTGATCAATCAAATAATGTTCACAGATTTCAAATTAATATTAGTTTTCTCTGATATAACATAGCATTATATAAGAAAACTAGCGGCCCGCTCCGGCTTCGCACGGGTATAAAATATATAGCCTAAAATCGATCCAGTAGGTTTGATTTATACATTACTGCCCGTGGCCCGCACACTTTATTTTGATAAATCTCGTAGGGTTCAGCCTGCGTTTGTTGCAATGTAAGCGGAAAAAATATAATTATTTACGACATCACATTAGAAACCTCAAAAATAACAGTATTTCTCCACTATTTAATGGATGTTATTATACATATAAAACTTCCTCTTCAATCACTCTATCTATTAAAAAAAACCACATCAAAATCCGTTGCGTAATTTTAAAGATTTAAGCATACATAGGGATATAGGGACAGAGAAAGCGACTTTGTTTTATACTATGTAGTGATGACGCTATTCTAATCTTGTGCCGTTTCTCAATATCCTAATATTTTAAATTCGAATGTGAGGTTCTTTGTTACAAAAAACACATAGAGTACTTTTTATTTAGAAAAAAAAAATATATATTTTCCCGAAGGATAAGTGAAATTTACATTAATCCAAACGAAACCGCGGACAAGAGCTGGCTGTATCTTAAAAAAAAAACGTGCGCAAAGAACCACGCATTGAAAAGTCCGTTTTAGGGATGTACATTTACATCGACTCGAAGATTATATCAGAACGCGATACGTGAACCGTCTTAACTCAATATTATCGATATTTTTAACAAGATAAATGTGTTTGTAAGAATAATAAAGCAGAATGCAAATCATAATGAAATCGAATTTAATAAAAACACTATGAAATATTATGTGCTGTCTATATAAACTAAAAACAATCAACTCTATTTTTATATATGGATTTTTTAATATACTATATTGTACTATGAACTAGTAATTATGTATCTTACAATGATAATATAAAAAAACGACAACATAACATTAACATAAATTTTAACAAAACTCTGAAATCTTCTTTGCTTAGTTTTGTGATAGTAATTTCTTGACTATTTATTTTTCTGCTTCATATGAAATAACGAAGTATCATTTTCTTTCTTTGTTTACGCTTTACTATATTTAAAAAAAAAACAACAACAAATACACGTAATTGAGTTCTTTCTCGTTATAGTATAACTAGCTTTTGCTGGCGGCTTCGCTTCGCTTGAATTTACTTGACCTAAACCTCGGAAACAGGATTATTTATTTGACGAATAGCACCGTATGCCTTTTACTGTATCCTGAACAATCTGTATGGAGAATAACATGATGATCAGTTTAGATAATAAGGAGTGAAAACGTAACAAATAAAGGAACTCTCGTTCTCATTTATAATATTGAAAAAAGAAAATAGATAATCAAGAAAATATGAAAATAAAGATTATAAATCACCAACTGTCCAAAATAAATTACTGTAGTTATATATCAACGTAATTTTTCCATTGTACAGTCTTATATGAAAGCAATAATACCAAGCAAACAGCTTGTGTTAGTCTCAAATAAAGGTACTAAATAATTGTTTTATTTATTTTATACTCCACTTCGACCTTTATTTACGTTGACACTTTTAATAGAATAATTGCATCAAAAAAATTATATTATTGTCCAACAACTTCGATCGTCCTACGGGGCGCACGTTGATCTAGACGTTGGCGCGTAGGTACTAGGTACTTGATGTTAACGGAGATGGGTGATGTAGAGTGGAAGGGGAGACGATACCATACCCCGTTAACGTCATCCACAACAGTCAAAACCAGGACAGTCGGGCACGAATTTATATATCTTATAATGTATAACTAATAAACAAGCAAGTTGGCAAGGTGCTTGTATCCTACTAGATCGTTACAACCTATCGTCAATACTTTAATATTTTTTCCTCCATCCATTGCATATCGCATTACAGCCGGCCGCAGAGTAGGGGTAAAGTGATAGGCGCTCGGCAGCGCAGGCCAATATAGGCCAAAGCCAATATTGCGGTGCCCATGAAACAATCGGGTGAGTGCCCTAAGCACTCCCCTTAGTAGTCCGGTGGAACTGTGAAGGCATAATAAGCCGGCAGCGCAGGTCAGTTCGAAAAAAAAAAAAAAAAAAACAAATGCGGTGCCCATGGCTCAATTCATAATTATTCAGTGATAATTTTTCAAAAGATGAAAAACGCAATTTCTATACCCGAAATCGAATAATTTTCCGTTTTTTTTCAGTTTAATGCCTACGATTCGACAAAAAAGATTCACTTGCATCGTGGTTTCATAAAACCACACAATTTTTAACGTGTGAAAATCCGCCATGGATACTCTGTCTACTACTAAGGGTTACTGTCAGTCTGACAAAAACCACACGGTGTATTATCAACCACTTTAATGAAGCGACACGGAATCACATATACAAACACCGTATCGTCCTGGCGGGCGGTTTAGCTACTAATGCCCAGCTCCGGCGCTAGAGGTGCAATAGCAAGATGGACCACCGACATGTCCTCTCAGGATTCAGTCAGGGTGAAGGAAGAATACGGTTAAAACGCCTCTTCTGTCACCTATCCGAATTAGCCGGAGAGGAGCACTCAAAGGATTCTCTTCGCGTGCCCTTTCCGCGGTTTTCTTCTGCGCCATTACATCCTCGTAAAAGGAGGCCATCGCGAACCACGTCCTCTCATTGTCAAGCGTAGCACGTATCACCGTTGGCAGAGGAAGGTCGTTATCGACATCCGCGGTCAAATCGCGACGCTTTTCCTCCTACAATTACCCTGCCCCCTGACTCTCTTTTAGGTAATGGCGTTGTGAGAATAGTATATATTCAGTAACAGAGGCACTTGCAGGTCGGCATGCCTGTTACGACTGCTGGTATATTATAAGAGCTCTGTTGGCCGCCGTTCATTTTAGATTTGCTGTACTAACCATTAAGTACAGCACAGTCCATTTGTTGTATTGTACCAAAAATGTCTGCTGGTTTTGAAGTGAAAACACACAGTCTTTTAGTGCATTGAACACTGAATGAAAATGAAACGTCACGCTCTAGTCAATAATGTTAAATTGGGATTACTCGGCACGACTCGACATCAAGCGCGCTCGGGTCAGTGACGCATTGAATCGTGTAAACTCGGCTTCAGCCATCATCAACCACATCTGTTATCTAACAAGGAGGGCATTACTTCAATAATTCATTAATATGCATTATAATAGTAAAGTAATATTACAATATTATGTGTGTATTCTATAAAATAAGTGTAGTGTTTCAAGTATATAAGTTGTGCGTATTTAAGTAGTCCTGTTATTTATTTACATATAAACATTGATAGTCTGTATGACCTTTAATGTGTGTATATTAATTTATAAGTTTTAACTTCTATCGTGCGGTCACACATAGCTTTTATTATTTATACGTTATAACATTTCACCAAACACAATCAAACAGCATTTGGCCATAACCTCACATAATATTAAGTGACAAGTAGGCTTAAGAACTTAGCGAAAATTGGCTCACAAATGCAACCGTTCCAATACAACTACAAGTGCTTGGGCATACTGAGCGTGGTATACATCCCAGAAGACAGTAACAATCATACCATCATGCTGAAATTTCACCACTATGTTTTCCTTTAGCGAAAACTCAAGTTAAAGATTCAAGCCTATGTAAAGTGTCGTGGTGTTCGTACTGAGCCATTTTCGGCGTAAACCATTGAGACAATAAAACACTAACCTACTATTTATATAGTACAGTAAAGAAATTATTTCTTTATTCATTTATACGAAAAAGCTCGTTTTTATAAAAAATACAAACCTTTGTGACGTGAAATGTCATATCGGCGAACCTGTCAATTTATCACAATAAGATCAACCTCCCTCCACCTGATGATGGGCACACATCAAACAGTTACCGGGACACAATACTCGGCGCGGCGTTCCCCTCATTGTATCATTATGTCACGGTCCAAATTGAATAAAAGGTGACGGGGCACGGACATTCGTTGTTGTACAAATGACTTACAATTGTGATGGAACAAGGTGATTCGTGTCGATGATTGAGCCGTGAGGTCACTTATTTCAGTTACAATTTTTATAATACATAATACTGTTATATTAATATACTAGCTGACCCGGCGAACATCATACCGCCTAACAGTCGATTCTTTAATTATTTTTTTAATACTTATTCTGCTATTTAGGACGCTATAAAATGTTAAATGTTACCATCGTATAAATATTGACAAATATTGACATTAATATTTATACGATACTAACGTCACTTAATTGTTTTGCCTTCCCGGAACCTCTCCACTGACGCTTAAACTTTATAGTTTGGTATTAAAGTTCAAATTGACTTTTAAGTATTATTACGAATCGTTTGTATGGGAGTATAGAAAAACGTTGTTTTTAGACTTTCAGGCAATTAAAAAAAAAAATCTCTACGTAAGAACCATCCTCGTACTTCAAGGAATATTCTAAAAAAAGAATTAGCGAAATCGGTTCAGCTGCTCTCGAGATTTAGGCTTAGCAACACATTCAGCGATTCATTTTTATATTATAGAAGATTACTTATAAGTACTTGATCAATCAATTAAACAAATTGATGTGTTATAAATGGTTTTAAATATAACTAACAGCATGAATTATATAAGAAACTTACTAGAATAATAACCCATTATTCACCAGTAGTTGCTAAATACATATAATACTCTATGCTGCGGCTCCATTTAATCTTCAAAAGAAGATTGATTCTCTTCTTTCTTCTTTCTGATTGATTATTCAAAAGATGATTGCAACTATACATACGTGCAATTATAAAACGATTAAAAATTATAGAAGAAAAATTGCAATATTGGATTGGAATCATTATTATCAGTTAAGTACAGACTTTCATATTTTTACACAGATTAAGCAATAATAATTAGATTTAAGAAGAGTATCTTGAAGTCGACAAAGGTTTACGGAAGTTAAGTAGTTACATGATTTAAAAAAATAAGACAACCTAAAATTCATCCGAATGGAACGTGCATTTCTCTTGCATATATTTATATACTAGCAGGCCCGGCGGACGTTGTCCTGCAGTGATAATAAAAAATATATACTTATGTGCATGAAATGCTTAAGGTTTTTTTTTTATATATATATTATAGGTGGCAAACGAACAGGTGGGTCACCTGATGATAAGTAATCACCGCCGTCCATAGACACTAGCAACATAAAAGTGCGTTGCCGGCCTTTTAATATATGTGGGCCTTTGTAACTAATGTATTTAATTTAAATAAGGATTAATACGGTGTCCGTCTCAATAGCCTTCCAATTATCTTATTGTATGTGGCCAAGTTTTTAGAAGATAGATGATGGGTATAGTAAGCTATACTTAACAGATAGGTATATGCTATCACAGACTTTTTTGTAGATCTATAAAAGAGGAATGTCTCACTATGCATTGTTTTGTTATATCTCAAAAGAATTAGGCAGCGTTTTCGACGAAAACTCAAAAGCGGCTTGACATTTTCCAACACTTTCAACAATTATCGTTATATTTCAACTAATTTACACAAAACTTTCACAAATAATACACCTAAATCTTCCTTATATATTGCTCTATCTATTGGTGATGATCGCATTAAAATCTGTTCAGTGACGCAGCGGACGACTTTGTTTTATAATATGTAGTGATGTATACATAAAATAATAAAGGTTGATCGTTATGCGCGCATCACTCTAAACCTTTACTTCTTGGGCTCTTAATCCGTATCTAAAAAAAGACATTTTCACGATATTTACACTTAGTATAAATTTATTAAAGTTTCTGTATATAAAATATATAATTAAGATATTAAACAACGTAGACGAAGTCGCGGGTATCAGCTAGTTAAGCAATAAAACCATTTTCACGAAAACTAAGTCAAGTGTTGCAAATAGTATATATACAATACGTATCAACATTCGCTTCATTAGGCTTAATTTATTACTGAATTCATTACAAATAAAAATGTTGGTGTTAAAACATAAAACAGAAACCGCCGTAGGTAAATTAAAATTTTCCACAAAATTATATGGGCCGTGGGAGGTGAAACGAAAGGTTTTTAATTAGCCCTGTTAACCACTTCAGTGAGGAAAATGGGGGTAAATTTAATACACCCTTTTTTGAATGAGATCAATAGCGCACCTCGATCTCTCCTTTATCTCGCAAGGTTGTATAGCAATTAAATTAGCAATTAAAGAATTTCATTAACGAAGGAATTGTTTCAAATTTCGACAACGTAAATTAAATTCTTATTAGTACAATTGAATTTATGAAATTAATCTGTAGGTAATATTACACAGATGATATTTATGAAACAGATATAAGTGCTACTAAAATTTAATTTCGAATTCGTAAATTAAGGAAATATATATGATGAACACGATTTTTAGTTATTTATCTATACACACTCTTGACAATTTAATGTATGTCCGCAAAAACATCAAAAAACGTGATTTCGTAAAAGATCCACGTAATTTAAATACTAGAAACTGTCACAAACTGGACATCTCATGTTGCAGACTTAATAAAACCAGTAACAATGTTTTAGGTTATAGTGTTAGGTTTTATAACAAAGTCCCACAGCATATTACCGATTTGCCAGACTGTAAGTTTAAGCGCCATGTCAAGCGGATTTTGGTGTCAAAGGGCTATTATAGAGTGGATCAATATGTGAACGATGATGATGTCTCGAATTGACTCCTCTCTGTGTATCCATTAAAAACGATTGTAACGTGTAATATATTTTATATATACATACATATATGTTAACAAGATAAACCCGATCGAGTTTCTTGCCGGTTCATCTCAATGAGTGGGTTGTTTTCCGAACCGGTGGTAATTTTGACGGTCATAAGCGCCTTCTTAGGAACTAAATTGAATAAAATACTTTTGATTTTGATTGATCTTAATTTTTAATATTAGTCGAACGATTATACTTGTCATTGTCATCAAAAAACTGCATAACCTTAGCATTGGATATTTCTGTGGTACCTTAGACTGCCATTTAGTGACTGTCATTTATCCTAACCAATATTAATTCTCAACCGATTATAAGTATGAAATTTTTCATACACGTTCACAAGCTTACAAAAAATGATATAGAGTAGCCTTCCTCCAGACAAAATGTACTGTCTCCGAAAGATAGATCAAATCTAAATTAGTACGAGCGAAGCCGAAAGTGAAAGCTAGTTATACTAAAAGTCGAGTTTATTTAATCTTATATTGTATATAAATAGAAGTTTCCATAACATTGCTTAGATTTGATACACAAATGCAGTAGTTTAAATATAATTATGCTACTCTCATACCTGCGTGTATCGGCACGAAGTTTTGTCTATGGTCAGACTAAATGTAGATGTGGGAAGATGTTATCGTTATGCGTTACGAACTATCGGATTGTGTGACGATACACGCAGCATGATAACTGGGGCCGCGGTTTCTACACACATCAAAGGAACTTGGAGACGCTAATTTCGAGTTACTATTGAAATGACAATGGTGTGCAAACGTTATTCTACGCCTTTATCGGAATTAATTTTGAGGTTACTTTTTAGCGGCACAAGTGACCGAGGCTTCGTCGCACAGGTATGGGAGTAGCATTAGAGACTATAAATTCTGAGACGCAGTAACATCAGAATACGACAATTGTGTAACACATAAATATTAACCGCTTGATAATAAAAGTGATAGTCTCCAATACGGAGGGCTGGCTGCCAGAATGAAAAAGATAAGAGGGAGAAAGGCCATAGTCCTCGCGTATTACTTTTAAATATTAGAATTGTAAACAATCGTACAACACAGAGCGTACAAACGTAAAAGTTATAGAAGGCAATTATCCGCAACTGTGCGTAGAGAGAGAGTGTTACGCCGTTTGACAAAGTTCCCTCCATAAACGCTGCATGTGAATTGCTTTGAATAAATATGAACCACTTACGCGCTCGCCTCTTTGTTTTTTATATGTGTCATGTGTGAAAAAAAGAAACTTTATTGAATCAGTCGGTTAACGTTCGAAATCCATATATATCTCGGTGCTCTCTGTTCGCGGGTAATAAAAAGTTATTCTTTGATGTTTCGTGGCTTTGTTCCAATATTAAATTACGGTGGTATATACCGACGTACTACCAGTTTTTACCCTAGATAAATATTTTGTTTAGTTTTTTTTTTTAACTAAAGTGAACTAGCTTTTGATCGCTGCTTTAGCTTAACTTTAAGATAAATGTAAGCTTGACTTATCCCTCGGGAACAGTACTGTTCTTTTAGATGAAAGGTATCCTATCACTTTTTCTGTACGCTGGACAAAATGTGTGCATAATTATATATAATCGGTTGAGTAGTTAAGGTGTCAAAGCATAACAAACAAACAGCCTCACTTACGCTTTTCTAATATTCGTTACGATAGTGGAATTAATGTTGTCTTTCTAACTTTATGCTTATATTTAATTTATTTGCAGTTATATATTATGTATATTTACATTATTGTACATTATATGCTAATTTTAGTTACTCTTAGATACGTGAATAGGGTACGACAAATTAATAAATTGATTTTTAATAGCAATATAAGACTACATTTCTTTCAACATTATTTATCTACTTCTACACCATATTATTCATAACATAAAGTCAATTTCATTTATTTATTCTTAATTATTTATATGTTTGTAATACTTTATTAAAAACTTCTTAAATAAACTACTTTATTAAGATTGTCTTATGGTTAAAGCGGTAGAATATCATCCGATGTCCGCAGGCTCGAACCGCGGCACGTATCAGCGAGTTTTTTTGGAATTCATGTACATTTACTTATATAAATTTGAAATACAATCGGCTGAAAGTGAAAGAGAACATCGTGAGGGGAGCTGAACCTAAGAAATGTTCTTCTAGTACCACCGTATGTGGGGAAAATATAGAACTATGAATTACTCAAAGTTTCAAATCGCCAATACGTCGTGGGCTGGCGTGGTGATTATACCGTTACCTAACCTGTTTTCCTTTTCCATTCTGCTCTGTCGGACGTCATCTCAGTATTTTTTACTTGCACCCATAAAAATGTAATGTTCACGAAGGATAGAGTATGTAGATAAATGCGAGGGAAGCTGAAATCGAAAGCTAGTATTTGTAGAAGACGCGTCTTCATTTATAACAGTGGAACTATTGAGAAATAATAATATTCACATGTTTTGTTTTTCACTACGCTACGTTCTAGTATTATTACAAACTGAAAACAAAACACTGACAAATAAAAATCGAATGAAATAGGTCGATGGGAGGTAATAAGAGAGAATCGCATTTGATACTCCGCCATCCAATCAGCAGAGCCTTAGACGATATTTCATTCCGCACGACAAACATTCAACAATAAAGTACATCATAAATCATGAGGCTTTATCTCATGAAATCTAGAAGTTTTTCTCGTTTTTCATTCCTGTCTCTGCAACGACCCACTTCAGCTTACCTGAGCATACAATATTTTATTTTACGCATTTCCTCTTCCTTGACTATCAAGCATGCAATATATTTTGTACGAAATAATAACGCTGGAGAGTTAGTTCTTTTTTATATGTTTGAACGTATAAATCTACGACTGAAATTATTTTATAACATACTAACTTTTGCCCGTGATTTCGCTCGCGTTTCTGTAGATTTGACCTATTCTTAGGGAATAATACTTTTTTCTGGATTAAAGCTATTTTTTTGTATCGCTGATAACATGTTTGCAAAATTTCATAATAATTTTGTTGAATAATTAAAGAGTTATAACGTAACAAAGAAACAAACTCATTTTCACATTTATAATGTTAATTACGATTTATTAAAGAAAGTTATTATATGATATTTAATAACACACTAAGTTTCTTAGAAATGGAGAAACTATTACACAAAGTATAGGACAGACATTACGTAAAACGGGAACGAAGTAATAGTGCCGACTAGCCGTGTAGCGCAGCGTCGAATATCAGAGCTTGAGATCGGCTTGGCCGCCAACCGAGTACAGAGCATTAACAAAAGAACCGAATTGGGAATACCTATATCGACTCCATAGGGAACCGAGTACCAACATTCTTTCATTGCACTTTTATTAAGGTACCTAATTAATAGGACCTAGTTAACAGGAGTCCAATATATTACAAAGTTATATGGATCTACGACTCCCAACTATTCAGGAAATAGCCGAGAAACACCAAATGAATATTTCGCTAAACCTGTTAACATCAACATGTCCGGAAACTTTCGAACAAATATTACCAAGTTTCCTCTACTGTGTGACTTGATAAACAATAAATCTATTAACAGTTTGCAAAGATGCTTATTTTTAAACAAGATACAGAAGCTTAATATTATAAAATGTGATATAAACAGTATCAACTGGAACCAATTATGTGTAACTAATGTTTACCTATTTATAGTCCAAACGCTTTTGCGCTTTAGTTCCCTTTCACTTTGAGTTATTATGATGGGTAAGGTAAGCGTTTATTAGAAAAAATATACGTCTATTAAATTGAAATCTCTCAGTAATCCTCGTTATTTTCGGAACCCTTTCTAACAGCAGATCGTGCTAAGACTCTGTCAATAAATAATGCCTAATTGTAATGGCAAAAAAGGAAAAAAATATAAACTGAGCATAATTATGAAAAGAACAGATATTTTAAAGTGATGCAGACAGTGCAAGGTTGGCATGCAAGATACTACACATATTTCTGCTGCAAACTACCCATTCGCCACTCTTCCAGTCTGAAGACTATGGTTAGCAACACAAACTGGCACACGAGATAGCCTAATTTGTTCCTGAGGAGTAGCAATTATATCTGGCCTCGAAACTGGGGTTCTATAGATTTTACAAACAAATACGGACCAAAGTAATAAGTTAAAATTAGACCGTCATTTTGGTTTAACGGGAAACACATAAAAGTTAGTTACAAGAAAGGACGCTCGGATGATTTTATGAGAACCCGCTTACACAAGATACAATGATAATAAACATTCTCCCCGTTCCGTCACATGTCGCTTTTGTGATAAGGAAAAATGTGTAGACCTCATATATTTCATTGCGGTGTATTTATGGCGTGTAATACTTGTGATAGCATGAACCTGCTAATGAATAAATGGTGTCACCAAAAAATAAACATTGAACATTATTGTCGCGGTTCTTTTTGATCTTATAGAAATTATACCTATAGTATAGAAACAATAAGTGCAAGCCATATTGGGCCCTATCAACCCTGTTTTTCTCGGGCAATTTACTAAATCCTAGGAAATAATTGTAAAACGTTAAATCGGTTCTATTAGTTGCAATGCGATTGAATCTACGGATCCGGAGTTAACGATCACTATTTTATTGTTTCAGTTATTAACTTTTCTCCTCCTCTATTTCCAGCTTTAAATTTTTCAAGTTCAGTGCGTGGCATTTGGTACGTCGGAGAAGAGAGTAAGACGTTCGGCTAAGATCGGTTCGCTTCGGTTTTGTAAAGCGATATCTTTATCGCACACACGGCGCAATGACTGTGATAGACAAAGATATTAACCTTTATAAAATTAAAAAATAGTAAAAAATAAATATTATACAATTTATTTAGATCGTTTAACTTCAATGTACATTTTATGGCTATCCAAGAAAAGGCAAGCCCTAACTCTCACATATTTTGAATCCCTCTATAGGTAATCCGAAATTAACATATATAGAAATCATTAATCTAGCGTTAAAAATATCACTAACAACTAATTCACAACGATGTAAACTGTTCTTTTTTTTTTTTTTTTTTTTTTTTTCGAACTGACCTACACTGTTAGCCCGGAGGCCTCTACAGTATTACCGGACTACTAAGGGGAGCGCTTAAGGCACTCACCCGATTGTTTTTAGGCGAAACATCTCAAGGGCACTCGGTGCACCTCGGCTTGAGCTGTCGCCGGATTCCCGACCTAACTAAGCTAGCTAAGCTATCTATCCATGCAATACACATATATGAATTCGTGAAAAATGCATGTGTGACCATGCATGTTTCACGAATGTATATGTGTATTTGGTATCTGACTACTGTGTTATGTGACCTATTTCAGTCCGAAAAGGGCAAAAAAACAGCCCACCACTGAGTGCCTAGATGTGCAAGTGTGTGGGGTGATCGTGTAAGTGTAGACCATGTGTAAACCACTGTATTCGCGCGAGTAACATACTCGAGGGCTCCACACCGAGGGACTACCTAGGCTCGAGCTGTTACAAGAAAAATCGCGACGAGTGTGCGGGATCGAATCTTCAACCCTCGCTCAAGGCGGTGAGCAGAGAGAATCGCGGGCGTGGGCGCAAACACGCATCTTTTCAGAGGGAATCGAGCTAAAAAATAAAGTACAATGGCACGGTGCCGATTAACTAAATAATTACGTAACAAATCCTAATGTATCGGTTTATTGTATATGAACACGCGAGTTCGAACTGATCTTTTGATTTACGCGAATTTATTTATGCGCGGCGCGGGTTAATTGTTGTACCGTGGTCGCGACGGCCGGGAAAGCGGAGATGGCGTTTAGGAGCCCGAGCTCAGACGTACTATTAACTAACGCGTTAAATGCGATTATCTCTTGTACATCGTGTACCAAGAGAAGACGGGCTATCCAGTCTATACCGGAGGTCGATACTGAAGCCGCGATAGGTGGCGCAGGGGTGGACAGAGCCTTTTGAGGCTGGGGCTTGGCTTTAGGAGCCGAGGGAGCTGGCGGGGAAGGCCTTACGCGCCAGGAGAGCGCGCTCGGCGCAGGAGCGGATGCTGCCGGCGCACTGGAGGTGCCCGGCAGGTCGGGGAAAGCCTTCTGGCTTTGTATGGGCGGAGGCGGAGGCCGCTTCGTTCGAGCCGGCGGGCCGTGCGCCCTGGACCGGGTCGCACGACCGCCGCGGCGGGGATGGGTCGAGCGAGGCGCACGGGGACACCCGCGATAATTCGCGGTATGACCCGTCTGCTCGCAAAGGACGCAGCTCGGAGGCTCGATGGATTCGGGAGTGCGGGGGCACTCCCTAGTGGAGTGATCCCCGAGACACTTCACACACCTGGGACGCAGGTGGCAGTGTCGGGCGGAATGACCGTACACCTGGCAGTTGTGACACTGCGAGGGTATCTGGGACTTGCGAGGAGGCTCGACGAAGACTGGGGACAGGCCGCAAACCGAGTTGAGGCTGAAAATAGCCTTGCCTTCCGAGGTGCGGTCCAGTGTGACCATCACCAAGTTGAAGGGGGCCTTCGTGCGGGGGTGGCGCATGCGCTGCACGCTCCGGACCGGGAAGTCCTGACCGTTCAGGCAATCGGAGATGTCGTATTCGGTGAGTTCAGAAGGAACTCCTCGAATGACGACACGGAGGAGACGCTCTTCCTCGAGAGCGTAGGTAAAGAAAGGGAGCTGACGCTCCCTGAAGTATCTCGTGAGCTTGCGATGCTCATCGGGGGTCGACACACGAATAGAAATGCCGGCAACCGTGTTGACGGCGGATTGGTAGACGATTTTTTTCGACTTAAGGTCGTTAGAAACATCTACCCAGCGGGCTTTGTCACGGAAGGTGACGGGAGGCGGTGGGCGTGGCTTCTTAGCCGCGACCGCGGGTTCCGCAGCCGGGGCTTCAGCCGAAATCGCGGCAGAGGGCGTGGGAGAGGCTCGGGGCACCCGAGCGCCACCTATATTCGACTGCTTTGGGACTGAGCGTCCCGTAGCTGAGTCGCTGTCGGTCTGATTCGCGGCGCGTGGGCGTTTACCGCGGCGCGTGACGGTTGTGAAACCGTCATTATCAGCGGACGATGTCGCGGGCGCGGACGAAGTCGCGGGCGCGGGCGAAGTCGCGGGCGCGGGCGCGGCCGCGCGAGGCGCGTCGAGCTCCATGTCGGAGTCATCGTCGGAGTCGCAGTCGGACGGCGCGAACGGGTCGTCGCGGAAGCAACGCGGGACTCCGAACTCACTTTTATACCCGTTACGCGCGTAAGTGCGTCGGAGCCTATCGAATTCCGATACTAACAACGGATTTTGCTGACGCGCGAACATATGAAATCTAATGAGGTCCTCGAGTTGGACGGTATCATCTAGGGCCTTAGGGGCCTGAAGGGGCGGCGGGATCGCGGGGGTGGACATGACTAACCTCCCTGCCTGAGGGGCAGGGGGGTGCGCCTAATTCGAATCTAACGGACAATCCGTGTCCGGGCCAAAGGGAGACGCGACGCGAAATCTTCTCTCTTCGTATCTGCACACGGCGCGGCGCGAAGAACGACGCTCTGCACGGCACACGACGCGCTGCACGACTCTCGAAGCGCAGCACGAAGCACGACGCGTAGCACGGCGAAACGACGCACTGCACAGTGTGTACGGCTTCGCACCGAAAAGTGCGGTTTATGTGGTACACTAAAGGAGGTGCACCGTCGCTCTGAAAAGAGCGTGTTGATTGACAATAGCCGAGTAAACACACTAAAGTGCGGCTTCGCAGCAGATGTTTTCTTTCTTCGAATTTCACAAGCTCGAGTACAATAGCACCGGCGATGACTCACTCGGCAACAATGCGGGTCGGGCAGCGACGAAATCGTTGGAATGCCAACATCTGGTGCGCAGGTAGCGCAGGTAGGCGAGCGCGGCGAGCCGGAAATGACCGAAGATAGCCGAGCGCGGCGAACCGAACGGACGGTCAGAGCTGCGAGCGAGCGCACGTGTGCACTCGACCGCTGCTCGAACGAGACTCATGTAAACTGTTCTAAACAAGTCAAAGAAATTATAATTGTTATGCCATAACCTACATTATTTCTAGCTACTTTAAATTTGTAAAAGTTATTCATGGTTTCATGTCATAATGCTATAAATCAGTCGATAAGATATGTTAATGATGAATTTACTATAATAAATTAGAAATTAAGTACTGAGACCTTTAAAATTATCAACGGTTTTGTTGGTGCTTTTAGCCACCAATGTTTATGTGATTTTATCAAACTTGTTCGTTTCCTTATAAAGTTCATTTTTTATATTTACATTAAACTTAATTAAGGAAATTGTAATAGTAATACGATTTTAATAATAGTCCTAGTCTGTAATTACCCTATTGAAATACCTTTTCTCGAGGCATTTCTAGAAGGTCCCATATAAAATCGAGTGAGTGCCTCAAGCGCTCCCGTTAGTAGTCCGGTGAAACTGTAGAGACCTTGCCAGGTCAACAATGTAGACAGTTCGAAAAAAAAGCACATCTAGAATATTCGAGAATATTTTTCAAATAGTATGGATACCTCATGATGTTTTTTATCCACTATTCCCGCTGACTTTTTGCAATATAAATTAGTAAATGACTGTGAATTTCGAAGATTTGTTGGTATATACTGAGGAGGGACGTATTTCGGATCTATATGCCAGTGGTTTTAACAAAACTGTATTGACTTTTAATTAAGTAAACACTGCTAAGGGTTTGCATTTTATTTTGTTGCCTACCGTTTCATATAAATAGTCAGCGTAGAATGGTGTCGCAGAGACGTTACAGGGCAATTTCGTTTATTGCCCCCATAAAGGAATGAGTTTTTATTACGTGTACGTATCGACGAGATCCACTGACACAGTAAAAAGTCAACGTGGTATTTGGTTTTGTGCATTTTCCTCATCATCTATTACGTAAAGTAAATTTGAGGGATTACGTACGAGTATCTGATATTTGATAGCTAAACTCCAAGTCCACCATTCTGTTAATGTATCACCACCGTATCATTCATTTCAAAGGAAAGCCAAATTTGAAGTTTTGTCTGTTGAATTTACAAATATTATTTTTCATTTTTTCGGACATTACAAAATTGACAACGCGTCCAATTTAGCAAACTAAATTAAATTAGTGTTAAAGTTATATCGATACTTCAAACGGCTGTTGAAACTACTGCAGTATATAAAATGTCAATTTTGAGACATTTTTTCATTAGCAAAAAGTTGGAGAGATTATTACTTCGACAACTTTGTATGAATTTAGTGACATATATTATTAAATACCTTATTAATTCATCAATATTATGTTTATTTAGAACGAAAACTGCTACATCTTTTTCTTCTACATCGGTTGATTTTTTAAAACTCAGATCTCAAAATGGCGGATTATGTTCTTAATTTTTTTTTTTCACGGCATTGTACATTGTAAATTTCATGCTTTAGTGTTTATGTATGTTTGCATGAAAATGTATAATACATAATTTGTTATTTTTCAAAGTTTTGTAATAAATCAAGTTTTATTTTTATTTTTACTGCCTAAACTTTGTTGACCTGTGCCTCATGAGGTCTACATTCGTTTGTATGGTACTAAAAACTTTATGGTTTTGGACATTCCAGGGATTAAATAAAATCATACATATTTAGATTATAGAGTTAATTTTTCGATTCATTTCTTATTGTAATTTAATATAACCTACAAATATCATACGAGATTTTCATTTCAATATGTTTTTATAAGCATATATTTTATATGTAAAAATAAAGCCATTAATAATCCCTCGACCTAAAATGAACATTAAGAGACCTGAGTTAATGTAATAGAAAAAGTACATGACTTCCACGCCATTACCTCATAAATTCTGGTACATACAATACTTGTGAACGGATCATCTTCGATTTTACTTAAATCGCATTAGAGCTGTATATGTCAAATACGTTTGTATTCATTCCTTATTGAATATAATTTATCGAATAATGTAAAAAAAAAATATGTTATATTATCTGATACCTGTGATTTTGTTCTCGTGAAATAATTAGTTTTCATTATGGACTGTTTTTATTTTTTTAATTGTCACCGTAACCTCTACTATTTTATTACAGACTTTAAGTTACTTCTATTACATTTTTTTTTCCATTAGGAGTTAGTCCCTATGGAGTAAATACAATAACATAAAATAAAAAATCCTTTTTTACTATAATAGAATCTAAACTATTAATAATATTACATTTTTTTTATGTAAAACTATTTCATACTGTTCGTTTGTTTGTTTCCCAATTATCATATTCTTTATCTTAATCTTAAATTGTAGCACTCTCCTACACGCCGTAGGCCTCTCCCATTTCCCTCTATTCGTCCTTTATTGATGCTATTCTGAACCATGCCTAACCACACCTTTCTTTAAAAATATCACACCATCCCTTTTTGGGCCTACCTTTTTTCCTTTTATCACCCCATGGTGACCATACTGTCACGTTTTTTGTCTATCGATCGTCGTATGGAATAGCTAATGGTAAATACTTTTAAAAATTAGTCTTGACAAATAACAAACACTTGAATTATATTTATATGTACAGATTCTTAGGTGGTAGAGCTACGCTGAAACTATTACTGGTTTCAGAATGAATGGGTCGGCTCGCCCGAGGTAGTACCATCCTTTCACAGAAAGCCGACGTAAAGTAACAGTGCTTGCACTGTTGCGTTTCGTTCGGTCAGTGAGAGCGCCGGAGACCCACATATATTAAAAGGCTGGCAACGCCCTTGCGACTCCCCTGGTATTGCTAGTGTCTATGGACGGCGGTGATCACTTACCATCAGGTGACCCACCTGTTCGTTTGGCCCTATAATATAAAAAAAAATAACCAAAAAAAAAACTTTTTACACTATATATTTTCGGTCATTTCTTATCACGGTGATTTGAAAAATAATTTAAAAAAAGCAGAGTTATATATAATTCAACAAAAAAAATCTTATTTAGCAGCCCTAGGAACACGAAAGAACGACTTTGATATTACATTTCCTATGAAAATATACCATGTTGAATAAAAAATATGAATGATACCGGCTAATAATTTATGTATAGATAGATAGGCTGAGAGTACATTTTCCTCATACGTTTCTCAAGCGATTTTTTTTTCTGTTCAGTAAATATTGGCGAGTGTTAGTGCAAAAATTACAAAAAAAAATCGTAATAATTTAATTTTTTCCTTAATATTGAAACATGCAAAATTAATGTTTGAATTTCGACAACTACACGAACACTAGTTATTATAAATCGATGTATATAAAGAAAATATCGTTCCTTTGAGGCTAAATCACGTTAAAACTTCTGAACGTATCGGACTACGACCATTCGATATGGAATTTTGCCTAAATAGTTCAAGTCTTTGGATTTCGTTGAACTTTTATCATTTGAAACTTTTTGTACATCGCCAAAATTTTTTTCGTCCATCTATCGCATGTCGCATTATAGCCCGCCGCGGAGTAGGTGTAAAGTAAGAGTAAGTGAAAGGCATTTGGTAGAGCAGCCAAGGCCAATACAGCGGAGCGATCGGGAAAAGTTTCACTTGCATCGTGGTTTCATAAAACCACAATTTATCATAAAGAAGAGGGATTGTTAAGTTGATTCACTTAGTAATTTTTTTATAAACAACGAAGTAGGTGAAAATCGGTGTTGAATAAAATTAGGATTTATTTTTGAACAATCGCACTGAATATCTTAAGCGAATTATGATTAGTTTGTGAACTTATAATATACAATTATATGGTATATACATTTTACATTGTACAGTAAACTAACATTCTTCTTAGAAACTCTTTAATATAGAAATGATTTACGGGCATAATCCAATTAGTCGCTATATTTATAAATAGATGGAGAAAGTAACGTTAATTGTCTCCATATCACGAAAAGTCTGACCGTGGGCGTGAATTATTACTCATCTTGTTTTGCTTACGTAAACTTTCATACTTCGGCCTTAGCGTTTTCCTTAGATTAGCTTAATCAAAACTATCTTATTATATACTGACTTTCATTATTAGGAGATTATTTAATCGGAAATAAATGCACTAAGTTGTTATCAAAAAAATACACTTTTGTACAAACACCCGATTTTCCATTAGGCGCACGTTTGATTTATTTGTCAAAATTGTTACTTATATTGGAAACAAGGTCACATTTTGTTCATCGATACGTGGCTTATTTTATTCAGACATGACTTAGAAATAAAAGTGTGTGTGTGTGTGTGTTACTTATGTACACGCGTTAGAAGTTATACTTTTTAGGCGTAACAAGATAAAAATATTTTCAAAAATTTTACCTTTCGCCTTATTCTACGTATGTATAAAAAACGACACTAACAATAGAAAAAAGATATTTAGTACATACATACATTTTTTGAATAAAATGTTGACTATAGCAAACTGCAGGGTGTCGGTTTTTCGTGACGGTGTGCGCGACCATCGTAAAAATTTACTCTCATCATTTTTCCCTAACGCGCCAAAAGAAGTATAACTTGAAAAAAAAATATTTTATATAGAATTTTTAACTTTACATTTATGAATTTCATTGTTTATTTTTTTTTAATTATGTTAGAAGTTTTTCTTTATTGATACGTTATTTATTTTATTTAGTCGTTCTCTAAAAGACCTTTTTTATAGTGAAGCACGACAATGCGACAAAATTATGCGTCATTAAGCACACCTTACGACTTACAACCCAATCCGAGAACAACTGCTACGACTGTGAATTGAAATAATCTATCCTGCCCAAATTACTTATCGCATTCAGCAATTCAAAACAACATTCTTTTAAATTATTTGTTCAGCCTGAGGGATACCCCCTACTTTTTAGGGGCCGCTGACCTTATTGTACCTGGGCTATGCACATGTTGTAATCAACTTCCAATTTATTTTTAAACGACTTTAAAAAAGAGGAGTTTCTGAATTTCCCTGGTGGTAGGGTTCGTCTGGCTAGCTACAACCCTCAAGGTGAAAATCTCCATGCATCTGTTGGTGCGTTCCGGCAGCTGCACTTGAGAGCCAGTCTCCCTCTAGGTTAAGCGTGACTTACTATCTTAGACCACATCCTCATTTAATAATAGATGAGACTGTGGTCAAAACGCTTACCAATAAAGTAAAAAAAAAATCAAGTGTATTTTTATTAAGTTTGTTACCTCAGATTTTCGTAATTAAAAAGGTTTTTGGCGGGATCTTGGAATGTCTTGGAATAGTGGATTTTATATTCATAAAGTTGTGTTATTTGGCTTTATATTTTGTAATATTGGTGTTGTTTTACGTAATACAGTTCGGTTATTTTGCACAAGTGCAGTGGATGGGAAATAATGACACGGAACATGAACTCGTGACTTGCCAAAAAACCTCCCTACAAAGTTTTAACAAGACGTCCACCATCTCGTTAGTTCATTGAAATGATCGTAAGAAATTTGTAATATCATTACCTACTCGATAATAGCAGTAATAATCTGCTAGAAGTTTGGTTGACTTGGGAAAAAATTTTTTGTTTGATCGAAAAGAGGATATTTTCAAGGGGCTTAATATCATTAGCATTAGACTTTGGATTTCGAAGATACGTCAAGGGGCTTATCAAAAATCGAATAGGACATGTTTACTGGTTGAGTTATTTGTGGGTATATGATAATCCAATTCTAACTATGATCAAAAACATTCTTGTGCGTTATTTGGAGACAACTTTCTTGAGGTTGATTTTGTTTTTTGTTAATCTTTTGTTCTTTATGTAGAAATATGGAAAACACAACATTCAAAGTCGTCGATACTTGCCAACACACTGACAAAACTTATATTATTAACAATATTAAAAAGTTAATTTATATGACGCTAAAATAATGAAAACTAATATTACCTAAAACTAAACCCTAGGAAAGAAAACAAAATAACAAATGTGACCTAGATGATTTTAATTTTCTATCTTAATAGATTATTGATATATAAATGTACTTCAATCGTTATTATCATCAGCCTGTAAGAAACCCACTATAGGGTCATAGACCTCTTCCTGAGGAAAGTTATGGGCATAGTCACCACGCCAACCCACGACGTATTGATGATTACCAACTCTGAGAAATTCACAGTTCTATATTTTCTCCCATACGGTGGTACTCCAAGAACATTTCTCAGGTTCAGGTTTCCTCATAATGTTTTCCTTCACCGTCAGCCGATAGTGCTACCAATTTGAATGAGTAAACGAACGCAAATTCCAAAAAAATCGCCGTTACATGCCGGGGTTCGAACATTCTACCGGTCAAATCAATCGACCACCACGATTTGGATGTATTTAAAAAAATCAATGGTATAAAATGCGTTTAATTGTCATTTTGTATTTAAAAGCTCAATAGTCAAATATGTCTAATGATATGTGTTTGAATGCGAGCTCATTATACTAGAATACTAGAAATAGAAAGAACAGGATTGAACTGGGAGGTTATTATTTATATTAGTTTTAAGAAGACGTCTGTTAATATCTATGCGAGTATATATCTTAAAAAATCGATTTTTTAAATTGATGTTGAAATTTAGAGACTCTGGCAACGAGAAAGATGCAGTAGTTCGTGAAGAAATAAAAGATCACTTTGATATCTAGGAATTTATTAACCCTGTCATAGTATAAAGAGATGCTGTGACTATGATATTTTATAAATAAGAATGAAGACTGTTCAAAGGCAATACAGCAAAATTACTTACTATAGATTTAAGTTTGAAGGCATTCAAACTTTTCAATTGTAAGTAACCAATATCAGTATTATTAACACGAACACACGTTTCAGTATACCCGAGTCGTGTGCGAGGGCGATCGTAATGGGGCACGCAGCGAACGGGGCTAAATCCGCTTTATGGCTATCTCTTCTACATGGATTCCTTTTTCTCATCGGTAAGTACATAACCAGGCTACACTGCGTCTACGTAGATTTAGACAGCGTGGCTATATTGCATACTATTAGCTGTATATTGCATATAATTTAATTTTACCTCTTTAACGTTTTTTATTTTTTCGTACTGTCTACACTGTTAGCCTGACAAGGCCTCTACAGTTTCATCGAACAAAAAGTAAACATCAGCTGTCTCTTTAACGTATATAGACATAACTTATAATTTTTAATGTAATATAAAAGTCATTGTTATATCATTTGATTTGTAGACCCTTGAAAGTCACAAATAAAATAATAAGACCTTAAAGTGTCAGATCTCTGAGTTGGTTTTTGAGAAAAAGAAAAATGTAATAAACCGGGACTAAATCTCATCTATGGACTGAATGATTCTAAATTATTAATATGTTTAGAGGCTACTAATAGCTCATAAAAATATAGTACTATATACGTTTTTAAGATCATTGAGAACTGTTTTTTTTTTCTTTTAAATTCTATTTTTTAAAAAGACACAAATTTAGTCACCATTTTTCCAATCTTATCTATTTTACTAAAACACTGAGAACTTTACAAATTCGTAAGACATAGTCAATAAAGATTACATTTTTATCTAAATAAACAATTTTAATTCTCCTTTAATAGACATTTTATATTGTTTTTATTTCTTTAGATTCCTATACATGACAAAATATTATGTCGATATTACCTTTTCCTGTTAGTACTAAGTATATTCTGACCTTAGTTATAATCGTAAGAAACATTATCCAAGTATCGCCTACCATAAACTTACTATCCAACGTACACCTTAGTAGCTTTACCAAGGTTGTCTCATAAATCGTCTTTTAGGCTTACTGGAACTTTCCGGGTCATCCACTTCTGATGTTATCACAGTTTTCTTCATCAGTTCTAATTCTATTAAAAATATTTTATCTGAAGGTATCGATTCGATAAAAGATATTGAACAAAAGAAACATTGAATATTAAGATTGCTTATTAAATTTTCGTAGGAATAATTTAGAAGTAAGCAATATACATATATTGATTTTAAAAACATATGCTGTCTTGATATGTATATATCTATGTTGTAATAAACTCACTTATTATAGAGACGTGGATTAGTACACTGTATATAGATAGGGTATTACACGTTTTTCTTATTGGTTTACTTTTTGCAATACGGCGGAGCGTGCTGCACTGAAAAGGCATCTCGAACTCTCATAAAGCAAATGCAACCCCCCTTATTCGAATTTCGGTTAATTTCCGATCAGAACAGTTGTACCTTATGTTTATAATTCATGAAACTTTCAAAAACATTCATACATTCAAACAAACATAAATATAACATCTTGCTTCGATTTGACAATAAAGTCCTTATGACGTCATATAAATAATAAATCAGTCAGTTGAGGCTGTTGCAATATATAATTACTTTTTAGCAACGAATTGAAATTATATACACTGTTTTGTGATTTTATTAATAGAGGAACTTCATTTTCCGTGGCATACAAAGACAGTGATGTAGCTAAAAATACTTGGCAACTATCATATACATATAACAAATACATATACAGATCGACAAGGAATCGCGCCATTATGATATATCTATTGGCGGGAAGCCAGGAGATGAAACTTCTACGTGCTGTACAAAAGATAGAACCGATATTAACCGCAATTCTTACGCACCCTTTCTTTATCTTTCGCTATTTATTTTCCTTATGTTTAGGAGAAGAAAAAAAAAACACATAATTTATCATTACCGTATTCTATTTTAAGTATTCAATAATTTCTTTGTAAAATTTAGGTTTTAGTTTTGAGTTACTATTTAAAATAATCAGCGCTAAAAAAGAAAGATATTTACATTACTTTATATAATATTAAATAAGCACACGAATTGAAGGTTAAGGTCTAATACAATATCATAAAGTTTATAAAAAAAATATCTATTCTATTTATCCTATGAATTTGTATTGCATAAGATTAACTATTAAAATTATAACATGTATTTGTGAAAACTTGTAAATGGGTAACCTACTCTTTGCTTTATGATATTAATTCAACTGTAAGTATTCCTAACAATTGTGAAATAAATGAACGTATATAATATCAGCTAACCGTTACGAACTTGTTTCCCTAAAAAAATAGTATTTATTTTTCATGGAAACTGATGATTCTATCTGGATTCATTGTGTCTTTATTTCTTAATTATAATTTTGTAATTACTACTTGTTGAGCGATTTTAAGTTACCTCTATACAATTTTATAATTACTGCTTAGACCTTACTACAGAAAAACGTAATGATATGTAGTCCAAATAATACTTTGAAAAATCCTCTGTCTGCCAATATATGAGTCTCGTGAAAATCCGTTCAGTCGTATCGGAAATTAAGCCAGACAAACGGCAGACACTACCGTCTTATTTATACATATAGTTTTACATAATTCTACTTTATAATGATATCTTTTTTTTATATATTATAGGAGGCAAACGAACAGGTGGGTCATACAATAGCATATTATTTGTACAACAATCAGCCACGAGAAGAAAAAAAATGACAATGTATACTGATATTTTTTATATTATCTCATCACTTCAGCGTCACCGACCGAGCGTGATTGTTCACTTTTATTCACTGTTTAGTGCGCCAAAAGAAGTTTTCACTTTAAAAAAAGTCAGCCGTAACGGAACGCCCCAGAGATGGGAAACATTTTAGTTAATATTAGAAATTATGATTAATGATAATTGATAAAATCCAATAAAGAAAATATTCAGCGCATACATGGAAGCAATGAAGTGTACAATATACGTGCGCACTCACACAAGGGAGTCGAGAGTGATGGCGTAAAGAGGACATGACGGTAAAAGAGAGCGTTATGCCGTTTATCATGACGGCATGCGTTTTTTTTTTAATTATAGGGGGCAAACGAACAGGTGGGTCACCTGATGGTAAGCGATCAGTGCCGTCCATAGACACTAGCAACACCAGTGGAGTCGCAAGTGCGTTGCCGGCCTTTTAAATATGTGGGCCTCCGGCGCTCTCACTGGCCGAACGAAACGCAACAGTGCAAGCACTGTTACTTCACGTCGGTTTTCTGTGAGAGGGTGGTACTACCCCGGGCGAGCCGACCCATTCATGCTGAAACCAGTAATAGCTTCAGCGTAGCTCTACCACCTACAGAATCATATCGTATATATGTATTAACTACACGATACATATTTTCATTAAAATGCACTAAATATGCACGGCTCTTCGTTAATGCACTCGTTGGTAAAAAATGTTATCTTCCCCCCAGCTGATTCCGGCACGGAACACCCTCAAGATATTACAACAATGGACATATCATCCCGTCGCTTCCGCGCTGAATTCCTACAAGAGTGGCAGGGATCGCCCGACGCTCCATACTTTGATCCCAGTACGCCGAGAAACATCACCGGGCTCGTTGGACATCCCGTCAGATTGCTGTGCAGAGTGAAAAACCTTCAAAATAGAACGGTATGTAAAATTGTCTACAATATACAAATTAATGTTCGTTTACTTTTCGCAGCCTCGAGTATTTTCATGCTACTATAGCAAATTAGCACGAGGACTTCAGGACAATCCATTTATATTTTTGTCCGACTACTGTGTATATTAAAAAAAACTTGGTAATATAAAATCACATCAGAATAGAACGATTGTGAAACCTATCCACGATAAAAATGGAACAATCACGTTTATGTGACTTTACATTCTCTAAATTTTATGTTATCCTGAGAACTTCGGACCGTTCGCTTTAATTTATAACAATAATAAAACAACGAAGTTGAATGAATGTTTGACTAATAATACATACGAATATATATTATTTGTTCAGGCATTCCCTTTGTGTTTGGTTATATACAGCGAGAATTGAAAGAGTAAAATAAAAAAGAGCAGAAAATAATCTAGTGTTACAGACTTTCGGCGCAGGAAGTACTAATTAATAATAGTATTTAGAAATGATATTTGTTCATTAGAATTAAAGATAATTTCCATTGATTAGTATTTCAGTATAAATAGTAATATTAGTGTTCAGAATAAATTATTAAATAGTTCGTTACATGATTAGTCTATAAAACACAAGTGACAATAATGTGTCGCATTGTTTACGATGAATCGTTTCGTAACCACCGCCAAGTTCAGTTGTATTTTTTTTTATATTATAGGGGGCAAACGAACAGGTACCCACCTGATGGTAAGTGATCACCGCCGTCCATAGACACTAGCAACACCAGGAGAGTCGCAAGTGCGTTGCCGGCCTTTTAATATATGTGGGCCTCCGGCGCTCTCACTGACCGAACAAAACGCAACAGTGCAATCACTGTTACTTCACGTCGGCTTTCTGTGAGAGGGTGGTACTATCCCGGGCAAGCCGACCAATTCATGATGAAACCAGTAATAGCTTCAGCGTAGCTCTACCACCTAAAGAAATGGGGTATGGAGAAACTCTGCCCGATTGTATTGAAATTATTATAAGAGTGTAATCGTATTCTATATTGTCACTATCCAGATTATCTGCCGTTGTTTACACTACTAAGGTAAATTTAAGGTAGTTAATGCTTTGTGTTTATACATACATTATCATACAACCAACCCTTATATGACATTCGTTAGTACCCGCTCGTTTCATTATGCATTAAATAATCGTTTAATTTTCAAAGTGGCAATGGGTCAATGGAACCATCTACATAATATTCCATAATTAACCGTCATAGTCCTATATAAATACGCTTAATAGTTTCCATTTGATCGACGTTACGATAGTAGTTGTAA
The DNA here is from genome assembly GCA_035772565.1 of Antheraea assamensis. NCBI lineage: Eukaryota > Metazoa > Arthropoda > Insecta > Lepidoptera > Saturniidae > Antheraea > Antheraea assamensis. Next base: position 301,935 of record JAQQSE010000182.1, on the reverse strand, counting down.
AAGTATGGCGTCAGCCTATGCAAGTACTCTGTATATGGTTACGAATATATGTAGAGATGTAACCGGTTCGACGATCCCCGTGAGAATGATCCCCACTCTTTTTGTCCAACGCCTTTTATAGCTTTTATTTGTATTAAAGTGCAAGTCTTAATATTTCTGTCGGTACATACATGCTCTTGACGGTAGTTGGGACCTTTACGCCCACATATAAATATGAACAGAAGAAGAGTGTAGATTATTGTAACATGTGACCGCATTGACAGGAAGTCAAATCATATACATTCGTGAAACATGCATGATCACACATGCATTTTTCACGAATTCATATATGTGTATGAAATGGATAGATAGCTTAGCTAGCTTAGTTAGGTCGGGAAATCGGCGACAGCTCAAGCCGAGGTGCACCGAGTGCCCTTGAGGTGATCGTCTAAAACAAATCGGGTGAGTGCCCTAAGCGTTCCCCTTAGTAGTCCGGTGAAACTGTGAGGGCCTTATTGGCTGGCAATGTAGGTCAGTTCGGTAAAAAAAAAATACAGGAAGTCAAATCGCGGGCACCGTTCTCTCCCGACACGTTCTCATTGGAAATGTAATTATGTGAAACAAAAATTAAGGTTAAGGTTTATGAAAGACTAATATTTAAAGATACAGTCACTTACGGTGGCTATAGTTCCAACTATTTTGTTCATCTGTTTACATAAATGACTTGTTAGTTTTGCACAATAATTATTTCATGTCTTTAAAACTTTCCTTTTCATTATGATTTTCTATTAAATCAATATGATGATTTATGAGACGTTCGTTATTGATATTAAAATGATTTCATATAGTCAAAAACTCATATTAAGAATCCATTTCCTAATGTATTTCAAATTCCAGTGTCGGGCCATATGTTACAAATGCTCCATTTATTCCGGCACTTACGGGTACTTACCAAGAAATCTAGTTACGAAGAGGAGCTCCGGAGACCGATAGATTTACTATCCTGCAGTCCGTTGAACTCGAAATAACTTGTTGTAAATAGATTTAGTATAAAGAGAGGCATATGTATGGATAATACAATAAAAGACACCGAACTTATCTTACATAATAAAGCAGCTATAACTTTATTTCATGTTTATTTTGAGGTTCCTCATTAGTTCACATGGATGAGGAGTATAAAAGGGATTATTTTAATCTATCTACACTAGTAATTTCCTACGGTTTAATTATTTTCGATTCTTTATTTTATATCTGTATATATAAAAGAATATCTAAGTAACTAATAAAAAATGATAGATTTTCATATAAGCTTTCATCCCCTTACGGGTAGAATTTCCAAAAAATCCTAGTAATCACTACAATGTAAAAGGAATCCCCATAAAATGTTATACTACTACCCTAGCCCCAAATATTTTGGGCCGTGCGTTGATATGTCAGTCAATTAGATATTATTTTTATTTATATAGGAGAAATATATATTTTTATCGACCCGCCTAAAATTGTAGTCTATAATTGAAACACAATTGTGTACTCAAATAAAAAGATAATAAAAATACCTTTCTCAAAAACAAATATAATTTTCGTACAATAAGTTACTTTGTTTCATAATTTTAAATAATTATACACGAACACAAAGTAAACGGAATATTTTTTTTCTCAACGTTTACAATTTAAAACAGGTTGCCCGCTGCTGAAAATTTCCATTCCTTTTATTGGAAAAATAAATGTTATTTTACAATTCTTTGAAAATCCAACGTTCCCTAATAAATTGTATCCATATTTTACTAAGCTAGCCGTTTGCTTGAAAGATTGTCTGCGAGGGCGTGTAAGATTGTGTGGTCTGCGTATTTTAAAATATAGGCAATATTATATCGTTTATAAGCAATTCTTTTTATCAATCCCCTATCGTGTACATTTTCAACCAACCCTTTGTTCCTACTATAAGAATTAGTCGAACTACAGATAAAGTTGACTTTAACCAGATTTGGGTTTGTTACTTTTGTTGACATTTTTTTTAATATATTAATGAAAAATGTTGTATTTTATTAATGACGGTGGAATACACAATGACGTTAGAGATTGGATAAATGCAGAATGGATGAAATGGCGAGAGGTGTCTGGGATAGCTTGTGACCCCAAGAAAGCCGACGAAACTCAAGGTAAAGGTTTACCAGACTATTATAAGCCCAGTCGTGCTGTATGGATGTGAGTGCTGGATTGCGAAAGAGACGGATAAGAGAAGATTGGATATAGTAGAGATGCTGTTATGTAATGTTAAGGTTCTATGTAATGTTAAGATAGACGTGTGGTGTGACTAGAATCAATTAAGCATTGGTATATCAGAGGAAGTTTCAGAATATCACCTGTGACAGAGAAGTTGCGTAGTAATAGCTTACCGTGGTATAGGCATGTTATGAAGAGAGATTATAGTTATTTAACTAGAAAAGTATTAAGTATGAAAGTGGATATAAGAGCAGAGGATAAAGCCGAAAAGAGTATGGATAGATTGGGTGATAAATGGTATACTGATATGACATATGACAGCGGAGAGTGGAAGAGGGAAATATGTTGTGCGGACTCTACTTAGGTGGGATAAGGGTAAGAAGATGGCGTTATATTTATATGGCAAATATAAGCAAATGGTATGGGAGAGTTCTGAAAATATTTGCGATTTTAGTTAGCGACTATACCCTGGGAGTAATTAATGATAATGGGTAATAAATTATTTTGAATGATGAACGAATATCAAATCAAACTATAACGACACAATTATAGCCAGAGTATACACACAGAATATAGTAGAAAACGAACCATATACAATTATTTTTCGGCAATAGATTGGTCATTTTTAATTACATCATACTTGTATGTTATCACAGTTTTCGGTGAATTTAAGCGTATAATAGTAGTAAAAAATATCCTGTATCTCACATGTCTAATTAATTCTCCAAAGTTGAAAATCTGTCACTGAGCGCCAGTCGATGCGCTCGGAGATGTCATTCAAGAGCCAGTCCCAATTCTAGAATTAGCGTCGTTCGGCTATAACACTGTGTGGGATTGTCGTGCCACGCTAAGTTACATAAAAATATACTATTTATTTAGCTATACCAACTGAAATAAAACTATATACATTATGCTTTTTAATATTAAACATGTGAATTATAGCTTGTTTGTTACGCTTTCACACTTGAACTGCTCGACTGACAGCGTGAGAATTTGCATACACTTTGTCAGGGTTATAGATAAGGACATAGAGTATCTTTGATACAGAAAAAAGTACTGTTTCCGAGGATTAGGTAAAATGTACATAATGCGACTGAACCACGACGAGAAGCTAGTGTATTCATAATTATATCATAAATATCCTTAGAGAATCTAAACAAAAAAGTGTTATTTGAAAATCTTTAGGGACTACTTTATGTCTGCGACTTTATTACAGGTGATTGTAGCTAACGACAGAATAAATATAGAATCGACAACGTAATTGAGGCCATTAAAAAGTTCAGCAAAATATATAAAGATATAATAATAAAACGAAATTAGTTGACAGAATTATTTTCAAAAGTTATTGGTGATAACATTCTTAAGTTTGAAAGACCCGTTGTGAAAGAGGTCTATATCAAAAACTTTCGAGACTCTGTTAATTTGATTACTGGCTTTAATTAAGAATGAATTGGATGAAATAATAGCAGATAGATTTGAAGAATTTGTAGGTGGTAGAGCTACGCTGAAACTATTACTGGTTTCAGAATGAATGGGTCGGCTCGCCCGGGGTAGTACCACCCTCTCACAGAAAACCGACGTGAAGTAACAGTGCTTGCACTGTTGCGTTTCGTTCGGTCAGTGAGAGCGCCGGAGGCCCACATATATTAAAAAGCCGGCAATGCACTTGCGACTCCCCTGGTGTTGCTAGTGTTTATGGACGGCGGTGATCACTTACCATCAGGTGACCCACTTGTTCGTTTGCCCCCTATAATATATATAAAAAAAAAAACATTTTCTTAAGCCAATATAAAATGATGCGCGTTTAATGTCACACGTGATTTATTTTTATAGGTAAAATAAGACAAACTATAAATGAAATGTATTCAATTACCTTATCAGTTTTGACTGCTGCTAGTGTATAAATTTCTTCATATCGATGTTTATAACTTTATATCCGGCATGTATATATGCCTTAATTAGCCTTTACTTTGTCCTTAACACACATTAGTGTTATAAATAGGCATCGTTATACATATATATAGTAACTAACTATTGTACCGATCAACAGCCTTTCAAATATATTCAACATGAGACTGATTACTAAATCATCCTATATTCAAACCTGCATTAAATTTATTTTCAAAATCTTCCATAGTACTCATATACGTATTAAGGACATAAGGAAATATTGTTTCAAATTTTTATGTTTCCAACCAAGTGATACCTAGATTTTTTTCAATCATGAACGTTTGACTACAATAAAAATTAAAGTTATTAAAAACATTATTAAAATGTTATTAAATTAAAGACATGTGAAATAAACTTACTAAAATTTCTTTATTGTGTCCTCTCGGAGGCGACAATTATACACGTTAGATTGACTAAATACATATTTTAAATTCTTAAGGAAATTCAATGCAGAAAAACCATAAAAAGAAATATCGATGTCTGAATTTATTTATAAGTAATTTTTGATTGATGAAGGCGTTACTTTTTGAAAATCCATCATTAAAATTCAGGATGGACGTTACTACGCACTTCCGCTTAGAAATTATCGAAGTTAGAAGATCATTTTTACTTAAACGCTATGCACTCCTTTTATAATTTAAACTGCAATCTATTACATATATTGTATTGTATGCAAATAAATGAAACTAATCACTAGATAACACTGAAAATGTTATCTGTACATAAGCATTTACAACATAAAAAGAAGAAAAAATAACGCGGTAAAGAACAAAATCATAAATTCGTCGAGTATTACAGGCGGTCGGTTTTATATTTATGGTTAGGTTCATAGGTAGCGATCATTTCGGCTGAGAAGTGCGCACTTATCCATCTCCACTGATAACATACATACACTAAAATGATGGAGACGATTCATTATATGGAATACATGAAACCTTAGGCGGAATGGGAAAATATTTTGAATTCCTCGGTTACAAAAAGAAATAGAAGCTTAAAAATTATACTACAATGGATAGTATACAATTTCGACAAAAAAATAAAACCGAGTTCAATAGCACACACCAGAGTGTCCTAGACCATAGTTAGGTACGTACCTAGTCTAGGAATGACATAACTGTATCAATATCTCACAAATTATATATTCGACTTTTAAACATTTTCTCGTGTATCTAACAAATTCAAGAGAAATCAAAACGGGATGCCCTTGAAAATATTTTATTTCTAATAAAAAAAATATTTTCCTAATTGGTTTAGAAAAACCCATATCACCATACAAAGGACAACACAATACACATACATACAATTGGTAAATATGTTTTAATACACACAATAACATAATAGTTAAACTTAAAAAAACAATTAATTGATAATGTCGACACACACGCCAATTTACACAGATCCAAGTAAGATCAAACGGATAGTTTGAGATAGATCACGGAATTGCATGCAGAACATCTCAAGTCGGGGTTCGGCCACTTTGGCACACTTTCGCTATTAGAGTTTCCATATCGGTTGAGTGCCTTCTACGCTTGCGCACCCAAGCAAAGTGAAGCTGTCAAGGTTCTTCAGACATAAAACAGATGTTCATTCAGACATGAACAATGTTCGAACAAAGCCTAATTATAACAAATAAACAATGTATACGTAACAGTATTATGCGGCCTACAATCGAAATAGTAATGTGCTTTATCATTACAAGATAACATATATCTGACATTTATGTAGACACTTTTAATTTGCACATTTCCGTAGCACTTTTTAAAGTAAGATTTAGCCAACGTTACCAATGTAAACGCCAAAAGAATCCTTATCATGATTCCCTCTTATTGTAGTTTACAAATAAACGCGAAAAGCCTCTTTATTTTTTAATATTTATTTATAAAAGTTTATAGATTAATACGGAACCTCTGGTGAATGGTAAGTCGTAGCTGCTCGTTTTATTATTTTATTGAAGCATCTTTCACCCAATTTTTCCCTCAGCCGGCCATTAAACGGAAGCGACGTAACGTGGTAACAAAACTGGTGTCTCTAAACATTAAAATATTTTATCGGCGCATGGCGTGCAAGAATACTTCGGTCTTTTAAGTATCGCCTGAAAGTTTTTTTTTCTCTTTAATATCTGACAATATTTCACGGTAAACTTATTATCTCTTTGTAATTTTTTGACGCATCGCAGCTTAGCAAACTTCCCACGGCTCGTTCACCTGGTATCAAAATATGATGTAATGAGAACATTGTAAAGCCAATAATTGTTTACTTATACTAATAAATAAAATTGGAAGTGTCTATTTATAATGTCAAAATAACAATGTTTTACTAAATGGAAATGAAAATATACACACGGTATATAAAAGACAAAGACAATTAAAAAAAACTTGTTTCGGTCTAACATTTGAAATAGTTGGTAATTACAGACAGCAACTCAGGCTACGTTTACTTTATTAAAATAAAAATTTAGGGGTTTACTTAAATATAATAAAATAAACAAGCAATATACAACAGTATCATGCGTTTACTCTGAATAAAAGTTACCAATCTAAAACGTACTTTTTTAAATGAAAAGTGATGAAACTTCCATTAAAAATCAGCATCTATGACAAGAAATATTCTGATATGATGAGTTTGCACAATTAAATGTATTGTAAAATAAATAGGTAGTTTTTCATAGTAACTACATGTTTTATCTGAATTAACTTTAACCTGTCCTTTACTAGAATAATATATTTTAGAATACTTGATAACTAAAGCGAACTCGTTGATAACTCACAAGAAATGCAAATGCAAGACGAATTATATACGAGAAAAAGGAACCGAGCGAATCCAATTGAATGTTGGATAAATTTCGCCCTTTAGAACTTTAGCTTAGTGGTTGTAAGCAATTTACTTGTCATTCAATTCTCTAATTGATTTCTACCGTTTCACCAAAAGGGTTTCAATTTAATCTATTTTATGTAGGTGACTTGTTTTTTTCTAATAAAAGACAATGCTTTTGAAAACCACAACGATTTTATTTAGCATTAGCAGTTGCCCGCAGCTCCGCATGCGTTTTTTTTATAATTGTAAATTACTTCTTATAAGATCTGCTATCTGTTAGTGAAAGTGCCGTGAAAAATGGTTCAAACGTTTTAGAGATAGTACTGCAAACGAAGCCATGGATAAAAGCTAGTCCCAAAATAAAAAAGCTTTAATTACTTTTTATAACATTAGCTATCTGTCAGTGAAAGTTCTATGAAAATAGGTCCAATCGTTTTGGAGATAGTACTACAGACGAAGCCACGGTTGACAGTTAGTCTAAAATAACGTAGCCTATGTCACCCGCTGTAATTTTAATTATCCGCCAGTGAAATTTCTGTCAAAATCGGTCCAACCGTTTCGGAGATTACCCGGAACAAATAGACAGACAGACAAAAATATAAAAATTGTATTTTTGTTATCAATATCGTGTATACGTTCATATCCAATCAGTAAAAAGTTGTTATTTTGATATTACATACAGACACTTCATTTTTATTAATATGTATAGATTGGTAAATGTAAATTGTCATAATATATTTCAACGATATAGACTTTCTAATCAGAAAATTAAAAGTTCAAATAAATTATATTCCAAAATTAGTTAAATAAAAATTAAAATAAATAAAAAGTTACATTACTTATTATTATAAGTATGGAATAAAAGATGACTTGGCAGTTTCTAACTTTTTTATTCCAGCCTTAAATTCTTAATAGTATATTCGAGTAACAAAACTAAAAACTTACTCAGTATTCTAGAAACTTACTGTCTATAAAAGTTTCAAAATATTTTCTTAACACTTTACACAAGAATATTATTAACTAAGAACACTCCGCGGATTCACACACGTTTAATATTTTATTTACTATCAACTATAATACTAAATTATAAACAAACTACTGACCCGCTCCGGCTTCGCACGGGTATAAAATATATAGCCTATGTTATTCACTGAAAAAAATTATTAAAATCGATCCAGTAGTTTTGTTTTATTAATTACTGCCCGTGGCCCGCACGCGTTAAATTTGGAGTAACCTCGAAAAAAATAACAATATTTCTCCACTATTTAATTTATGTTATTATACATATAAACCTTCCTCTTCAATCACTCTATCTATTAAAAAAAACCGCATCAAAATCCGTTTCGTAGTTTTAAAGATTTAAGCATACATAGGGATATAGGGACAAAGAAAGCGACTTTGTTTTATACTATGTAGTGCTTACTTTTAAGCAAGACTACCACCTTGAGAGTCGACTGAGCCTCTGAGTCGCGTATCATAATACCTCGTTGGCGTTACAGTTCGGATCATCTCGGTAAAGTTCGATCGTCGTCCTTCGACGAACCTGTTTTCGGTTGTCGAAATTCACCACCGGATTATACAGCCCATCTGCACTGTTACCTTATTTTTTCTTAACGTATTTTCTGGCCTCAACTTTTCTACTCCTAAAGAGCATATTGTAATCTTAAAGGTCTTTAATCATCCTCAATAAATAGCCTATAAAATAACGAGTTTCAACAGCAATTTTTTTGTAGAAATTTATTTTAGACCTAGAAATGAAGGCATTCAGAAAAACAATATTTTTTAAGCTTATTGTGCTATTTTTTGTATAAATTCATAACACATAACATTTTGCTAACGTTGTAATTAAGTGAAAAAACATTCAATAAAGTACAGCAGTTTTAAACATTAAATTACTTCTTCTTTGAATCATTTTACTAAGCATTTGTTTGACTAAGTACATATATTATTTCAATATAATAAGATACAACCATAATATCTTACACTTTATTACGATCATTGAAGCGAAACTACGTCATCTTATATCAATTTCAAAAAAGAAAACAAAAGACTATTATTGTAAGTTACCTATTATAACGTATTCCCACAAATCAGGTATCATGGGTCCGACATCGCGACATTCATCTACTGACAGTGGGACGGTACACGTACACGTCGGACCAGCGGTTCGAGGCGCAGCACAAGCCTCGCTCCGAGGAGTGGGCGCTGCGTATCCGCAGTCCGCAGCGCCGCGACTCCGGACAGTACGAGTGCCAGATCTCAACGACGCCGCCCATAGGACACGCCGTCTACCTGAACATTGTAGGTTAGTCAAAAAACTCTTAAGATTCTTCACTACTACGCAAAAGCAACTAACATATCTATAATTAACGGCCACCTGTAATTTCATCCGCGTTTATTTATAGCTTTACAAATGCTGACACTATACACTAACTTCGTGTACCTTGAACGGTTTGTGCAGCGCACGTTAAGATCTTCCTTTTTCAGGTTTTTTTCCGACTTAGTTTAATTTTGTTTTGTTTTTGACTAATTTATAATTATAAATGAATATATAATAGGTATCCTATGTGTTATTATGAGACACGAGCTATATTAGATACTGTAAAGTTTTATCAAAATCTGTTCAGTAGTTTATGTGTGAAAGAGTAACAAACATCCGATTTCCAGCAGTTACTAGCGTACATATAAATATCTATTTAACGATATTAAATAAAATAAAATCCAAATCCATCTTTTGTATATATATTTGCATTTAACTTAATCATTTTTGTAATATTTTAATTGTCGCGTTTATGATAGTAATATAATTCTACATGAACATAATCCCCGAATCCCATACATATAAATAAGACTGAAGTGTCTATTGTTTGTCCGAGCTAATCTCCGAAATAGCTTAACCGCTTCTCACGAGACTTTTACTGGCATTTAGAGGACTTTTCAAAGTATTAACTCGACTACCATTACGTTTTTCAAGAGGGGTCAAGTTGTGATGTCAACATTACAATTAAATACAAAAGACAACTGACGATTAATTCAAATAAAAAGTATAGTTATAATTAAACAATAAAATTGTTTGCGCAAGAAATAGCTAGTATCGTCTAGTCATTACTAGAAATTGATTCTTCGAGTATATTTTGCCGCGAGAATAATAAGACTTCTCAGTAGCCTTTAAATATAATAGCCCAATTCTCTGCTCTAAGTACCTTCGGCCTGCAAATGGCGAAACATTAAAGTATATTAAAGTAAGAATTCTTCAGAAATGACTGTATATTAGCAAAGGCTATGAACTAATTATAATCTGTAGCGATAATAGGCAGTTTTTATTAATGCTATTGACATTTAACTGTGCCATCACTTTCCACCCCACTTTTTTCTTCCGGTCTAATTTTTACATGACACAGTTCATGGTTATGAATTCAGGTCAGATTTTATCTCGATTGGATCTTCCTGCTGTAGTAGCACGGGGTATATTGACTGAACACAATACGTAGCATTATATTGTTTATTATTGAGTAGAAAACGTGGTAATAGTTAATTGAAATGAATATTATTATGAATATTAATGTTAATAAAGTAACAAAATATAAAACTGATTTAAAAAAAATTACTCTGAAAAGTGCACTAGAACAGTCTTGACCATTGTTAGGTACTTATCTAGTCTAGGACTAATATAAACGAACTAATATCTCAACAATAAATATTTCCTATTCGATTTTGAGGTGTTCCCAGGTATATCTTCAAAATCCAATGTCCAATGCTTATTAAATTAAACTGGGAATATCGCAAGAAAATATTGCCTATACTATATATTGTGTGTGTTTTATGGAACTACGATGCAAGTGCAACTTTTTTCGTAGGCATTTCATTGAAAATGTTCGGAAAACTGTTGGATTTCGGGTATTAAAATCTCGTTTTTAATCTTAACGTTATAGTTGGAAAATGAGAATGATAATGGGATATCAATAGTAAACAAGATATCCAACTATCCATTTTAATTTCAATCTGCTTATTTAGAGTACGAAATACATAATAAATACGATAATTGAGATGATAGACGCATTTTAATAACTGAACAAAATATCTATTTAAGTCATTGAATCAATTCGAACTGAGCTATGGGCGCCGCCATGTTGGTCTTGACTGCTCTGCCGAGCGCCTTTGAATTTATCCCTACTCCGCGGCCGGCTGTAATGCGATATTCGACAGATGGAGGAAAAAAACTGAGGCGATGTAAAAAAAGTTTCAATTTAAAAAGAATTTCAAATCGATTTATTATATACATTACAAAATTTGGAGGTAACAAACATAAAAAGAATACAACTAAATTGTGAACGTCCTTTTTAAAGTTGGTTAAAAAGTCGCTATTTATAAAATTATGCTTCATATAATGGATACATTAGCTTACAATAATAATAAAAATTTCTCAAGAATTTTAGCCTTATCGTCTCTTAGTTTTAGTCGAATCAATCATTATACTAAATGGACTACATTGTATCTATTTCTAATCGAATTAATATTATTTTTTATACGTTGTAGAGATCAGCGTTTGAGCACAATCTGTCTGAGATGTAAGAAGTCTGAGATGGTAAACACCCTAAAATTAGAGAGACTGGCTCCCAATTGCAGATTTCTGGACACACGTATGCTTGGCGATAGATTTTCAATTTGAAGGTGGTAGCTAGTGAAGCGGGCTTAGCTAAAGCCCTTCTACTATGCTATGGTTTCATCACAATGTTTTCCTTCACCGGAAACTACGACTCATTAGCAAAAATTCGAACGACATGGTGTCCGAGCACGCTAACTCCAATAATTTTTTCCACACTAAGTACCTTTATATATTTTTCCTACGTTATAATTTTGCAATAAAACCTCTACCAGATGGCGTGCGCGTTTTTATAGTGTGTAATAACAGCGGAGTTTTTGTCTAGAACCTGAAACAGTGATATCGAGTGGTCCAGAGTTATTTATACAAGCTGGATCTACGATCAACTTGACTTGCACAGTGCGACACACGCCAGAACCGCCTACATCGATTACATGGACTCATGTGGATCAGGTATTTGAATAATGAATATGATTCATTCATTATCTATTGAAGTTTTAAATATATTATTATTTCTATTTCAGAAATGTAACTTATTTAAAAAAAAACATTTATATAAACGTAGAAGATCAAAGGTGAAAACATGATAAACTGGCGATCTTAGAACTTGTCTGCATCTCTTACGATGTTAATTGTGTTCATACATTTCATTAACTTACTATATGTATATATACTTCCAAATATGAGATGATTATTAAAAAAAACCAGATCACCACAATTGTCACCATATCGTAATACAGAAGAGTTTGATTACTGAATATACCCTGGCTGATTCCGGAATGCGACACACCTGATCGTGCAACTAAGATGGGTTTAACACCTGGTGCCGAGTATTCCAGTCAAACACAATTACAATTTTCTAACATTACTCATGAGCGTCATTTGTTTTTGTTAATTTGAATTAAAATATAATCTAGGTCTAGTTATGTTTGCCGATTATATTAGCTGTACTACTGTACTAAACTGTACTTTAAAGTTTAGTAAAAGTGTGTGTTGTTTTAAGTTTTTTTTTTTATATATTATAGGGGGCAAACGAACAGGTAGGTCACCTGATGGTAAGTGATCACCGCCGTCCATAGACACTAGCAACACCAGGGGAGTCGCAAGTGCGTTGCCGGCCTTTTAAATATGTGGGCCTCCGGCGCTCTCACTGGCCGAACGAAACGCGACAGTGCAACCACTGTTACTTCACGTCGGTTTTCTGTGAGAGGGTGGTACTACCCCGGGGAAGCCGACCCATTCATGCTGAAACCAGTAATAGCTTCAGCGTAGCTCTGCCACCTACAGAACCTACGTAATTATATTATAATAAAACGCATAAATATAGGGTATAATGCAATGTCTAGCTATTTTATTAACTGCAAACACCATCATACTCTTCCTCTCCACGAACGTAGACGAATCGCTGATATATCATATCTCTTAAATATCACTAACGGTACAGTAGAGTGCGCAGAATTACTAAGGAACATTAATGTACGAATGCCTACTAGTTCTACTAGAAATAAATATCTTCTAAATGTACCGTTAGTGAAATCATCGTATCGATAAAATTCTTTCTTAATTAGAGGCAGCAACTAAATTAACAGCGTCTCGGCAATCTTTGATATAGACCTCTTTCACACAGTGTATCTCAAACTTACGAAAGTCATGACCAGTACTTTTTTTTTGTAATTAATTTTTCTTTCAACTCGTTTCATGTTATACAATTATATATGTGTGAACTTTTAAATGGCTTTATTTATGTTATGACTTCTTTATTTGTTCTTTTGTTAGCTGTAAGATCACGTATTAATCTAAAATAAAATAAAAAATAATATAGGGTATTTGCAATTTTTCCGTAACAGGTTATAAATTTCGACTCGGCCCGTGGTGGGATATCACTTGTCACGGAGAAGGGTCTCAAAAGCACCAGTCGGTTGTTAGTACAAAGAGCGACGGGTTCGGATGCAGGACTGTATACGTGCGGACCGAATAACGCGCCGTCAGCATCCACGAGGGTGCACGTTTTGTCGGGTGAGCATTTTTATTTCTACATTTAGCGAAATATAACATCATTCACAGCCGTCTCGTTAGTACGGAAGTAAGGTTTCAACATATTTTTAAAGTCTCATTTTCGTGTACATTAGACTCGATTGTAACTGCTTTTACAAAGCGTATTTTTCTGCAGAAGAATAATTATTATGACTCTCGGTGAACTTCTGTTGAACGTTTTATATATTACACCGTCGTACTATAAAGAGAAAATTACGTTTAATTTTTTTTTAAGTACTCTGGTACGAAATTGAAGCAGGCAACTAATTGAATATAAAAATGATACTTATTCTATTTCCTTGCCAGTGGGTTTTTTCAAGGATAAAATCATTATAATGTCTGAGAACGTATCGCCGTCATAACGTACAAGCGTTCTATCGTCTGCAAACAACAGATGTCGCTTTAGTCGACACTCTACACGTTCTGACATTTTTCAACGTTCGACAACACGGTTATTGACATATCACTATGGAATTACGAACAGATGGCACTACGCTGTCTAGCCTTAATAACCGAATCATCTACTTGAATAAATATATGTAATATTGCTTTTTCCTTTTAAAAATAAATTATAATTGTTTTTTATACACTATAAGTTTTACAATTTGACCACAATCTCATCTGATATTATACTACCATTGTAGCCTTAGGACCATATCGAAACAGTTGGTGGGCTGACTACTCTGGATAAAATAACGGATACAATTTTTGTCGTTCAACACTTAATTTGTATAGAGCAAATACAATGCACACACGTACCCTGGACTGCTTCAGCCCATATTGATATCTAACGAGACGGAATCAGCTTCACCACAAAATCATGAGAACACAGATATGATGATAGATTTGCGCGAGTAACAAGAGATGTTTTCGCTCCAATACTTGTCAAGTTTTTGACGTATAGCAGCTGCTTTTCGGCTGCGTTTTTCCACCGCATCAAGTACTGAACATTGGTGATAACGAAATAATCATATGATAACAGACTAAACGTAAGAGAGGATTAACAATTACGAGCTGCTGCTGAAACACATCTATTGGTCCATAACAATAACTTTCAATTGCACTATTTTCAGGCGAACATTATAAAAACCGTACTATAATGAACGTGTTAAATTTTATGGTCTTTGAACGTACTTAACTATAATTTTCCTAAAATTATATTTATTTTATAAATAAGATCGTTATGTACGATGGGAAATTTAATATATAATTTATTTTAGGTGAACACCCGGCAGCGATGCAGCAGGGCTGCGCAAAATCATCGTTAGACAAGACGGCTTCAATATTATGCTGTTTGATATTATTATACGTTCTTACGGAACCGGCTGTTAATAATTTACAATTTGGCACCTGAATTCGGTATATTCTATATCATAAACTATTGATATAAGTAGGTATTTTAGTCTAAAAATATATTAGGAATTTACCGTTTTCGAAACTCCCGGGATTTGTAATGGAACTTAGTTAAGACGTTAACAGACCGTGTGTTTGACTTATTATGATTACGAGTAATGGATACCCAGTTAAGATGTCGAAAGTCGGAAGTCGAATTAAAATTACCTTTAGGATAAAGTTTTGTTTCGAACGGAAGAAGTTACACACACGTAACTCTGTAAATACATTGTCATTATAATATAAGCAGTTTAATTTCAACTTTATGTATGGTATTTGTAAAATTTAAACTTCGAGCAACTAAAATACATAGATTTCTATAATTAGATAAAGAGTTTAATAGGCATACTATTGAATATACAGTGTAAAATCTTCATAATTAAAGTTAAAGGATTCAATATTTTATACGTTATAAAAAAAGCAAGATGAATCGTGACACACGACAGAAGTGAAATTATAGTATTATAAGAAAACATTTTCATTAAAAAATACAGCAAAAATCCAACGTCCAATCATTCATCCAAATACTGAGCGCGACCGACGTTGCTTAACTCCGGTGATCGGATAAACGAACTGGTCTTCTCAACACTCTACCCGACTCAGTCTGTACCCCCACTGCTCTTTGTCACACGAAAAGGTTAACGATCAGAATTTCTAAGCCCACCTACAAGAAAATTCACTCCAAAATTGAACCTACACATGTTTATTTTCTCCCTTTTTCTATCGTATACATCAAACAAACTTCTACGCCAACACATACCGCTTTTCATTTACAGGTCATGCCAATAGTTTTAAAGTTCGTTCACGACTGATAAGGTAAGTGCCTGATGTGACTAGTTACTTAGTCCAATATATCCTAGAGACACTGCAATCCACATGTTCTTAGCAATTAACAATAAAAAAGCAAGACGGCTGTCATATATCTCAGGTGTCTTACTTTGAAATTTTGCCACCTCAAATATTTAGTCGGCGCCTTTTATAAACTGATAACATAAAAAACTATAACGTAACGTAACGTTGAGCTATATAGTATCAATTTATAAATCTTGATGTTAACTTTCCCAATTTAAATAGTTTCTACGTTATAGGAGATTTATCGTTATACCTTTTTTTTATTAACGTGGGGAAATCCCTTATGGATACCCACCCTCTCGGGGGAGAGAATGAGTTATGTCCGACTCGCAAGGACTAAAATCCCACGGTGTACCGCCCGCTGCTTTTGGTTGGAGCGACATGGGACCGTGCTGAGGCTATCACCATGTCGCCCCAGCGATCAGCCCGGCGGATGGTGGCCGCCGTCAGCCGGACCTGTGCAATGAAAAGATAGGACCCCCGGCCCACGCCCTCAGGTCCGGCTACGGAGGTGGGAGGAGGCGGACAAAGCGCCGCCTCCTTCCACCGACACTCCTTTGACGGAGAGGGCTGCTAAGAAGGTGCAGCTCTCGGACCATCTCCGCCACCTCCTTCTGCGAGATGACTTCCTTGCAGAAGATAGCCATCGCCATCCATGCCTCTTGCATGGTTGTGGCCATGCTCGGCAGCGAGAAATCACCACCCACCGCCGCAGTTAGAGTGCGGCGCTGTTCCTCCCATGCAGCACACTAATGTTGTTTTAAAGATATTACACTGTATTATTTCATTAAACATTTCGATACAAATGTACATTTAGAAATAAAAAATGGTTTATGTAAAAATTAAAATTGATAATATAAATAAGACAACGACAGGCAGGTTTTTTCTACCCAGTTTTCAGCTTTATCCGTTTACATATATATATTATACTTATCTTGAAAGACATAAACCAAAAACATACCATTTCAATGTACATATTAATTATATCTTGTATATAGACGAGTAAGAATTAGTGTATATATATATATATAATAATATTATTTTGTATTTTACATTGTAAATAAAATACGGTCTTTAAAATGATTCATTTCTTATTTATGTAAATAATGTGAAAGTTCACTAGTAAGTACACAAAGGAACAAGTTATATTGAGAGACATATAAGTATATTGTAAAGGGAAATCGTTCCCAATGAATTGCGTACAAAGTAAAGGATAATGTGTACAGTTCATTTATTAATCTTATCCATCTTCTATTAATTATAATATATGTATATAATAATCAATCAATAAATAAAACATTTTTTTTTTTTTTTTTTTTTTTATGCCAAAGGGCAGCAAACAGGCAGACGGCCCATCTGATGTGAAATGGTTACCGTCGCCTATGAACAACTGCAACACCAGGGGCATCGCTATTGTGTTGCCGACCTTGAAGAACGTGTTTCAATCCTTTTTTGAAGAGACCCATGTCATAACTCTGGGGAAACACCGTGGCTGGTAACCCATTCCACAACCTTAGCGTGCGCATAAGGAAACTTCTAGAGAATCTTACGGTTGTCGCCATTCTACTAGGCTTTAGGGTATGTGGATGAGCAGCCAGCCAACGGCGGGTGGTGCGAGTTTGAAACGGTGATGAGGGCACCATACCAAAAAGTTCATCAGAGCACTCTCCGTTATACATGCGGTAAAGCACACATAAGGACCCAATGTCTCTGCGATATTCTAGTGACTCTAGATCGTATGTCAATTCGGGATCGTCAACAATGCGAATAGCTCGCCTTTGCAGAGAGTCCAAAGGAGAAAGCTGGTAGGCAGGAGCACCGGCCCAGATGTGTGAGCAGTACTCCATATGTGGACGTACTTGTGCTTTATAGAGCACAAGACGTTGCTTTGGGGTGAAGTACTGCTTTGACCGGTTGAGGATACCCAGCTTTTTAGCTGCCAATTTGGCCTTGCTTTCCAGATGAGATCGGAATTGCACATCGCTGGAAATGTTGACACCAAGGATCCCGATATCGCTAGAAACATTCAGAGAAGTGCCCTGAAACTTAGGTGCTTTGACAAATGGGGTTTTTTTCGTGGAAAACGCACAGACTTGTGTTTTTGAGGGATTGAATTGGACAAGGTTTGCCTCTCCCCAATCGGAGGCCCTGTCCAACGACATTTCAATTTCAGACACAAGTTTGGTTCGGTTTTGCTCCACGAGTACTCGAGACATGTTTGCATTGCCCGTGTATACCGCATCACCCGTACTGTCGTCCGCATAGCAATGAACATTAGGGATATCCAAAAGTTCATTGATATGTAGAAGGAATAGCGTAGGTGATAGCACAGAGCCTTGTGGGACACCGGCATTTATTACCATGGCATCAGAGGTACAGCCATCGACTACAACTCTTATGCTCCGCTCGGACAAAAAGCTCGATACCCACATGCAAAGATCCTCGGGGACACCGCAGGACCTCAGTTTGGAGAGGACAGCTTTATGCCAGACCCTGTCGAAAGCTTTTGCGATATCAAGACCAACTGCCAGTGCTTCTCCCTTACTCTCTATAGCTTCAGCCCATCGTTGTGTGAGATATACCAGAAGGTCACCAGCCGAACGACCGCGGCGGAAACCATACTGGCGGTCGCTGACCAACTGGTGCTCCTCGAGGTACCTCAACAACTGTATATTGATGGCTCGCTCCATCACCTTAGAAAGAAGGGAGGTAATCGCAATCGGCCTGTAATTATTGGGGTCCGTCAGATCACCTTTCTTGGGTATAGGATGTATGTTGGCTGTCTTCCAAGATTTCGGAACCTGACCAGAAGTGTAGCAAATCCTGAACAAACGTACGAGAACAGGAGTCAACTCAGGAGCACACGTTTTTAAAACTATTGCGGGAATTCCGTCTGGCCCACTCGACTTATTGATGTCAAGGGAAAAAAGAATGCGCCGTATCGCTGTTTGCGTGAAGATTATGTTGGGCATTGAGTAGGCACACCGTGAGATGTTGGGCGGTGGTGCATCCCCGTCATCTAAAGTCGAGTTAGATGCGAAGAGCTTGCAAAAAAGATCTGCTTTTTCTTTTGCAGTATGAGCCAGGGAATTATCGGGTTTTCGTAAAGGTGGAAAAGACGACTGGCAGAAATTCCCATTGTAATAGTTGTATTATTCATTCAATACTCGTCCATTGGATACACAAGCTTATATACATTAAGCTTACAAAACTGCGTTTGGTTTCTCGTTACAGTAAAATTTACAACGATATATATTAGAGAAAATCTATTAACTTTGACAAATTTACGATGCTATTATTTTATATTCATGATAACTAACTTATGCGCGTGCATTTGTTCTCACGTAAATGGCTTTATAGTTTCATGAGAACCCAGTATTTTACTTTGATTAATTGTATGCGGTCTTTTATTTATTCTTTTCCGATTTGCCATTACTCTACATTACCCCTACAAGTATTTTACTGATTTAAAGTTGCTTTTATAATATTATCATTACTCTTAGTCCTTATGGAGAAGCAATAAGTAGCATATATGTAATATTTTGTAAAGTCCCCTCTCTACTAGTAAAGGTCTCGTCATAATCGGTTCAGCGGTTCTCAAAGATTATTCGTAGAATAATAAAATTTAATTATTCTATTTATATGGTGCCTATAAGCCTTATATACAATATGATTTATTTTCATATCGAAATCCCTGATTAGTAGACGGGTTATCTTATGAATTTTGTTTTATAAACGATAAAAAAAATCACGAAAATTAGATCTGTATTCGTTGCGAATACATGAAATATATAAATAGTTTACTATTAAACGAATATCTAATCAACTATATCAGATTTTAAAAGGAGCTAGATACAAAATGTATTCAATTAAATATATACAAAAGCATTTCCACTAGAACATAGTCGCGGGCACCAACTACTAGATATAAAGAAGTTATTGTATGTAAAGATATTTTAATAATAAAACGAAATGACTAGATACAATGAAAAACAATAAACTACGAGCGAGTCGTCTTATAACAGTGTTTTCAAGAAGAAAACCAATTACTTCGAAATCTTTTCAAAGGATCTTTGTTGTTCTCTTGAATAATAACACTATCGCTTAGATTTTTTTCAGCGTTCCCAATACAATAAACTTAAAGTTACTTTTATTATGTAAATTATAAAACAAGTGACAGAACAAGATGACGTTATATTTTATTTTTTTAGTACAAATAACTTGCTGTTACGGAATGTTGACCGCGACCACTTTTGAGTGGCCAAAAACCATAATTAAAAAAAAATGTGCCTGGATTTGTTCACACGTATACGACATCCTTGTCCAGGTTTTGATGCGTTGCAACGTCTGACGCCTAACCATTATTTTTTATCTGTAACTGTATTTTGAAAACCATTAATAAGAACTTAGATAACATTGCTTGTTGTGGTGAGTGTTTGTGAGGCAAAAAGTGACGCCAGTGTACTTGCCAGCGCCAGTGCAGTTTCAGGGTTTTCAAACTGTACAATCATTTCGACATACGACACACGGAACACTGGAAGTGCAACAAGAACACCGAGACTGAGGTGAGGATATTTATTGGAGTGTACTGTGCATCGCAGATACACTAGGGTTGGTGGCAACCCCGAATTGCGTTTATTGAGGGCTCAATAAAAAATAAAATAAAAAAATGTGAGGCAATGTTTCATTAATATTATTGTTGGTAAATGACACCAACTTTTAGCTGGTAGGCTACTGTAACCTTAACGAAGGACCAAAACAAGTGGCCCTCCGGATTTCAAGTGTTCATGTACCACAAGCCACCAAAAGGTGTGCAATGAATAATACAAATCCACTCACCGTTCTTCTGAAACGTACAGCTTGTCTCAGTGGCTCGCTTAACGTGTCGGCACTGCTTGAAGGTATTCAAGCACTTTATTTATACTAATAATTTGATTTACGCTAACTATACTTACACTACTATACTATATTTAATACATACTAATGGATAAATATAATATTCATATAAATTTTAAGCTTATTCAAATGCTATTAACATATTAATTAATGTAAATTAAGGTAGACGTTAATTATAGATTAATCAACTGAATGGTACAGTGACCACTAATCGGAATTTGGATGACAGCAATATCCTATCCTATCACTACATATCATAAATAAAACATCCGCGAACATAACATAAACGAGAGTGTATTTAAGCATGAGATTGTTTGATAGATCCATACCGAGACTTTGTTAGAATACACCAGTAAACATAATATTGATTGTTTCAAAAAATTCACATAAAAAAAAATTATATATAAAAAGGTAGCCAACCAGGATGAGAGAAAGATCAATATTAGTATGGAAGAAATTACATTACTTTAATATAAGAAACTCACTAGACTAAATATATATTTCCTTATCAATTATCCTTATATATTATAAAAAGCGAGATCTCTTCGCTTGTTATTTCTTATACCATAAACTTTAAAAACAAATTGACACTAATTTTGTAATTCAAATTGGTGGCATCGCGAGCACAGATAGTATTTACATTATCCGTTATTATTTAAACAGAGTAGTACCACCGGATATTTCAACACAGGTATATTTCACTTTTTGATATGGTGCCGTCATTACCGTTCCAAACTCACACCACTCGCCGCTGGCTGGCTGCTCATTCACATACCGTAAAGCCCAGGAGCATGGTAACAACCGTAAGGATATCTAGAAGTTTTGTTATGCGCACGATAGCCTTGTGAAACGGGTTACCCAGCACGGTATTCCAACACGGTTATGAGATGGGGCTTTTCAAAGAAGGATTGAAACACGCTCGACAAGTTCGGCCTGTTGGCTGCCTTTTGGCATTAAAAAAGGTTAATTACGAATACGCTCATTTTTATATTCCTAATATATTGTTTGAAAATGAAAATAGATCAAAAGTCAATAAACAACTTCACTGAAGGGACAAAGCGAACACATCTAGTATAGGTGGACAAGTGGACCTACCCTCAGGCTATTACGCCTCTCACACACTTTAACCAGTTTTACCTGACGCGATCAAACTTTAAGCAAAAAATAACCACCTCGTTACATCGCGAACGCTTTTTGCATATATAATGAACTAAATGAGACTCGCATATTCAACAAGTACTAAGCAACTATAATTCACGTAGTACACAAAGTTTAAGTGTTTCTGTATACATAATGTTCATTGTTTTTTCTTTGTTTGTTTCATAAAATGCTTTGTTATGTTAATTGAAAATATTGTAGTCGCTCGCTCACATATTTATAAAGCTGTTTACTCTTTCATACAATCTTTTGGGCTAATACATTATCAGAGCTTTATTGAAAATTCTGCGCATTTGATAATTTGAAAGAAGAGTTTATACTACGACGTCTTTATAAGTGTTCAAAATATATTTCGTAGAAGTTAGGTTATATAATAAAGGAAAATCAAACGATTTCTCAAAAATCATTTTTTTTTATAGATGATTGTGTTCCGATATTTGTAAAATACGACAATTTTAAGAAATTCATAAATCATAGGTAAAAATATATATATAATATATATATATATATATACAAAGAAAAAATAAGAAATAAGTGATTAAGAAGAAGTGAAGTGAAGAACAAGTGACTCTGTTTAGTGAAGTCTAAAGCTGTCAGATTTCAACACGGACTAAAAATTGACTTCGTTCTTTAAAGTAAGCATCATTTTTACAATTTATATTGTTTCGATTGAGTTTATAATCTGCTGCCCAGATTATTCTTGTGTTTTTGTTATTTGCATTCGTTTGGATTAATTTTGAACACAGCGCATATTTCAATTATCAATTACATCGATTTAAGGATATTTACCGTTTTTGAACGCAAAAATATAAAACCATTTTCATAAACCACAGACTGCAAGTTATTGCAATGATATCCAAAAATAGCTCCATTCTACAAATATAATTACAAAGAAAAAATATAACACTAATCGCAGATGCAAGTAACAGCTCAATTTAAATTAATTTCACTATATAAGTATATTATCCAGGAATAGCAATCAGAATATCCTTAAAACAATATATGTGGTTTAACTATATATAGTAAGTATTCGCTAAGAATATTGCAGCTAGATCTAAGTACCTTAAGCGATGCGCCGCATCCTTTTTAATGGATGTATTACTACCAAGTAATCTAATCTAATAAAAGTGTATGACAAAAATCTATACTAGAAAAACTTTTAACAAGGCAAAAGCAACTAATAAAGATCAAAGTCAAACTAAAACGAGTATTAAAAGAGGCCAAATAATCTGGACAAGTCTCGGGAAGTAATCAAGTTAGATTAGTAAAGTTTGATTTATTAAGTTAATTACCCGAAAAGACGCGAAATGTGTTTTATTCAGATAATAAACTTCCAAAGTAGACGGCCGTAGATATAAACATCTTTCAGTTTATTTTTCTAAACAAAACATATTTAATGTGATTTTTATAACATTACTGGACGTATATCCTACAGAGCACTTTAGGGATCCTTTTTTTTATAACCTCTACTTAGCTCCTAAGAAGAGGAATGATAATGATGAATTTTCGTCAAACTCTTGTTCTTATACCTCTGAAATATTCTGAATTTGTACAACCACTACAGAATAGACAACACCCGAGTAATTTCATTTTGAAGACAACGGTCGCCTTAAGCTGTGATGAAGTGCGTACAAAAAACTAATATACAGTAAGACCCCGCTTATCGTTGTTTCGTTTAGCGCTATTTTATTTGAATTGTGGGAATCCTCGAAATTACACGCAGCGTTAACATATCCGATATCCGACGCAGAAGAAGAGCAAAAAGAACTTTCACCAGCGTTTCTAATTTGACAGGACAAATTTTGACAGGAGTTCAAAAGTGATTGTTATGGATACCTTGTCCATTTACCAATAACTTCTTACAGAGCGCAAAAGGAAAACGCAAAGTACATTAGATACCGTCTTGATAAAAAGGCAGAAAATTGGAAATACAAAAGAGACCGAATGATCTGAAATTTAAACAGCTTGGAATTTAATTTAATTAACTATGTATACCTATATTAGTTTATGGTCTTTCTATATTTATTAAGAGATACAATTTTTATTGATATAATAAACCTAATCACTAAGTTTAATGGTAAAATAATACGTGACCAATTTTCTACCCATATCCCCCTTTTTTATGTGGGTAAAAATCCTACATTGGATACCCACAGCCCTGAGGAGCTGTGGGGTGTTAGACTCTTACTGACTAAAAAACCCACGAGTTACCGTCTGCCGCGCCATGGACTGGCACAGGATCGAAGAAGCAAGCACCTTGCCACCGCGGCGACAAGGCCCAGCGCGAACGCCTGACCGCGACGACAGCCCGGTCAAGCTGCCTACCCGTCTACCGAACCAATGTGCAATGGAAGGTCAGGCAAACCAAACCCATTATTTCTATGATGAGACAACCTCATTTAACGCTGTTTCATATTACGCTCTACTTTGATGGAACGTATACTCCGCGTGAAGCAGAATCTAACTGTTTTTATTTAAAAAAACTACTTTCTGCTTTCGCCTTCATTCTCGTCAATGTAGATGTGACCTGTCCTTCTGGGAGAGTACTTTCTTCTCGATGAAAGCCTAGCCTATGTCCTATGGTTCTGTTCTCCTGAGAATGTCCATGCCAAATATGGACCACCAACACATTCGGATTTATAAATTAATGAATTTTGTTAGTACTCAGATTTACTTATCAATTAATCGTCTTCAACTTACATTTAATAGTAGCACGCATAATAGGCCGTTGTTAAATATAAATTTAATTAACATTTTTTTCATAAGTCCATAAGGGATCTTAAACGCAATGATTTATATAGACATAAAAGTCTGCCCTCGGCTTTTGTATGAAATAAAAAGGAAAATGAAAAAGGCAAGATAAATGTGCTCCGCTTTTAGCGTTTTAAATAAAAAATAGACTGAGAAAAGTGTACAAGTATTTTTAACAGAATCGGAGTCTATGAATGAAAATGTAACAAGTATCTGATGTAACATTGTTTATTAAGCGAAACGAAGCGGTTAACGTGTTGTAGTCCGGTGAAATTGTAAAGGTCTTGCCAGGTCAACAGTGTAGTTAGTTTGAAAAAAACAAAACAAAGAATAACGTGTTCGAACAACGTGTCGATCGATGTAAGTTCGAATCCTTGCGAAAGAGCTGGAGCTCTCGATGTAGGCTAATATCGTGATGAAACTATATCATTGGAGTGTAAGGCTTTTTCTAAACCCACTTGAGTAACTAACAATCGCAGTATGAAAATCTGTCTCCAAGCACCTGTTGGTATGTTCCAGCAGCTGCAATTGATAGCAAAAATTGAAATGAATTGAAAATAATTACTGCGTAAACGAAGCCACAAGCATCGCTAGTTAATGTATAAACTTAGTTGAGTTTATACCCAAGTTATAAATATATGCATATATATACAATAAATAATCAAATCAAATCAAAAATACTTTATTCAGTTTAGGCCCTGAGAAGGCGCTTATGAACGTCAAAGTTACCACCGGTTCGGAACACAACCCAGTCATCGAGAAGAACCGGCAAAAAACACGATCTGGTTTATCTTTTCATTAAACATATTATAACTCATATTTAAAAAAAGTTATAGTTTAATTATTATCTTCTAACTTATTAAGTTTTAATAAGTTATAGTATTACTCCTTTTGTGTAAAAGAAATATTTACGTGTTCACAAATTTACTGGCTAAAAAGATGAAAAGATCTTAACTCAGAATGGAATATTTTTATATATATTTTAAATATTTATCACAAACGTCTTAACAGAAACTATTTGAAGTAATTATTTCTTTGCCTTAATATTAAGTCGAAAAAATCGGCGCTACACATAAAATCACATTATATTTGGTGAAGTATTCAAATATCAGTTATTTTAAATGTCAGAAATCAAATAAATGTAAAATACAGACATTACGAAAAGTTTCAAAAAGCTATTCATCGAAATTGGATTCAGGAATATAATTCACCGATTCAAACTTCACATTAATTGTACTAAAAACCTTAGTGAAATTAATACCGTCTGCTATTCCGACTGCAGACATTTGTCCAGGAACCTTCACAATTTAATTAATACTCTCGAATTTGTGAATTTTCGTCGAAACTTCTGAAGTTCCTCAGTCTTCTTGATTTTAAAGGGTTCTATTATAGATTGTGCTTGGTAATTGGTAAGAACAAATTGAATTTGGCTCCGGCCGAGTACTTCAATTAGAAGTGAAGCTTCCTTTTTTATTCATCGATCGTTTAATGCGAACGCATTTTGCAACATTTTTTCTTTTACTTCCAATATATCTTATTATATTCTCATCATCTTATTCCCATTACTTCTAATATCTAATTTATCTTTGAAAATGTCATTTGCGAAACAAGAAACTAATGAAATAACAGTACATGGTTACATCGGAGAAAGTTAAATAAAATTCTAAAGGAATATAAAAAGAAATTTATCTTTTGGGAATTAAGTGAAAATTAACTTGTTCAAATAAGGAACGGTACATTGCAAAAGACATTCGGAATAACGGTGGACTCCGAGAAGGGAATAATTATTTTTGCTATTCGGAGACTGGGCTCATTTAAGCCCTCGGTCACGTCGGTAGGGAGGGAGTCCGTAACAAGTTTTTTCTTGGTCAGCAGAAATTAATTCACATAATAGGAATGTACCATCACTTCTCATAGATATCTAAAAAGAAGGTAAATGAAAGATTATGCTATTAAAATAAAATATTTCTGTATGCAATATTTTTTGTATCCGAACGGATTGAACTGTAACAGCGACACCTAAAGTGAATTGTAAGGTTATTTGGCTATTACATATACTCTTGTATTTCGTATGAGGGTTACAGAGTCGATCACCTGAGCTAAGTTTTGTGAGAGAATCAATTTTACAGTTTTCAACGGTTGACAAGATTTCATGTTAAAATATGTGCTAAGTAAGTACAGTTACAAAAAGGAAAAAAAATGGGAATATGAAGTTTCATGAACAGTTGTTGCCATCGTACTGAGTTGAAAATATCACAGCTAAAGACATCTTGATAAATCAATTAATACTCATAATTGCACTGGTTGATCGCAAAGAACAATTAGTTAAAACAAGAGAATAGATTCTAACGATCTGTACTATTGAGGTCGTAATCCAGAAGGACATGATAACTCTGAAAATGTTCTAAATAAAAAAAAATCAAACACTTTAGATATCTCACATTAATGATTCAACCTTTTAAAGACCCTGAGAACACCTAATATTACGTCGGTAAACTTAATAAGCCTAACATGAACCCTTATAGTATTGTCTGCGTGAACTAAATTACAGTGAAAAGGAAAAGGGCATTAGTACCGGCACCCAAATATTCATAATTCCTTTTTCGTTTTCTTTTTTCCTCGACACTCAACACCGTCTTTGAGTAAATTGTAGCCTTCGTGAGGATTAGCCTGGGACCAGGCGAGCTGAACTTACTTTTGTTAAGTCAATTTACGAGCCGAATTTCACGTCAGACCCGAGACCGCGGCTACGGCCTCAAAAATCTCGTTAAAACTTACAAAGTTCCGATTCATCAGTTGCGGCGAAACATAATGCTTTCGGTGGCACTTTGGAGGTTTTGATAAACAACTTACTTCGAAATTTCTACAATTTAAGTAAGGGTTAAGATTACGAAGATTTTATAAAGGTTTTGACTCTATTGTTTTTCGTTCATAACGTTTGTCTAACTAAACCTAGACAGTTGTGATTTCAAAACTAACTAGTCCTATGTATACAATATCAAAATACTTTATATAAGATTTGTAAGAAAAATTATTATCGATATTACTGTTTTAGGAAACACTTGGAATATTAATTATTATCATGCAAATTCCAATACATCTTTTTCGTTTTACCTTAACCTTTTCAGAACCGCTCTACAGACTTTCATTTCTGTGAGGTAATTTTAGATAAATGAAAAGGCTTCCCTCGAAGAGTTAAGGGACCTACCCTAACAGTTGCTGGGCTGTTCACATTATTCACCTTAAGTGCTGCTCTCAGGAATTCGTTTGCCCTAACAGCTATCGGTTTACTAATAGGTGCGGTCGTGAGATCACGCCTTCCTAAGCTATGTACTTGTTTTTAGAAAATTTACGCTGCAACGAAATAAAAAATTGTTCTTACAAGATAAATAAACTTATGCAGTAGAATTTGGTTCAAATTATGTTATTAATATTTAGCTATCAGATTACAATTACACGGATAATCTTTTATAATTGATCATCGCGAAAAAGACATGACCCATATGTTGACTTTTCCATTGCATTAAAAAAAGTGTCTGTCTGCTTATGACCACACGAAAGACGTGGAAACTTCTTTACAAAACCCAACGTCACGCAGTGTTTCAGGCGGTCACACATCCAAGTACTGACTTAGACTGCGCCTGACTTTCGGGGATCGTACGAGAACAAGAATGTTCAACACTCTACCCGACACAGTGTTTAATCACACCCTTTTTGCGTCTCACAAAAAGGCTGCGGATCAGAATTTCAAAGCCCTGACATAAGAAGATTAACTTCAAAAACATAATATAAGAGAAAAGAAGGATTACGAAGAATCTAAATATGTAGAAATATTATACGAGACTAGATGGTCGATTGAACGATGGTAGTTACATTAAATAAAAACATTTTTCTTATTGAAATGTATGTAATTCGTTAATTATTAATACTTATGTCGTCCTTTGTTACAGAAACGAATATATTCACAAAGGTCAATAAATAAATCTAAAGAATAAGATGCGTGTACGACAAACAATTAAATTCTCTCCTGAGTTAAGCACTCGAGAGCATATTTTATAATGATGTTACAAACATTCCTTTTGTGTACATTTTATGTCTACATTAGATTGTATTACGCAAATTACGTATAGCATTGAAAACTGAATAAAGTTCTGGTTGTATTTAGTGTTATTACACCTTTGTAAGATTTTTATTCTCAGCTTAATCACTGTATGTTTTTCGTTCCCATAGGTCTTCTTCGTATAGTTTTTTTTTCGAACTTTTTTTTATATTATAGGGGGCAAACGAACAAGGGTGGGTCACCTTATGGTAAGTGATCTCCGCCGTCCATAGACACTAGGAACACCAGAGGAGTCGCAAGTGTGTTGCCGGCCTTTAAATATATGTGGGCCTCCGGCGCTCTCACTGACCGAACGAAACGCAACAGTGCAAGCACTGTTACTTCACGTCGGCTTTCTGTGAGAGGGTGGTACTACCCCGGGCGAGCCGACCCATTCATTTTGAAACCAGTAATAGATTCAGCGTAGCTCTACCACCTACAAAACAATGACTACACTGTTGACCTGGCAAGGTCTTTACAGTGTCGCCGGACCACTAGGGGAACGCTTAAGGCACTCGCCCGATTTTATATAGGCAACCAGCACAAGGGCGCACAGCGCATCTCGGATTGGACTGTCACCGAATATCCCGAGTCTAACTAGGCACTCCCTAGGCTCTTCGTATAGTATTTTAACAACTGTGATAGTATACCGTGTGAACTAGCTGCGTATTGATGCACGTTTTACTTATCGTTCGTAAGAGATTTATTCTCCATCTCTAACAAAAGTATATAATCTATAATATAAGTTTACCCTTCTATGTTGGCGGATGGTGTCGTAAAAACTTTTTTTATATGTAGTTTCATTGTGAAGAACAGGTTCGAAGTAACTAGATTTATAAAACCCGGAATAAAGAGTATGAATTTGGCTTAAGAAGAAGTTACTGGTGTAAAGTGATAAAGAAGATAGAAATATGTGATCCATATAAATAGAAATCAATTGTCCGTATTTGTCGGAAGCGCGTTACTTCAGAACAGCTTTTGTATTTATTTTTGTATGTGTAATTAATTGTCAGCAAAATGTTTGAAAACTCGGTACGGAAGTAGTGAAAAAAATGGGTTAAATATCTCAATATAAAAATGTGAAGTGATACAGTAAAATAATTGAGACGTCTTCAAAAATATAAGAGAATTGTCAGAATTATGTCTTTTTACCCATTTTTTTTTATTACATGGTCATGATTTGAAATGAAGATTGGGCCTTATTTTCTTCTTTGGTTTATCCGTACGAAGCCTCGGCGAGGAGCTAGTGGTAGAATATATTTGAATTACCTAATTGTAACGAGGGCAAAAGAATTATATTAAACATATATATTGGAAGATAACTACTCGAATAGCAACGTGAAACGGAAATAATTTATAGCTAAAATTAAATCGAAAAGCGAAGAAATCAAAAATTACGTCTTCATGGAACAAAGTGTAAAGCTCAACCAAAATAATCAACAACGAAACAACAAGGCCCAATAACAACAGACATTGATCGACATAACTGAATCCTCATATTTAACCTTAACCCTTTATGACCACAATCTTCGCCTGAACGTCACTACGTTGCCTTAAGATAAATAAATCGCCAGTGTAACGATGCTTTAGATACTTGTAACAAACGAAGTAAAGGTCACTTGAGTTGATCTAATAGAGTAATATTTTTTTAACAGACATGATCACTATTTCCAAGAACGAGTTTATTTCCTAACTAACCTTACATGCAAAAGGACACTAAACTTCTATAATTATACACATAGGTAAATAAGTAAGGCCCTAACTATTATTATGAGAGCGTATGTAAGAATGTGTGTTTGTTCCGCTTTCACGCCTTAATTTCTAAATGTATCATCCTGCAATTTTCCACACACATCATCAAGTGTACAGAAAAGGATGTAGAATATATTTTATTTAGAAAAAGATACAGTTGCCGAGGGTTAGATCAAATTTATTTTAACGCGAGCGAAGCGACAAAAGCTATTATAATGTAAAAGTTCCAGGTTTCGTGAAATCTAAGCAATATAGATTTTGCCCTTTAACTGTATTATGTAAATACGAATACATTTTATAAATATGTGATTTAAATAATACAATAATATATCATAATATATATATAAATTTAATATAAATGTATTTAATAATTATTAAATCAAACAGTTATGGAATCCACCTGAAGCCAAATGATCTCAGCAACATACGCCTATGTACAACTAATCATCGCACAACCGCAGTTCAGAGACAATCAGAATAAGTTGCTAAGTCTGAGGACTGAGCCTGAGGATATCAGCGAATTCTGTGACTTGACAGCAAAGACGGGTGTGACGATATATATTTTTTAATATACCCTTGACTATGATCACGTCTGATGCTAAATGACGATGTGGTCGAAGATGATAAGCACGTTAAGCCTAAGAGGGTGACTGGCTCCTGGCGCAACACACCTACAGATGCTTGGTGGCAGATTTTCAATGTTACTGGTGATAGTTAGACGGGCAGGCTTAGAAAAACCCTACCGTTATACAAAGCGTACATGTTCTGCCGAAGACATACATCACATAGATTATGCCATTCTTAGTACCAATGAAATAATTAATGGCTCAATAGCTTCTAATTTGTTATTACTGTTCTTGAAATTATACAATACAAATTCAGCTTAAAATAGTATGTCGTATCTACAAATATAGTTGCTTTTTAATCTATGTCCGAACTAACATTGTCGGCAGTTAGTGAAAGTAACTGAATCACAATTCGCAACACACCACTCGTAGATTTATGGTCGCAACACGCAACTAATCGGCCGGCCATCGCTTGTCTGGTATGACTATAAGCTCATTGGAACGGAACCACGATTTCTGGTTCGTAGCTCAGTATTAATATTTCATTAAGCCTTTATTGTTATACGATTGTTGAATACGGTTGAATTATTTTCAAATATGTGGCAGAGGAATAAATTAAATAGCCAACTCTATACAAATATGTCATAACTTTTATTTAAGTGAAACGAAACGATAATTCGCTAATTGTCTTTTTAATTATAGAGACAATCACGAATAAGTAAATTAACCATTTTTAGACATTCTGAAAAAATCAACACATTTGATGATGATTCCGACCGATTTCGGCCATGGCGACCACTTTCATCCCCTAGTCAGTACTAAGAGTCCAGTAATGGAAGCGGACAGATGCGCAGGATATATTAAGGTGCACAAGTGTACGCGCAAGACACAGGTGCACATGCTCATCTTTGTTCTTCTAGTGGAACGGGAACCGTTACGACCGGAGAAGGACTCGGATTTATGGTACAGTATCACGGTGAGAAGGTTACAAGTGGTCAGTACTATTTCACACTCCCTTAATCGCCTTTTACGATACCCACGGGAAGATATGGGGTGATGCTATTCTACTCTGCCGGCACCACACAGCACGACATATAATATCATCTATATTAATGTAATAAAATTAGAAATGTGAATGAGCGTTCATTTGTTACGCTATAACTATTTCCACTTCTTCAATAATTAACATAACACTTTGTAAAAGTACATAGATCAACTTTCACTCAAAAAAGTGCTGTTTCCGAGGGTTAGGCCAAATCTACGTTAACGCGAGCGAAGCCGCGGGCTAAAGCCAGTTGTCCATAATTCCATATGTTTTACATTACTCTCCTTTGCATTTTGTGGCACAAACCAAAAACCTCACGTCCGCTGTCAAACTAATTTCATAATCCTTATTTCTTTTCTCTGACAAAATATAACAAAATTTGTATAATATCACGAAGTTTAAAATCAAAAAGGTTTGATATAAGTGATATTTACAGCCTAGTATAACAATACAGTGATATTTTGAAACTCGTTACTTGAAGCCATATTATTTTTAATAGTATTTCGTTGTATTTAAAGGACTTGATAGGAATATAAGAAGTATTTCTTATAATGAAATCGATAAAACAATTATTATACACGATCTATTATTTATCTAAAAAAAAGTCGTGGCGATCGAGTGGCTTGACCGTTGGAAATCAATCTGATGTCCTCAGCTTTGAACACCACTAGCATCTACCGACGAATTTTTCGAAATTGGCCTACGCTTACTAATTTAAATTGGTAACATTATCGGCTGACGGTGAAGGAAAACGTCGTGAAGAAGCCTGAACTTAATAAATATTCTAGTGTAGTATCACCGTGTGTGGGAAAATATAGAACTGTGTATTTCTCAGAGTTCAAAATCGCCAGTACTTCATGGGCTGGCATGGTGATTATGTCCGTGCCTTTCTTCGGGAAGACGTCTATACTCCTGCAGTGGGTCTCTTACAGGCTGATAATGATGATGATTATTTAGTTAAAACCTAAAACGGTTTCACAATGTTTTGGGTTTATTTCAAATTATTTTCATTCGATTATATCTTTCTGCTCCTGTTCCAAATATAAATTTAAAATCGGCACTATACGAGTATGTCTTTCTTCAGGTTTGAGATTCGGTTTTTTTTTTTACTTCCATCGATGTCAATCCTTCTTGTGATCACATAACATGTGATACAGAAAAGTCTTCTACTTCATATTCTGTTGCATTGTCATCTATTCTAGGACTATGTTCAAATTTTTCAATATCTATCTTATTAGAAATTTAGAGAAAAATCGACTACAAAATTCCAACAACAAAGCGAATTAATAAAACGTGATGAAAAAAGCTACTTATTTTTTCATAAGTCCCGTTGAGAATTATCCAAAAACAGATTTTCTATAATACTAAAAATTGCAAAAGAAATACTGATATATATACCTATATACATAAATATAATAATACAGAGAAAACCTAAACGAAAATAAATCTATTGCATGTCAAGAAGGCTTAGAAAATGTAGATAAATCGAGATGATCTCTCGTACACATCCCACAATGAAGTCCACAAAGCGATACAATAAAATAAATGTCCATTCCGTCGGCCGCACCCACTGAATAAAATCTATAAAATATTCAGCAGAACATACGATGCAGATTTCAAATCGTTATCCGACAGTAACCCAGTTTTCGTAAGAACGGAAAATAAAGGATATTGAAAATCAAAACTATCTGAAAAAAGTGATTATAATGTAATATTAAAGAATTCAACGTGAATTATTCTTTATTGTATTCAGGACATTGAACTTTATTTATATATCTTCTATATGAACAAAAAAAGAAGGCTCATTTTTCTATTATTATTTCAGAGACACATAGTCCTTATTTATGTATAAGAAATATATCACGGTTTCTTCATTCAATATGAAATTGTTAGAGTTTTTGGAAATCACGATTTGTATAAGCACTATAAGGATACCTACGTGTGTTTTCTTGACATAGAGTAGTTGGGTAAGCGATGTGTTGCGCATGCACAGAAGAGAGGAAGTAAACCGATAACATTGTTTCCATTTTTTTCCTCTGAATATAAATGATATTATTGAGATAATAAATAACACAGACGAAGTCGCGGTTATCAACTAGTATTTAATATAGCTGTACCGTCTTGAGTCAAATCGGTTTTACATCAATAATAAATCAGTTTATTTTTTTAAACTGAGTAACGCTATAATTGTCCTAGTGGATCTTCACAGCTTCATCGGACTAAAAGCATTTTGGTCAATAAAAAAGGCTAGCAGTTATGCACGATAGTTAATTAGCCTTTCAACTATTCAACGTTATTATATAGTTTTAAGTCTGAATAAAACGAAATTATTATTAAATTTACCGTTTTTTTGGTCTTGGTTCAGATTATTTAAGTTTCACAATTTTCTATACTTTGAGAACCAAATAAGAATTTCGTAACCCTAATGGGAACCTAGAATGCTTATCCAAAGAGGTTTCGTAATAGAATGTTAAACGAAAAGTGAACATTTTAAAAAGGGAAGGGTTAAAATTTATGTGATAAAATTTCGCCTGACCTCATTGGTGAGTGATTACAGCGGTGGATTTTTTCATAATACCTCGAAATGGAGGTATAAACATGACTTATTACAGCATCAGTAGAATTACATTTTGTAATCTTCATTTCTATATGTTTCAGAATGATTACGCCTAAAAATATACGTTTTTAGTATTTGAAAGTAAATCCCATACTCGGTCAAGAGCTTCCCTTATTTGTTATTTTATTGTATTTTCCGTCGGTTTTAGTGGGAAACCCAGTTTTATGAAATGACAACATAAGGATTAAAAGCTTCGAGGCAAAGATAATGAATTGTAGTATATTTTATATTTGTATCCGTATAACTATCCTTTGTATACACATATATGTTTATTATATCCTCCATCATCATCATCATCATCTTCTTACCCTTATCTCACCTAAGTAGGGTCGGTACAACATGTTTTCCTTTACCACTCTCTCCTGACAGTTGTCAACTCAGTATTCACACTTTTTATACACATATCATTTTTCACACAATCCATAGATATAGGAGTAGTGCTATATCCCTCCACCTTCATATTTAAAATTTTGTAATTATATAACTTGAATGTTTAATATATCCTTATAATCCTTACTCATATTTTTAATGCGAATATGCGATTGTTTGATTGTTTTTTATTATTTCTTATTTTCACTCCTTAGGGGTACAGAAAAGGACATAGAGGTATAGAGGTACCTTTAATCACTAAAAGATGTACCATTGTAAAGGGAAGCCGCACGCAAAATTTTATATTAGGCCCGTAATTTTATATTATCCCTACGGAACCCATAACACACAATATTACATTTTTGTGAAGGTTCCATGTTGTGTCATTTTTAGGTTATTCTACAATACAATGAATATTTTATGATTTATTTTAAAACATATACTTGTCATACTTGATATTGGCAAAAGTGTTTACAAGAAAAAACGATGTCTTTGTCGAGAAAAATAATATTGTCATCCATCATACGCTCTTTTACGTTTTACATATGCTTTTATGGATAAATTTCATAGTATAATAAATACATCGGCTATTTATTTTATTTTTGTTTTTTTTCTTCAAACTATAATAATAGTTCAGATTAGTATCTTGATGTTGGTAGTATATATCTGAAATTTATTAATTCCAGCAACGATGAACCGATTATCGCGATAGTCGGAAAAAGTAATTGTTTTTTGTTTTATCATAGAAAATATTCTCATCTATCTATTTTGCTATATATCGTCGTCAGTAGGTAACACTGTAGGTCATCAACTTCTATACAGTTCATATCGATATAGAAATGTTATATGTAGATGTTTGAATAGTTCAAAACTATTACTAGTTTCAGCATGAATGGGTCGGCTCGCCCGGGTTAGTACCACCCTCACACAGAAAACCGACGTGAAGTAACAGTGCTTGCACTGTTACGTTTCGTTCGGTCAGTGAGAGCGCCGGAGGCCCACAGATATTAAAAGGCCGGCAACGCACTTGGAACTCCCCTGGTGTTGCTAGTGTCTATGGACGGCGGTGATCACTTACCATCAGGTGACCCACCTGTTCGTTTGCCCCCAATAAATTAAAAAAAAAACACATTTAGATATTATCTATTTTGCATATAATAGATAAATTTATATTTACGATCCTAAGATAATATATATTTACGCGCCGAAGAAAACTTGGAAAATCATAAATTTATTCAAAACGATATGGGAGTATATCCAAGATGTGAATTATCACGATTTTTAAATGCTAAACGGTAAGTGCTTATTATATTTCGTGCACGATATACCTTGTTATAATTATAACGACCTAAGGAACGTACCTACTGTACTGAATAAATGCGATTTATCACATGTTACCGTTAAACTAAACTGCTACCGAAAATATAACGACCAATCCTTGCTTTAGAAGAAATAGCATTTCGTAGTTATCATAGAAAAAATCGAATTCAGTGATAAGACATGTTTAAATAATGTATTACAATTTAATGTAGTTTGTTTTCGTTTCAAAATTAACACTTGATTATATTCGTAAAAAAAAAAAACCACAATACCTCATTTATCTCCATTTAAAGTTAAAGTCGATATTTGTGGTACTTAATTAATTATAATTATAGCTGATTTATCGTTTGTTAGAAAGAATTATAACGAATAAAATTATCACTAAAATTCATGTTATAATAACTGTTATTAATTATCCACTGCTAATTATATATAGTTGTTGAATTGATTTCTTGTTATTTAAAGAATGTAAAAACTCTAGTCAATAAATACAATTAATTAATCTTCTAGATTGTTATTGAGAGCTTGTTACACAATTAAAATTATATATTTATTAATAAAATACATTTAAAACAATGTTAACCAGCCGGAAGTTTAATTGCCCGTGAAAACAAAAGGCAATTTATAAGGAAAGATCCGCGGAGCGCGCCTCTTCAAGACTTCAACGTTGGGCTTTGAGAAATTTATAGCGTTCACAAATAATTTCCCGTTCGGTTTTTCTTACACTATACATTCTTTTAAATTCCTATACAAAACAGGGCACTTACCATTGAGCCTTCGTTTTATTTTTTGTGAAGACATCTTTTATTATACAAATACTACGATTCTTTTGCTGGTAAATGTGAATTTTGTTTATCCTTTTTAAAATACAATCGTTTTCCATCACTAAATATGTAGAGTTTTCTAATAAAACGCTGCAGAAACTCGAAGTCAAACGTTTCGTGGAGATGTGAAATGTTAAATATTTTAAACGTATTCATCTCGAATCGTTTATACGTCGAAAAAGAAATTCCTTAGCTTTCCTTCGGCTTTCACTGGAGATGCATTCAACATATTATATATGGAAAACAGCAATTCACTGTCGAATTATTTAATGTATATTTTGTTGGTATCATAATATGACACTAGATATATGTGTGTATTATTAATTTATAATAGTATATAACTAAACCGTATATAATTTTTTTAAATATATATTGAAGCGATGATGGCACAAGTGGTATGTTCGGACACAGCGTCGAAGGACGTAGGTACGTATCCTAGCAACTGAGACGGAGCTTTCGGTAAAGGAAAACATCGTGATGAAACCATAGCACGGGGGTAGGGCTATTCTAAGTCCGCCTAGGTAGCTACCGCCCTTAAGTTCAAAATCTGTCGCCAAGCACCTGTTGTTGTGTTCCGGCAGCTGCACTTGAGGGCCAATCTCTCTCTAGGTTTAGCGTGATTAGACCACATCATCATTTAACATCAGGTGCAATTGTGATCAAAGGCTAACCTATAAAGTATAAAAAAAGATTTATGATATATTAATCTATACCACTGCATTATAAGAGCGGGTAATCGCATTACAATTTAAATAAAGAGAAACTGACATTCCATGCTTTCTGTTCAGCAGACACATAAATTACATTGTTATCATATGACTACTATATACGTGTACTTTATTTGGATTAAAAAAAATACTGTTAACGCTGTAAGCTTAAAAAAATTTCATATGAAACATTATATTTAATTGGTTGCAAAGTACTCGGTAATCCTTAGTGCTCGTCTGGTGGCCAACGCACCTTCGCCTCCCGATGCCCCGCACCGCGTCGCACGGGCCGCGCCTACTATTATTTAATTTTCGTTTATCGTACTTCCTGATCTGTGTTTTATATAGTAAATGCTTAGTTAATAAAAGTTGCAGCAATAGCATCTAAGGCTCTTAAAAAAGGATATTAAATGCAAAGATAATTTAAAAATTGGTAACTCCCGCGATTAACATATTTAAACAAAAAACAACCTTTTCAGCTTTGTAATATTAGAGTAGATAAGTTTGTAACAATTCATAGATATCTTTGTATTCGCATAAATATATATTTGACATTAATATCTGTCTGATTAAAACTCTGTTTTTGCCAACCTATTTCTTATAATCTCGAATCTAATTTCAAGCGCCGAGAGAAAATAATAACAAAATAGTCGTCGAGTTTTGAACCTTAGTAAGTGCTGATTCACTCTTATATTAAAAGAGAATCTTTTATTTAGGTAATTTGTTTCAAAAGCTTTTATATTAGAATAGAACATTTTAACCAGAATCCAAACAGGCATTTAACGTTTTCAAATATTGCCACGGTACACAGAAATGGAATCCGAAAAATGAAAGCATGACGTATTTACGTAGCATGAAACTTCAAACGTCGAGAAATACATTGCGAATACTACCGATACATCGAGTATTTTTCCTGTACGTCCCGGCATTCGGATGCCACTCTATTTGCGGTGACATTGCGGTCGCTGCGGGCCATGCTAGTGTTGGGAAATAAATATATATATATATTTATATCGCAGGCAATTATTTTATAATACTTCACCTCCAGGCAATATCGCAATAAAATACTGAACTGTAAACGATTCATAACAAAACTAAACAAACAAGCATAGTCTGAAGAATGAACAATGGTACTGGTAGCAGCAAAATGGATACTCGCTAACAAATGAGAAACGACCATTACAAAAGAAGCAACCCGACATTGTGACTTGCTTTGATGGATAGAAAGAAAGTAAGTGTATATTTGACACACATCAATAAAACAAATATCACATTGATAAAATAATTCAAAACAACCTTAGAAGTAAACATTATATGAATTCAAATAAAAATAAATCTGCAGAGCTACAAATGCCTAAAGCGGTGACATTTTGTTCCATCAAGGTCGAGCTTACACTACAGTCGTTTAAAGCATAGAAAACACGAAGTATATAAATAATAATATACATTTTATACTATCGTTTCCTTTGATCAATTTTGGTACATTATTTATCGCAGTTAATTGATTTATTTCCATACTTTTTCTATTATATGCTTTTTAGTCGACTATCATTCCTCGACCACAGTAAACCAACATCATCAATTTTCATCACAGCATTTTATTTATGCCAAAGTGCAGCAAACAAGCAGACAGCCCGTCTCATGTTAAATAGTTACTTATGGACAACTGCAACACCTGGGGCATCACTGTTGTGTTGCCGATCTTGAAGAGCGTGTTTCAATCCCTTTTCGAAGAGCCTCATGTCATAACCCTGAGGAAACACCTTGCTAGGTAACCCATTCTACTACGCTTGCGTGCACATAATAAAGCTTCTAGAGAATCTTACGGTTGTCGCCATTTTGTTGAGCTTAGGCTTAGGCTAAGCTTAAGGTTTGTGGATGAGTAATCAGTCAGCGACGGGTGATACGAGTTTGATACGATGATGAGGGAACCATATCAAAAAGTTGAAATCGAATAAAAAATTACTAATTATGGTCTTAAAATCATATTTTACGAAGTCGATAATAAAGTTTTATATATAAAAGAACATCACTAGCCTCAAGAGTCTGTTGCAAATTATATAATTTATCATGTCGACTAGGTTTATGCTTGTTGAATAATATTTTCTTTCGGTACTAAAAAAAAAAGTACAAGTATTCAACGGTCAGGGGTGAGGGTAAGTGGGGTTCCGATATGATTTGATGGAATCGTAAGTAGGTACTTAGTCATAGTGGTCGCTCTCTCTAAATATTTTAGACAAGACCGACCTTGTAACTTTTGGCAATATGATATAGCAGGCGTTCATTGAATTGTTTTAATCTTACTACCAGTGTCACTAGCTATACAATATTACCTAGTATCGTTCTATATTGCAGACTATTATATCAGAAATAACTGACGCTATACAAAGAACATTTTGCATTTTGTTAAAGTAAAAAATAAATAATTTTGAAGAAAAGCAACCAATTAGTTTCAAAACAAGTAAAGATACGCGCTGTTAAAATAAATATAATATTTTTTGCTAATCTCATAAAGAAGCATACTTCGACATGACGTTATTTCGTTATGTTCGCTTAATTTACCACAATGCCTAGAAAAGTTAGCTATAGCCCACTACCTATAGATGTTTATAACAGATTAATATATATATATCCCCTTATTATATTAAAGATCATAGTATGCTCTTAAAAGATACAAAACCTTGTTTACGTAGAAATATGATGCCAAACCTGATTACGCTGGTATTACCTTAAAATTGTTTGCAAAGATTTATAATCTTTGGAAAACGACGAATTTTTCTGCAATTTTTTTGTATCTATATATATATATATATAATGAAAATACAATTTCTTTAATGCTAAATTACGTCAAAACCACTGAACCAATTTGCATAGGACTGTGATCTTACGATTGCGGAATTGGAATAATGTCGATTTTAACAAATTACTAGGTAATAATTAGTCGTTTGGTTTTCAATTTTATAAACATTATTATGACATTTTTGCAAATTATAATACAATACAAAACAGCAAATTAGACAATAGCAGAATAATTTACAACAGCTTATAATAACTGTTGTCGAAAAATAAGACATCGTAATTCGTTATTGACATATAGCTGTTATTCGCATTTATAGCTATGAGCTGTGGCGTTCATCCGCCTAATATCATGTGTATTTTTCATTATTAACAGGAAAGAGAAACTTAAAAACCTTTGCTATTTATAAATAAACATATATAAGAACATATGAGTTATAAACAACGAAATTGCAAAAAGTATCGTAAATGAAATATCATGTCAGAAATTTATTTTTCAAGTTACAGCGTCAGAGGAAACCCTTGAATGATTATAGAGACATTATTCACTATAACGGTTTTAGTACCTTTCCAAGGTCTGTAATAATATTTTTCATTTCACAGAGGACCTTTTTGTGGCTTTGGGTTTGACGTATACATTACCACAATAATTTTTCTTTTTCAATGTAATAAAGGTTATGAAAATTTTCAAGTCACACTTGGCAGCACTTAAGGAAAGGTTATAGCAGTCTCTAATAGTAATCAAAATGACAAAAAAAACACACACACACATACATAAGACAAAAAGAATCGTTTCAATATATGTGAAAAAGATAATGGAATTTTATTAAGTGTTTTGCAATAACCAATATTCAGGTTAAATTATTTATAGGATCTAGGTAGAACTTGTAGGTTGTGCAGCAATTTGTGAACCAAATGTTTACCACAAATCGAAAGAAACTAAGTTAAATACGAACTATTTATTTTAACCCTCTTAATATTACTGTAACACCTGTAGGTAAATTAAAAACCCTTTGCGTAGAAAGAAATATATTTGTACTTGTACAGACAAATATGAACTAGACTCATTATCACATAATTACATCATGATCAGCCGCCTGTAAGAGACCCACTGCAGGGCCATAGGCCTCTTCCCGAAGGAAGTTATGGAGATAATCGCCACGTCAGCCCACGACGTATTGGCGATTTCAAACTCTGAGAGAAATCCACATTTTTACATTTTCCCATATATGGTGGTTATGGTGGTACTACAAGTAACATTTCACAGGTTCAGGATGCCTCATGATGTTTTCCTTCACGGTCAGTCGATAGTGTTACCAATTTAAATTAGTACGCGAATTATGAAACATTTATTGGTACTTGCCTGGGTTCGAACCTGCGAATATCGGGTCATTATTCCATTACTCAAACCGCTAGACCACCATGACTTTGCAACCACACCTTGTAATGCTTATAGACACAGTCTGCATTGCAGATTTCTTCCTTTTGTTTCTCTTCGTATTCGCTCCGGTGTCTAAAATTTAGCTGTATCTCGACGCACCGTAGTGCGCTTATATGGCTTTGAGTAAAGGGGGGTGGAAAACTCTGGTATGTTGTTGTTGACAGTCAAATGATTCGACAAAGTTCGAGGCGGAGCTATTATTAAAATACCACTGTATCTGGTTCTCACGGTCAATGACTCATTCATTATTTATTTGTAACAAGTTGGCGTACAGGCTTTAACAATATTAATATAATGACAGCATATTCGTAATAACAAATCTATATTCTAAACACCTGTATATAAAAGGCAAATATCAAATTTAAACATATATGTATATTCAAACAATCCCGTTAATAATTGATTGTTCCGATGTAGAAGCGAATGATAAACGAAAGCCTATGTTATCAGCGGCTAAATTGGGATTTGGAACATGACTTCAGGGCGTAATGTCTGTGATTGTCGTAAACACAATCAGCCTTGTAATAGATTATAAACAAAGCAAATGTTGAAACTTACATTTGTACAAAAGTTATATCAATTGTATCTACAGTCTACTAACTTCACAAGAATTAGAATTATATTGACTAAGATTACAATTATTACACATTTTCCTGGGCACAATTCTTCATAATTCTTATGAATATATTACTTATATAATATTACACACGTCACTGCTACTTTTCATGTGCAATTATAAATGATTTGTCATATGATAACTGTCGACTTTGTATCACTACAATGTTTTATATAGTTTGAATTAATTTACTTATTATATTAATACAGTTTTGTGTCACATATTAAAGATTGAGGACGTAACAAAAATGTCACTCGACGATGGATTCTTTGTGAAATTCCTTTTCTTTTAAATATCGCACATTTTCAATGGTCACCTGCGAAATAATAGTGATTACAAATTAGATTTCACTGTGATAACTGTGGTTATGACTGTAATAGCTATAATTTATATATGTGAACTACATACATCTTTGGTTTAATATCTCATAATATTATTTTATTGCTGAAAAATTATAATAGTATAAAAATTATAATATTATCTTCAGTCATTTTCAATATTATTATTACAATAGAATATAAAATACTTATTGAATAACCTATTGTATTACCATTAACATTGTATTATCAAGTTATACAATAAAAATAACATAAATGATACAAAAGGCAGACTTATTGCTGCAGTGAATTGTGAAAAGAATACAATTTTCTAGGTAATCTTTGAATAGCTAAGATCCAGAAAGGAAATCGGAATTACATAAAATCCTCACTAAACTTTTAGATCGCTTTGAAGATACACAGAATATAAATTTATTGATAAATACATATTATAGTATATGTATAACATCAAGAGAGAACTTAAGGGTAAGTAAATGACAATTTTAGTTTCCACACTTTTGTAGACATTTTGCATTACATTTTTGACTATATTATGCGCAAGACCGAACTTACGGCTATATTCAAAGTGGCCAAAAAGATTGATGTTGCCTGTATTATTGTATAGTTCTATATAATAGTATAATATAATATACATTTAAACATGACGTAACAAACATAACAAAATGAATATCAAATTTTTCGAGTATTCAAAAATGTATATAGTAACTGACCGCGTTCCTAGAAATAGCAAGTTTATTCATTTTCTTATACACCAAATACTACATATATATTTATGATCTATATTGCTTTTCTTTGCAATAAGATTAAATTATGAGATTAAAATAATTAATAAATTTCATATTTTACTTTGAGAAATCCTTTTCTTTAATTTACGTGGGGAAATCAATCAAGGACACGCCACCCTCTCGGGGGAGAGAGTGGGTAGTGTGAGACTCTTACTCGCTAAAGCCCAACCGCTGTACCGGCCGCCGCTTTAGTTGGGGCGACATGGGACCGTATAGTGCTATCACCATGCCACCCCAGCGGCTAGCCCAGCGGAAGGTGTCCGCCGGGCGTCGTCCTCATAACCTACACACCAGCCACCCCCTCCTCGTCAGCCAAACCAGTACCATCTGGAGATGGGCTCCTGCCCTCCTGCCCAAGACTGCACTATTTATTTCTAAGAACGCTGTCAGTTATTATATACATTTTTGAATACTCGGTCAAGGAAAAATTTGAATTGTTATTTATCAAAACGAAATTACCGATATTATTTTACAAAACACATGATAAACTAAGCCTGCAAAATGAATCAGACGTATAATTAGACGTTACTAGATTTTTATTTAGAGCAAAGAATTGCCACACG
This sequence comes from Antheraea assamensis, assembly GCA_035772565.1. NCBI lineage: Eukaryota > Metazoa > Arthropoda > Insecta > Lepidoptera > Saturniidae > Antheraea > Antheraea assamensis. The sequence continues at coordinate 257,445 of JAQQSE010000182.1, read as the reverse complement.
CGCGACCGCATGCAAGTAATTTCTTTCTACAACCATCACATTCGTCACTCCCACACAGTAATTACTTGTACTGCATCCTGGGGGACACGGGCGGCGACTCTGTGACAACAATCAACTCTTTTAAAAACACTATTTAAAGTACGCAATAAATTTTAAAGTACACTTCGCATTTAAAATGTGTCACTCTGATCAAAAATAATAACAAATTTCTTTTTATATTACCACAGTTTAGAGTACCTAAACTATTTTGCTAACTGAAATTAACTACTAGGTATTATACATTCCCATACGAAACTATTGCTTATAACATTTACAACAACAAAAAAATAGTGTCGTGGAACACTCGGTTGGAACGAAATTCCTTTTCCTAGTATATAATCCTTTTAGTCAACTTTTCAATTAATTAGCTATAAAAAAATAAAATAGTCATAATATAAAAAGATAAAATAAATTATTTATTTATTGTTGCCCTTGAACTCTGATACTTACCTAGTGTCATCCTTATTATTTTGTAAGCCACTATCACAGTGCATTATTGATTTATCTCAACCAATAATAAGAGTTATTTGTATTTGCAGCACGTAATTTTAGAAAAATTAACATAAACATAGGTACACAACTACACACAATATGTTAAGAAACAGCTGACACGTATGCCGTGTAAATATTATACCTGCGCAGCCGGTGCGCACGTAATGGCTTCCTGAATCCAATTCGCGCGCATCTGTAACCGGGCACAGCCAATAGTATACGCATTATTAAAAGTACGTACGCTGTGTTATAGAAAGAGTTATCACGGAAAAATCTTACACTTTTTTCGCCTAGCCCCTATCCGCCGAGTCCGTACCGTGGGATAAGAAACTTCGTTACAACAAGTAGATTTTCATTTCGTTTTGTCATTATTAAATATGACTGAGATTTATTTCACAACAAATACTTGCTTCTAATACAAATAAGTTGTAGTGGTATTATTCATGAACCAATCACATAGTTAATAACAAGTTTTAGTATTATTAAATATTTCAACTTCAAACTTAAATTGAGTGTAATATGTGACCATATTTAAGATTTTAACCAGATTCAGAAGTAATATTTACCTTAATTCATAGTACAAACAATTAAAACACTAACCTAAAATCATAAATGCTTACTATTCTAAACACGAAATCAGTTTTTGCGAAACGAGCTTGGGGCTTATTTGCGTGATGGTTTGTTACATTCTTATTTAATGGACGCTCGAAGCTCTTTATAACTATTATGTTGCTATTATACAAAGAAACTGTAGCCACTCAAATTTCTAACGAACCGTTCATTTGTGGAAATAATCTATTTTCCTAAAAATGAACTCGTTTACATTTTAAATAAAAGGTATATTTAAAGTAACCAAAACACGCGACCGGTACAGTCACGCGCGTAAATAAATGAGACAAATTTTCTAAGAAATGATAACTAATTTGAAAAAGAAATTTCGTTGAATAACCCCTCGGAGTCTTTTATATATTTAAATATATATTATACATTTAGAAAAATCTTCACGCCCATGCGTCGTTATATTTCTACGTTATTTGAATAATAATTGTTTACTATCATACGAAAATGTCTTGAAACAGTACACTTGAAATACTTTGGAAAGCGTCTAGACAACACCAAACATTTTATATATTTAAAAATTCATTCAAATTCTTTTAGTTTAATGGTACGGTATAACGTCACAAACTACTAAAATCTTCTGAGTATCTTTTGATGGGTTTATTATCATAGACTTAGTGTAAAGGATATTAGCATATTTACATATATATTTTACTCTTATAGAGCTTTGTATAATAGTCTTTGTGTGACAACTGAATTCTGCTTCCATTATCTAAACCAGTGTTTTTCAACGCATAAGTTACGAGGGTTAGCGAGAGGTCTCGAAGTGTCGCGTGGTGTTGCGAAGTTTTAGTAACACAAAAAAGAGAAGGCTCAAAAAAAAATTTTTTGTTAAGAAAATGTATTTAAATGAGATTCATCTACAGCAGAGGTTCCCAAACTTCTTCTCTCATAGACCCCTTTCAAAATTTAACTGATTCCGGTGGAACCCCTGCAGGTTCAATACTACCGTATGAAGTCAAGCCAACATTGTTAGTTCTTCATACTGTCGAAAATAGACCAATTTTAATAGACCCCCGCTTACTAATAGTGCACCCCTATTTCTTTGGCACGCCAATGTACACCCCCATCGAGTCACTCGTGGACCCTTGGGGGTCCACCTGGACCACTTTGGGAACCACTGATCTACACCGATGGTATATCAATACTACATCGATAGTATGTTTATCACTCGTTTCAAAATGTCGTTCACAATCAAAATGTCATATGGTTTACTTATCGTCCAATTTTGTCGTTTTTCTATATAATATTTTGGTTACATACGGCCTCTTTTCCCGTAACATAAACATTAGTGCTTACGTCAATATACAGTTAGCGTAGTTTGATATATAATTTCTATAGCAGAAGGGTTAAGACAAATCAATAAAAAAAGGGATACCTATGAATCTATGAGTCATATTTATATTTCACTGATTTTAATTATCCATTTAACCCATAACTAATCATGAAAGTAATATAAATGTTATGTACAGATTTGATATTTGTAACATAAATTACAGCTTGAAAACAGCGGAGGGTTATGGGGTCGAGAAATAATTTTACATACTAAGGCAGTCATGCCATGAAAAAGGTTGAAATGAAAAACACTGATTTAAACAGTACATAACTATTTCAAATGTATATTGTAGTTCCAAATCTACAGATGTACATAAAATTATAATGCGTGTTGTTTATCCGATCTAATCCCCGTAATAGCTGTGATCATTATAGCAAGTCTTTTGCTGGTATGTAGAAGATTTTTCAGAGTATTTAGACGAAAATATATCATTACACTTTATTGGCTAAGTAGTAATGAAAAAAGTACATAGAAGTAAGTTAAATTAAATAAAACTATTATTAGAGTTAAGGAGTTACAAATATACAATTTAGAGAATAAAAAAAAGTCTATTATTACCCAAATAAAATAAATAGTTTCCAAGAAACAACAAAATCGAGAACTAAATAAAATAATAATAAAAAGATTTATAGACTAAAGCACCAAGCTGTCGATGATAGTATGCGTTTAAAATATTTAAAGAATAATTTGGAAACAACTGTACTTACGTTTTGAAGCAAACAAATAACTTATCCAATTTTAATTTAAAACGTAAATAAATACCTTTGTGAATGGAAACACCGTAAATTATGATACGTTCAACGGAAATACTGAAATTTCGTACAGACTCGTAAATATGTTTCTGTTTTTTTTTAATAAAACTTTTATGTTAAAATTGTCACGATGAAACATGTTTAATTAGAAAGTGCTAATAAATTTGCGCTTAACAAAGTAAGCAATCGCCTCGCTGTTGCCACTGCACCGAGTGTTATGGGTTCGAATTCTACACAGAATATTTGTTTCTTGACGTGATAATGTCTTATAAATCGATGAACGCCGGCTGCACGCACAAAAAACCATGACTCATTGTCACGTTCCACCTAAGACGAGCGTGCAAGCGAGAATGCGGAACAGGAATAGAGAGGCGGCGCGATCGGTCTAAGCTAATATCTAAATAATTTTTCTTCAATGTTTTCTTATGACCTTATCACCTAAAATTATTGTTCGTAAACCGACTTTACAAACAAGCTATTTTTTATACTCAATAGGTTTAAAGACCACAATCTCACCCGATGTTAAATGATGATGAGATCCAAATTGCAAACACGCGAAACCTGGAGGAACTGGCTCTCAAGTGCAGCATCCGGAATACACCTTCGTGCTTGGCAACACATTTTTGACTAGCGAGTGGTAAGCTACCCAGGCGGATTTAGGAGAAAAAATCGTACCACCGTACTATTTGATTCATCACGACGTGTTCTATTTTCAAAATAACAACTATGATATCATCATTTAATATCACGTTTTATATACAATAAGCAAATTATCTTTTAGCTTTTAATTATTTTTATATTTTTTTCTCTGTATATATAAGTCTATCGTTGGGATAAAGAACAGCGTAGACGAAGTCGCTTGTATCCGGTAGTTGTTAATACAGTCTATCATTATGACAAACCTTAAGAACAAATGACAATTAAAAACACGTAGACAACAAAAATTCACGTAAGTATACTCGAAACGTAGTATAAGTTTAATGAAAAATTTATCGCTAGTTTTCACATGACAACCCTATAGAAACAATTCGTCCACTTTTCAACAAACCTCCTTACATGCATTGTTGAACAGAAATGAAAACTTTGTTGACTCAAAATAAATGAAACGTTCAGTAAACAGATATAAAGGTTTAACAACTAAACGTGATTTCCTTGCTCGTTTATGTATATTAATTTAAATTTCAACCGCTAGTAACCTTCGTTTAAATAATTGGAGCGTTTAAACTATTAATTTAATTTCTTGTTCACAAGAACTTACTTGTACCTACTTAACACAAATATACACGTTTGATCAACTATTCAATTTATCTTCTCCATATAAAGCAGAGTTGATTAGGAGCTTTAAAATATACTTTCTCCATTACTTAGTGAAGCGTTCATGAATTTAAAAAATGTTGTCTATATCAGGACGAACTTGAACAAGCCTATACAAGAGTATGACGTCATCGATAGTGACGTCATGGTTATAGTTTAGTTTATTAATCCACCAAAAACAGCCGTGTATGCATTACAGAATATAGTTATGAATTATCTGTAGCAGTACAGAGTCCAACGATCCAAGCGAGATGTCTAGTGCCTACTCGTCGGCTCCCTTTTAAAAGCATTCAACCATAGAATAGAGCCAATAATAATCTGATATCACGAGCCAATGGTATTTCAGAACGGGTAAATAATAGACGGTCATTAGTACGGATCAACAGTAGTCAATAGTACGAACGTAGGTCAATAGTAATCTCATCGATATATCCGTTTATGTGTGAAATGAACGTAGAATAAATATTCAAAAGTTATATACGTACTATTTGTGTGTACATGAGTGAGATGCAGTATCATTTGTGTTGTTAGCTAGTGAATATAGTATCTGTGCATCACCTAGCAACGGTGCTAGCAAGCACGGGCTTGCGGACTTTAATCCCGTGACGCTTTAAAGGCCCGTCAAGACAAAAGCGTTAATAAGTTCGAAAAAAACGTATTCAACATTTTTATTCGTAGGATCGCACCTAAACGAGACTACAGGCGACGTGCACATGACATAGTTAATTAAACGCTTATTTCCCGAGCGGTGACAGAACGAACTAGTCGTGACATCACATTCAGTAAAAGTCAATTGGTTGTCTTTTAATGCGCCGTATCCAATTTATATAAATATTTATATATTATATAGATATCTATACAATGAATATACAATTCTTTTAAGGTTCAAATACATCAACGCTACTGAATGTATCAGTATAAGACTATGACCATTCGATGTTAAATTTTTCTTAGATAGTTTTACGCTGTTAATTGTTGGGATTCAATTGACCGTTTGCAATGTTTTTAACTTCCACCGAAGCGGGCGGGAGTCATATAATTTATTATAAATATGAATGTACGTTTGTTTAAACGGTCTATGCAACAATCAGGTCCAAATAGGTGGGCGTATTCTAATGAAGGACACAGCAAATCGGTTAAGTTTTAGAATATAAAAATTTTGCTTTTTTATTATCGTCCATTAAAATGTGTGGACAACATGTAGCATCTAGATAATTATATTCAAGGAAATACAATAAAACTTAGATAATATGGCAGATAAAGTCGTCAAATGGTGTTGAAGATTATATTTCGATCTCAGATATACCGACATAATTTTAATTATATATGGACGAAGATGGTAAATGTCAGTCATGCATCGTTTAATAATAAATTAAATCCGTGAAGTTACACGAAGCTAAACATACTGAGTTACACAGGACTTGCATTAGGCATACATATATCTGTAGAGATCAGTCTATTCAACACGACCGCAAAACAGAGCGTGCCATCTCCGAAATCTGGCTGGCTCGTAAGTCAGACATGACACAGTTGAGCATTAATAAGTACTGCAAATTAAAACTATACAATACTAAGTATCCAATTCTATAAGTATTATAAACGAGAAGATTTGAGAGGACAAATCGGTTTTTATTACACTTTCACTTAAAAACTATTAGATCCATTTTTATAAAACTTTACCGTAATATATCTTATGTGCTGGAATAACACAGACTATAAACGACAAAGACATAGTCTATAAAGATGTTATTTAAATTATCAAAAGTAAAACGATGAGTAACAAGGAAGCTTAAAAAAATCCTACCGTCTGAGAGCTACCTAGAAGTGCGCTACAAAAAACCGTTGGAATTCTTAGAGTTCTTCATCGTAACGCAAACTGGCTGTAACGTTTAAATTTATTGTAAATCGAATATGTCTTTATAAATGTAAGCAAAATGAATACAGTCTATTTTACACACTCTGAGCTTCAGTATTACGCTCTCCGAACCAGCCTAGTCTACTACATATACAAAAGCAGACTTAGTCGCGTTCGGTTACTAGTAGTAATGTATCATACATTGTTGTTACCGATTTACACAAATCGAAATTCAGCCTATCCTTTTTCTTAGATTCTGAAACTAAAATTTATTAACTAATTAATAAACTGTATATACCGATAAATACATTTTCAAAATATTACCAAGATTATGATAAAATTTAGCAGAAACCATTTATCAACGGTAAAACTTTCAAATGATTTCGGACAAAACACGTAGCTTCCATGATACAACGAAATTATTTTCATGCGAACAAAATCTCTGAAAAATATATATCCAAACTCTGTACTTTCAAAATGTTTACTAGTTAGTTTTGATAAGTGTTACATATGTAAAACTAGCTTGATCCCGTAACTTTGTTCACATGAATATACTTTTGATGTTCTACGGGTACTACGTCTCTTATATGATTTAAAAGTGGGCTGTTTTATTCTTATAATATATTACATACATATGTATATAAGTATATACATATTATTATATTCATATATCCGATAGGTTACAGCTTTTCCCCGGAAATTAACTTTTAAAATCAAAAATATTTTTTTAAACCTCTATGTTAATAGTTATTATTATTATTAATTGAATTAGCAAGTCCAAATACACAAAAAGAATTTATGGATTAGACATAAGTGGTTACAAAAATTATCATTGGTTTTTTTCTATTGGCGTACGTACTCTCAAAAATTAGTTGAAATAATTGAAGATTTCTATAGAAGCAAAATAGATTTACTGTAATTAACGCTACTGTATTTCTGCTGACATAAGGCGCATTTCTGTCTTTGTCGGAAACTAGTGCTTGGCTGCCAACCTTATGTATTGTACAACAACAGTATTATATAAAGTTATTAATTTATATATGACCCTCCGCGACCTTATCTGCGTTCAATTTATATCTGTATCTATAGATACTTATAAAAAAGGATAAAGAGACGAAATCAGTACATTAAATATATTTACGAAACAATGCTCTGCCTTAGAATCAATGATATAATTTTTGCCTGTATGTCGTTTGTACGCGCATCACGTAAAAACTACTGGGTGTATTTTGATGAAATTTAGTATGGTAATAATATATTGGCCCGACTAATTTGTAAAATATATTTTATATACATATTTACATTTATATATTTAGCTCTTGCACGTGGCTTCGTATTAAAGTTGATTTAATCTACACCACGGGAACAGTACACTTTTTCAGTAGATACTTTTCAAGTACCTCTGATAACCTATATGCAAAATTACATCATATTCTGTTAAGGAAAGGTGTAACAGCGTAACAAACAAACGAGGTTACGTTCGCCTTTATAATATTATTTGAGGTTAGGAAATTAGAATTAGTACGCACAGTTCAGATGAAATTTCAATTTCTCACACACCAAATAACATACAAGCGTCTGTTAAAAAAGCCTGATATCCAAAAAAAAAAAAAGGAAACTCATGACTCCCTTAAAATAAATTCAAGTTGGAATACGAAATTAACTTGTTGTACTCATGTTAAAGCACAAACTACGTACGAAACTAAATGTTTTTACTCGATGTAGCTGTAATAATATTATGGATATTTCCCACTTGAAAAGCAGTCGCTGGAATAATTTCTAGTTATTATAGCGGAAAATTAGGAGAACAACGCAACTCGAGCGTGAAACAAAACTGTTCTGTGTATATAAACGGAGCTTTTACAAATAGTACGATGTTCCTATACACTGTAACACTTAAAAGCAACATCAAAGTATGATGTCAGTATTTCGTGAGAATTATTTATGAGCTATATGTTGTTCATTGAATTTGATCGTTGTATATCTTCGTGATCACTGTTTATGCTCAATTCATAAACTAATATATAATGTTTGCATGAATTGTTGGTTTCTTTAAAAACGGTTTCTAAAACGACTTTGTTGCGAACGCGCAAGAAATATTGCATCAAACGTGACATTTACGAGCACTTTGTACGTTACATACTGAACAGTTTTGTCTAGACCTTTTAGCGAACGTGAAGGAGCAATGCATAGGAATACGACCAAAAGTACATAAATGGAATGATACCCTGACAGCCAATATTATGTATAGTCGTATTGACAAACCATTCTTCAGTTTTACAAGTTTCTACTGACTTACTTATTTTAGTGACTTATACACATTGAAGCATATAAAAGCGTATTAATACCAAAGTTAAGTTCGTACTTATGGTCACTTAAATTTTTTTTATCATTATTAAACAAGAAAAAATAAAGTAGCTATCCATGTTTGTATGCGTGTTTTCATAATTCTTCGAAACTACGCAATAAATTTCCCTACGAATTTCACCAACCTTTAGAGAATTTCTTTCTTAGATGAATTTATAGTGACATAACTATATGGTGACAGAGCTGGCAAAAGTGACGATTTGTACTAGAGTCCCATCCAAAGATTTTGCTACGGGCTTCAGATGGTATAGTTACGCCACTGTGGATATGATATTTATAGATATTGAAGAATATTTTATGTATTGTTCGAGATATGATATATTTTTTTTTTTTTATTTATTTTATAAGGCACACATTACAGATAATAAGTATACATGTTTACAGTTATTATTAATAGTGTTTAATATTTATAGACATTGAAGAATATATGATGTATGATGTATTTGTTCATGCTGGTTAGAATTAGTTACATCAAAATAATACACTAAAAATTATATATCACAACGAGGCCTACAAGAAAAAAGTCTATGATGAAATATGTGATCTCCTAAAGGTAGTAATTATTTTTATCTTTTAGATTTTCCCAAAAGGAATGAATTACTTGTGAAGCTGTAAGGATAAATTCAGTGTTAATCCTTGCCCAATTAAATACATCAGTTACCTTGAGAATTTATATGTATATCTCATTAGCACATCGCACCCGCATGAAACCAAGGCAAGTCACTAGTAAGATATAAAAGAATTGATTCCCTAATTTTTAAAACATTATTTCCACTACGGTACTTGGTACTATAAACCATTTAGAAATTGTGAGAATCAACATTATTAACTCTAATAAGGAAAACGTTTGGCATATCGATAATAACAAAGATGAACCAGCGAGGCCGGTGATCCCTGGAGTCATTATTATTGGTAGACTGTAACTCAATAAAGATTCCTATAGGGATTACACGACTAGTAATACATTATTAGATATCAATCGATTTTATTATTGAAATTAGTACGAAACAATCTATAATACTATATATACTATTTTTTTATGCTATTGGAGACAAACGAACAGACGGGTTACCTGATGGTAAGTAATCACCGCGGCCCATGGACACCTGCGATACGAGAGGCATCACAGATGCGTTGCCGGCCTTTGAGGAAGGAGTAGGCTCGTTTCTTGAAGGTCTGTGGGTTGTATTGGTCCAGAAACGCTACCGCTGGGAGTTCATTCCATAGAGCCGACGTACGTGGGAAGAACGCACAATAAATGACTTCCAATCATCGAGATGACATTAATGGAATTTCGTTTATATTTTTTTTTATTTTACTTTTACTTACGATATTCAACTTATACTATGTAGCATGCAATTCTTAGACACAAATTTGGATAACTTTATATCATTGAAAACATTATGCATACCTTAGATATCTGACAGAATGAATATCGTTATGGATGTTCCTTCAGATAAGTATGTCGTCAAAATATATTTGCACTCACAAAGATTAAATTACAAACACTTTTACAATAATATTTATTATCTTAAAAATACTGTCAAAAGATAACAAAAAATAGACTCGAGTATAGATTACAATTGAACGAATCAGGGGGATATTGTAACTACAGAAATATGGTAGAAATGCAAAATGGTAAGATTAAAATACTGCTCGATATTTAAACATTTATTCAGTTTTAATGTCCTTCGTCGATGAACATTACATCAGTCTCAGGTTCGTAATCCAAGTCCAACATCCTTGTGCGAAGCATCTCTTTAAAGACGAAAGCGGATTTACGCGGAGTCCGGATACGCTCTGGACTATCATAATCAACTTCATAAAAACCGAATCTTTGTCTGAAATATATATAAATAGAATTATATTATGTAAACCGAGACACTTATTACATTTTATATCACAGTTAAAACTTATGCAATACCTAGACCTTTTGAGTCATCAAAAGGAACCGAAACTTACCCTATAATCTTGTCAAACTAAATTGTGTATAACAAAAACAATTATGAAACCTTTGGACGCTGTACTAAATAATAAAACGAAATTAATATTTAAAAGCAAAATTGAGCTAAATAAAATTGAATAAACTCAACTTATTTGTAATGATCTATGAATCAAGGCAAGGCCCGGCAGACTAATTTCCGTTCTGGCAGAAAATATCTAATAGTTTATGGTTCTGTGTAATTTAAAAGTAAGCCAAAAGTAATATATAATTACGTGTATCCCGCAGTCCACTCAAAGTTATCCATAAGACTCCACGGAGTAAATGCTCTTATATCTGAACCAGCGTCAATCGCATCCAATAATGCGCTTAGATAGAGCTTGAAATGTTGCACTCTGTCGCTGTCGTTTAATCCTGTGATAGTGGCATAACCGTTCTCAGTCACTATAATAGGCACATTATCGTAGTATTCGCTTATCTTCCTTAACAATTTGTAGAACCCCCATGGAGTAGTCTGAAAAAAGTTTTTTGATAAGTGAGACTTCCTATGGGAAGACTTTGAAATTCTGATCGGAAACCTTTTTTGACAAAAAATGGTGGAGATAAACACCATCGGGTAGAGTATTGAAAACACCGTTTTTCGTCCGATCACCAAAATTCGAATACTACGTGACGTTAGCCTTTTTGTTGTATGTTTTCATCAAAATGTTTCTCTGTAATACAGTTTGGCCTGCCTCATCGGAATTGAATTTTTTTCCTTGCAAGAATTTGTCTAAGTACCAAAAAAAGTGGTAATTCTTTAGAGTAGGGCCGCAGAGTCAGAGTGCTTATTGGTATTGTTCAGTAAATTCATGCGGTACGCAATTCTTGAGCTTATACACTTTTTTAATTAGTCTCAAGTGACTTTAAATAATTTTATGATGTACACCGAAGTCTGCTGCCAACTTTGAAGTGGTTTGCGAAGGATCCACTTGCACGATCACCTTTAATTCTTCGTTGTCAACTAGGGTCTTCGGCCGTCTACGGGATTTGCTCCGTAGGTCAACATTTCCAAAAGAAAAACGGTCGGTAACCAAAAATGTACCGTGCTTCATTTTACAGTAGCTTACCCTTACACATAATTAATCCTCGTATTTGTAAATAACATGATATTTTAAGTTTTCCATTTTGTACAAAGACAAAAAGAGAAAATAATTATCACATAAAAAACGTACTAACGCTCCTAAAGTACTGATTATGGTAAATGAATCTAAATACTCTTGTATTTGTAAATCAAACCTTTACTACATGACAATTAATATAATATAATACACTATAAAGCAAATAATTTACCTTCATTCTAGGATGAGAACCAATAATCCATTCATCTCTTTGATAAGATACTATTTCAAGATCATCGGAATAAGATGGAGAATCAAATGAACCGATGACTGATTCGTTTCTATATACTAAGTAGGTAGAATAATGATTGAGCCCAAAAGCATCTGCAGTGCCTCGTATATAATCCACTTCCTCTGGAGTTAATTCCGGCAATCGACTTCTTGGAAATCCTTGTGCGGCACTTTTTTCTGCCACTTTTTTTTTCATTATTTCCGGATAATCTCCACTTTTTGCAAATATAGGATGGGCATATTGACCCCACTAAAAATAAGTATAGCTTTAAGTATTTAAGTAAAAGTAAGTCGTAATGTTTTAAACCGAAAATTTACGTTATCTATTCAAGAGGGAGACGCATAAATGTTTTTGTTTAAAATGACAAAACTTACTTCAAACAAGTTGGCCTCCTCCGCTGCTATGATATTTTCTTCTCTATAACTTTCCGGGTGATAGTATCCTGCACTTATTGAAATGAAAATTTTACCATTTTGTGTTGGACGGAATTCCTCGTCATAGATGTGGTATGCTTTGGCATGTGCAAGTAAAAGATTTTTACCACATAGATAATCTGCCGTTCCTGACATAGTATAAGTAGGCGCCAAGGTACCTCTACCGTAACCTTGCATGCAAATCTCCTTGGGCTCATTGATAGTTATCCAACTTTTAACTCTGTCTCCAAAACGCTCAAAGAGAACTCTGGCGTAATCCGCATACCAGTCGACAATATGGGGATTAGTCCAACCTCCCATTTCCTGAAGTTTTTGGGGTAAATCCCAATGGTAAATAGTGACCATTGGCTGGATATTATATTTAAGCAGTTCATCAATCAAATTGTTGTAATAAGCGATACCTGCTTCGTTTATGTGATCAGGAAAACTTGTCGGTAAAATTCTAGGCCAAGATATGGAGAACCGATAGTAATCTAGGCCCAGTTCTCGCATCATTTCAACATCCCGTTTATATAAATGGTATGAATCGTTTGCGATATCTCCGCTTGAGCCATCAGCAATTGGACTGGGTACTTTATGACACATGTAATCCCAAATGCTCTCTGCTTTCCCTGAAATACATAAATCTATGATACTTCTAATTTTAATGAACCTCTTTTAATTAAGCAAACCAGAAGATAATGATAATAATACTAAGATATAGTCATGATAAGTATAAAATGGTAGTTTTGCACATATACTAAGTAATAATTATTCATTTCATACGCAATAGAACATTTATTTGCACTGTTCTAATAGTATAGAAGATACGAGGAATAAAAAAGAATTGTGTGGTTTTATGAGATTTTTCGGATCGTAGGCATTTAAATGAACATTTTCGGAAAATTATTCGATTTAGGGCATAAAAATTCCGTTTTTAACCTTAACTTATTAATTGGAAAATGGGAATGATAATGGGAAATCAATGGTAGACAAGATATCTAATTATACATTTTAATTTCAATCTACGTATTAGAGTACGGAATACATAAAAAAAATACTCATTAAAATGATAGACGCATTCTAAAAACTGAACATAACATTTATTTAAATCATTAAAATTTTTTTCACCATATTGGTTTTGGCTGCTCTGCCGAGTGCCTTTCACCTTACCCCTACTCCGCGGCCGGCTGTAATGCGATACGGGATATATGGACAAAAAAAATTTGAGGTGATGCCAAGAAGTTTCACTTCAAAACTAATTCTAACAAATTATTATTAAAGGTAAACAGAAACATTTACTTCAGTTATTATAGAAAATTAGTAGTACCATCTTCATTCCAAGCTCCTTCGATCTGGTATGCAGCAGTCGCAGAACCAAAGAGAAATCCATCCGGGAATTTCCTCGCTGAATACCGGTACACCATGACCGTTGCATTCGCATGAAATAGTCGCAGATATTATAGTCAAATAGTCGATATTACATGTGCAGATTGCTGGAACTTTTAATTTCATAATTTCTGTGAATTATAATATTGCATTATACAACATACTCGTATATTTAAAATGCACTAAGTATTAAAATTGATTTTTCTAGAGATTTTAAACTGACTGTTCTTGTTATAATGATGTCAGTATTCATTGTTGTACTTACAAAGAAAAATTAATTAATAATTATACTGATTCTAGATCGGATTATCTGTAATTTTTCATAAGGTGCCTTCATTTTATTTAAGTTTATATTAGTGGGCTTGATAATTGTTGTTCTATCCTTTCCAGTATTTTTGGTAACACGAACGCAGTGCATATATATATCACGTTCAGATTCTGTGATTTCCATGTATTGCAACTAAACCAATATATATTAAGAATACGAGTTATTATGGTACCTAAATATCAAATTTGTTAATACGAATGTAGTTTTGAAGCTACGATGGCTCAGTTGGTAGTTTGTTCGGACACAGCGTCGAAGGACGTAGGTTCTAATCCAAGTAACCGAGTCGGAGCATTCGGTGAAGGAAAACATCGTCATGAAACCATAGCATAGTGGTAGGGCTTTTTCTAAGTCCGTCTTGCTAGCTGCTACCCTCAAGTTGAAAATCTGTCGCCGAAGCACCTGTCGGTGTGTTCCGGCAGCTGCACTAGAGAGCCAGTCTCCCTCTAGGTTAAGCGGGACTTACCATCTTAGACCACATAATCCATTTAATATCAGATGAGATTGTGGTCAAAACGTTTACCTATAAAGGATAGAAAAAACGCCATCTATCGGATTCTAGCACACTTACAATACACATATATATTTATCGGTGAAATCGTTTAGAAATCACATGAAATTACAGACACACGAAGAATTAATTAAATATATACATATTATATAACATATAAAGTGCTATGTATAAATTGAAATATAAGGAATACTCACAATAAACTTCTTCCTTTGATTCGAATCATGATCACCTGATCTTGTTCACGGTTGAAGTATTACTCTTGCATCTTTAACATGACAATTACATTTATATCGAAATTTATCAATACATAAAGTACCATGAGATTATCTATAGCATCTTCAACTATCTTAAGTCACGATCCGTGAGGTATGATATGAAAAAAGATAATTTTCAACAAATCCATAACAGCAACAACATGACAAACAGTATTTAGCGTTCGCCTTTTTTTTCTCTAATAAGGTAATGGGAATAAACTTCTCATTATGGATTCAATCGCTTCATTTTGCTCATTGAATAATAGTTAACTTTAAAGGATAAAATGAAACATTAAAGCTTACGCTAACTAAATGAATAAAGACATAAACTATAATCTAAATATTTATGTTAAGACCTATATTATTTTATTTATATACTAACTGACCCGGCAAACGTTGTCTTGCCATATAGAATATTTCTAGGGAATCTCTAGTGTAGAACAAAAATAAATTGAAATAGAGTGAAAAATATTCACAAAAAAGATGACGACTTGATTTTAATTAGCACTTTCTCTGAGATAACTTACCAAGCGATAATTGATCAGTTATCGAGCGGGATGACAAATGATTAATTACTAAAATTACTATTAAAAAATAGGGGTTGGTGTTAGAAGGGTGAAAATTTAGGGTTGTATGTATTTTTTGAATGCCTCATTATAACAAAATTGTCCTAAACAAGGTGTGTGTGCGATTCACACAAGATAGAAGTGAAACTTCGGTAAATCGACAAAAGAATGAGATCAATATATATAACAAGGATACGATAATTACAAAGTTTATTTGTTTAAAAATGAAAGTATTTTGATTAATTTTATAAAATATTTTATTTAACGAAACTCACGAATACGTTTTGTTGAACTTTTTCTTGTATTTTTTTAATTTAACTTTCATTTTTTTTGCGTCGATATTGACGACACATTTCGGCATCTTATAAAATTTATTATTTAGCATAACAAGATATAAAATTTCATCAAGGATGTACTGAAGCCTCGTTAAAATAAAAAGAAAAAAAAAAAAAAGATATAAAAATACTCAAAAAAACTGTTAAATAATAACACACCACGCTGACTTCTTACTAAAAAGCTGTAATACGCAGCCGCATAGAGTGTACAGTAGTATTAGCTCACGTACTTTTCACATATACTAACACACGTTAAATGCTCAAATACAAGCAAGTATTAGCTAACTAACTTTAACTATGCTTAGAAGACGGGAGTGGGGATGCTACGAAGCATGATACAAAGAGGAGAGACCGATAATATAAAATAGTATGTTTATTTCTGTCTCATTCTTTGCCGGCTTCATTCTACACATTTTTGTATTTGTGTCTCTTACCTGTCGTTTTTTCCGTTGCATCCGGTTTGAAATCACAACGATTCTAAAGAAGTTTCACTTCAAAAATAATATAAAAATAAATGTTAGGGGTGGACAGGTATGAAAAAATAGTAGCCGACTCCCAGACCTACTGAATATGCATATAAAATTTCATAAAAATCAGTTAAACCGTTTCAGAGAAGTATGGTAACTAACATTGTGACACGAGAATTTTATATATAAGATAGTATAGTTTAAAATATGCATGGATAATCAATCCGTATAGCACTTGTCTCTCTCACGTCCTAATTGATAGTTTCGGCAGATTGCGATAGTAATAGACTTCTGTTAAATAATACCTGGTACCTTTTAATAAATGATTAAACCATGCCGTGGTCTAACATCAGTGTCTGACTAAATCAAGATACACAAAATTTGCTTCTAGGAGTTTCGTTTACATTTACACATTTACAAAAGTGCTCTACTGGATACCATTAAAAATGCATACGTCATTGTTATTATATAACGGGGTTAATTAAAATGCCGTATCGAAGGACAGAAATATTTAATTCTACGAGAGGAAAAATACAAAGACGCAGTTAATTTGTATTGTCATTTATTTGAACTCTCGACTCCTCCCTCCTCATTATATATACGTTATTAACGATGGATAGAACCTTCTTGACGTCTCTCAAAGCAAATCGTCTACGTTCGAGCACTTTCGATTCCTAGAAATAAACAGGGAACGGGCGCACGAAACACAGCACAACACAAATTCGTGATAATATTTTCCTGACAATTTAAGAATTTTGTTTGACATGACGCACTTGAAATCTATACCGATCACAATAATATGTAGTAAGTCATTACGGTAAATAAACATGGCTTGCATACATTTTAGAGTAAAATACAGATTTTTCCACAAATTGGATGCATTTGAGACCTAATAAGAAAAAAAAATTCATAAGTAGTTAAAACAATATGTAGGTACCGATCTATAGTTATATTTAAAAATAAATGTTGGTATTTATAACAATAATAAACTCTAACACTATTTAATCGATCTTTGTGAAATTGTTTACTACTTTACAATTCACTATAACTCGCCACTAGGGGTCGCTGTAGCATGTCAGATTCTGTATAATTCAACCGATTTCCATAAAAGCTTATTCTCATTGTAACTCCACTATTTAATGTACTCCGGTGAATCTGTAGAGGCCAAAGTGCCAACAGGATATAGCAGTAATAAAAAAGAAAAGAAAAAAATCTACTATGCAATAATAATGGACGCATACGGAATAACTGGCGTAACTAGTATATAGATAAGGGCTATTTATAGAAAGATGCATATGTCTAATAATAAGATTGACCTTAAAAATGTGATGTATCATATCTCAAGCACTTTGATAATAAGCGACTTAAGATATTGACGTGACCATATCTTTTTATATATGTGAATAAAATGAGAACGCAATGACAATGCATTTGAGGGTCATTAATCAAAAACTGATGATAGATTGTGATCAATTTTTTTAAGTTTTATCTCTTGGTATTGGTTTTGGTCATTTCATATAAATTAATTAAAGTCTTATGAAAACTATGATTTCTATACGGTTCGGCAATGTGTGTTTTAATGTCGCGGAGAAATGGGGCAAACGGTGTGTCACTTATGTTTTTGCTTCTGTACATGAAATATATTGTTAAGATGAGAAACGATGTAGACGAAGTCGCGGGTATCACTTAGTTTTATATAGTTTCTATAATTGTTCTTGTCTAGCCGACGGTCTCTGTGTACTATAATGTGAACCTATTCTATCCATATTACAAAGAGAAAAAATTATGAATATAGAAATATTTTGAAACTATGATAGCTCAGTGGGTAGTGTGTTCGAATACAGCGTCGAAAGACGTAGGTTCGAATCCTAGCAACTGAGTCAAAGTTATCGATGAAGTAAAACATCGTCATGAAACCATAGCATGGTGGTAGGGCTTTATCTAAGTTTGCATGGCCAGTTACCAGTCTCAAGTTGAAAATCTGTCGCCAAGCACCTATTGTGTGTTCCGGCAGCTGCACTAGATCTCCTAGGTTTAGCGTGACTACCATCTTAGACCACATCATCATTTATCATCAGATGACATTGTAGTCAAACGCTAACCTATAAAGTATCAAAAAACTCTGTTATTTTTCTTTTAAATAAATTACTAATTCAGGCAAGATAAATATGCCTCCTGCTCATTAGTAAATAAATAATATTCGTTAGTCTCAAGTGATGTTTCTAGAAGCGCAAATACACGTAATGAGACCCTTACACGCGCGGATCATTCAAAACATGCAAGTATATATATATACAACACTTATCAACGCGCTATAATTATGTAAATTAAACGAAAATTCATGCAAAAGTGGATGAAATATCAACAAACTCTGCACACGAAATCTTTTTTAATCATACCTACGTGTATTCACATTTTCTATCTGCATGCGCTTTGAATAAATTTCACGATAAATTATATTCTGTGTTATTATTATTATTCACAGTTTATATTTGAAATTAATACGTCAACACAATATATTAGGAGGGAATAAAATAATTATCAAGTGGATACAATAATTGAGATGGCTGTATCAACCTTCTACTTAATAGTAAGCACAGAACAACGATCAGTACAACGAGATATTTTATCTGTTGCCAATAGCCGTTGTCTTAGCGGTAACTAAGCCACTCAGCACCTGGATACTTTGGTTAAATCCCAAGAGACACTAAATTAAAAGAAACCCTCTGATTATTGAATATTCAGTGCCCAGTATTTGATGTGGCACGTCAGAGAGAAGAGCGAGACGTTTCGCAAGGATCAGCTGCTACGGTTTTTTAAAGCATTCTCTCTGTCACGCATTGCAATAAGTGTTACAGACAAAAATAACGTTATACAAAACTGAACTTAGCTTTTTTTTATATTATAGGGGGCAAACGAACAGGTGGGTCACCTGATGGTAAGTGATCACCACCGTCCATAGACACTAGCAACACCAGGGGAGTCGCAAGTGCGTTGCCGTCCTTTTAAATATGTGGGCCTCCGGCGCTCTCACTGGTCCGAACGAAACTCAACAGTGCAACCACTGTTACTTCACGTCGGTTTTCTGTGAGAGGATGGTACTACCCCGGGCGAGCCGACCCTATTCATGCTGAAACCAGTAATAGCTTCAGCGTAGCTCTAGCACCTACAAGCTTAGCTGATGATAGTGTTGCTCAAATGCAAGACCAAGACAATACTTGGCTTTCAATAATATGACGTCTTCGTCAGTAAATTTTCAAATAAGCAACCATAATCGCCGATAAACCGATTGTGAATCAGAATATCGCGTAACATAAATTATTACTATACTGGACCTATTATTGTAAACTTTTATAAAAAAACTAGTCTCTTTGAAACATAAGAGTACATTTATTTGTACACATCTTAATTTTGATACCGACACTAGATAACCTCTATAAATAGCAATTTTGTAACCAAATACTTTCCAAATCTCAGTCTAATTTAATTTCCAAGAGCGCAAGAGTTTTGAAGGGTCGGTCTCGGTCTTGGTCTTGGTATTGGTCTTGCAAAAATGCAAGATCAAGACCAAGACTGCAAGACCAAGACCGATTTTGGGCAAGACTAGCTCATTATCTCGGTCTTCTCCCCGATGTGCAAAATAAAAAGCCGGGTACCATACACCGGCTGATCCCAAAACGAGAAACTTCTTAGCATACCAGTAAGGGCGATGTTACACCTGTTGTAGTGCAGTCGCAATCCATTTGGAAACAGTTGGCATGTTGTATCACGTAGTAAATCTGAAAGAAATTGTTAAAAACGCTTCATAATTGAAATTAAAAATATATATATAAAATAGCTTTAATACTTACTTGGAAGTGGATCATGTTAAGAAATATATATTTTTATTGTATGTTTCGTAAATATAGTTTACTCCTGTATATTATCCAGTGTAATTTCCATGCCAAATAGTAATAGTCTTATTTCAACAAATATCTACACTAGATAGATATTTATTTATTATTTACAAGTTTGCATTTAACCAGACTTATCAATCAACTGGCGAATTATAAGCTGGATACTAACAAAATATTTTAAAATTCTGTGTTTACCTCGATATAAACGAATAAAGAATTAGTCATGAAATGTGGGCACGCAATACGATGGGTTTTTTAAAAACAGACAATCTAGGACGTTATCGAATCGTTCAGGATTCCAGAATTCTCCACCCTCGTTCAATAAAAGGTATATAAAGTGCGACGCGGTGCGTTCGAGCAGAGTCTTATTTAGATATCGGAGCGAATACGAAGAGAAACAAGGAAATAATCCTCAAGACAACTGCGACTACCACTACAAGGCTTAAATATGACTGTAGTGTAATTGTTTCATTATGAGTCTACTTGTATTTTATCTGTGCAAGTATAATATATCTTTGTTTTGATACAAAGGGTATTTTATTAATCTTCGGACGTAACAATATCACCTCCACAATCGATTTCTTAAATAAACAGTGATGAATACAGAAAATTATCTAAATCATGAATATTAATGTTTTCAATTCAGTTCAATTTCTTATCACAATATGATTGCAAATAAATTTATTCAAGCAATATATATTACATCTATAGTTTAGAAAGTTGTTTATTTAATCTTCAACAAGTTTCTCAATATTTGTTCGAGTATTGAAAATAATAAAATATTGTAATAGACGACTGAAACAATAAATTAAAGTTATGGATTTAATTTCAAACAACAAATAATCTATAACTTAATAGGTACCAGTATTATGGCTCCAGCTGGCACCAGCTATTTTTAGAACAAATATTCCTTCTAAACTGACCATGATCGAATCATAGAGTTTTTTTAACTCACTTAGCTAACTAGTGCCCTGGAGTTAAAATATATATAGCCCAACACCTATAGGTGTACACTGTCTGCTGCACTTGGGAGTCAGTGCTACATGTAATGTTATACTCGTATATTCAAAAGTAACTGTGTGTAAGTGTATCTGTATGAAATTTGACATAAATATAGTCCGGGCCTTAGAGGCAAAGGGCATAGACTACTTTCATAGTGACTATGCCGAAAAACTATCAGACGTAGCCACGAGAACAGCTAGCATGTAGTGAATGATAGTAATTAGTGACCAAGCTCAAGGTAAAATTCTCTAGCCATGTACCTATTGACATATTTTTGGTAGCTGCATAGTGAAATTAAGAATAACTCTTCCTCTATGCTTAGCGTGTCTATCATTAGACAATGTCGTCGTTTAACGTCATGATTGTGTTCATAAACTAAAATATTGAAGTATTTATAAAAAAAAATTGGTTGTCTGTAAAGTCGGCTTACGGACGATCATTTTACTTGATAACGTCATAAGAAACCATTGATGAAAATTGAATACTATTTGCGACACTTGTTGTTGTAATAAACAATGGATAAGCTGAATGCTTAGGACGAGCGAACCTCTCTATCACTTGTTCAGTGCCTTCGCTTGCACGCTCGGCTCAGGCGGAACGTGACAATGAGTCATGCTTTTTCGTGCGTACAGCCAGCGTTCATTCATTTATAAGACATTATCACGTCAAAAAATGTAATTCCGTTATCGACCACATAGCTAGTTACTTTATATCAACGCAGTAGCACAAATTTCTTTGCATATTAATTGAATAATTATTCGATGTGTTATTACAAACGTAATGGAATACCTTCGTCCTCTTATTTATATTAATTAATTTAAAAGGTTCATTTACATAAAGCGAGGAGATGGAGATCGTTTGATAATACGCCCTGTAA
Source organism: Antheraea assamensis (assembly GCA_035772565.1). Taxonomy (NCBI): domain Eukaryota; kingdom Metazoa; phylum Arthropoda; class Insecta; order Lepidoptera; family Saturniidae; genus Antheraea; species Antheraea assamensis. The sequence goes on along the minus strand of JAQQSE010000182.1, from coordinate 235,300 downwards.
TTTCTACATTCATTACACTTTGAATTCATGAAATCATAAATGCAAGAAATCATTCTATTTTAAGAGCAACAAAATATATGATCATTTTCTATATCAGATATTATGATTTCAGTGTGAAACCGCTAAAAATATGCTTAATTGAATACTAAATTAGAATACGCTGAAACGAACACGCAGTATAAACTAATTAATATTATGGCCATAAATCACTAAGTGTGAAAATAATTAATTATTCCTAACGCTTCGATGAAAACATTGTTAGAGCCTAAATATTTTAATTTATCCAGTGACTGGAAAATTACTGTTTTCCGATTCCTAGAACAGTGTTAATTCATGAGCAAAACGTTCAGCTTATATCACTCATCAGTCATCAAAGACCCTGTAAAGTGTCTTTTAATATTTTATATAATACTACTGACAATTCTAATTACACAAAGGTACAAATTAAAAAATAAAGCGAAGTATATTTTAACAAAAACAAGATAACTATATACATCATAGCTACTGTTTGTATCACGGATTTAATAACCATGATACATTACATTTCTATAAGGAACTAGAATATACAGAGTATTTCCTTCAATTAAATAAATTGATTTAAATACAACTTATTACAGAAAATCCACCTCGCAACATATTACTACTCAATGAAGGTGGTACAAAAGTAATAATATAACGCATTATACATAAATAATGTATAACAAATTATAGACGACATCATTATTCTGCTGCTGGTTATTATTATAGATAATTACTATGGGCGGTCGGAGTTACCACAACGTGCGAATAAGCAACCATTAGAGAACAGCCAGTAGTTATGGAAAGGCACTTTGAGTTACTTACACTGAACATAATGATACAAACAACAAATAATTGTCATCGAGTAACTGTTACTAACAATTATAACAAAGGAGCAAAATAATTGATAGCAATTTATAAATAACAATAGTTGTTAAATAACATAACAATATATTAGGTAGTCGTTATTAGCAGGTATATAAGCCCCTCGATCTTATTGTTTTCTTAAATAAAATGTTTAAATGTATTTATAATGTTGAAGAGGTACTTATCGAGATTCCAATAATGGCGAAAAACGTTAAGCGCCATTTTGTAAGATCAACGAAGACTGGCGCGCGTCATGAGGAATTCCAACGCCTTAATTTTGTAACGAATAAACAAATATTTTACGTCCACTTTTCGACTTTGTTTATTGCCCATTACATCGCAGTGAGAGCTCATAAATTCTTTCTAAGGTGTTATGGGCTATAATTTGCATTGTTATTTACAATTTGTCTGAAATTACTCGCCTATTACATGTCCTTAGTATTATATATAATTTGTTGTTTGTATAGGCATAGGAGAAATTGTTTTATTTTCATATAAAACAAATGGGTGTTCCCGACTTCGCGCACATGAAAATATTGGTACACATTTTACTGTACTACATAGGAATAATATATCTTTTTGATATTTACTTGATGAAGGGCGTTACTTTGCGAGAATTCATCATAAGTACTTGATTGGATGTTACTGTAAACAACTAAGATACTTCCGCCTAGAATTGATCAGTCGTTGCCACGTCTAATGGATTTTATTGGCTCGTTCGTACCTAAAAAAACTTAAAGCTGAAACCAGTAATTAAATAATCGTGAAGTCGCAAAATATTAGTAGCTGAACCAAGAAATTTTTATACATTTCTTCAGGAGCACACAAAAAGGGCATAGGGTACTTTTCATTCCAAAAAAAAATTACCTTTCCCTAGGGAAGTTCAAATCTACAATAACACGTGTGAAACCGCAAGCAAAAAGTTTTTGTTATATTTACAATTTTTAATATAAGTTTAAAATAACATTTCCTTTATAAATCTTGTATACAGAAATTTCATTTTTTTTTCTATATGAAACATTTATGTATATGAAAGAATTTTGTTGTATTTTTGATGTCACTTTTAATTTAAAATTGTTCGTAGAATATTTCCTACGCAATAAAGATAATAAGATTTACATCAGCCAATCATACATATAACAACCAAATACCATACAAGAGTTAAGTTAATGGCACAATGTATGATACGCATCCCTTCCGTGGTAATCAACTCGCGCTCGACCCGTCCCGGTGGACTGTCCTCATTATATCCGAAGCCCATATTCCAGAGACTGGACCACGTTCTTAACATAAATTGACATAAAATAATGCTAATTAATTTTCGGAGTCGAGCTTTGTACATTTTTTTATTTATTTATTCTAGGAATTAAGTATATGAACACGATATATATATATATATATATATATATATAAAATTGTCTGTCGTTCAACTGGGTCAAATTTTGGATATAAAGAATTTCGCAAGATATTGTCTGGATCATAAATTATGCCTATTGCTTAATAAGGTCAAAACTGAAACATGGCTAAGTATTGGAATATAAAGAACATTATTAATAATTTGTTTACAAAATAAAAGAAAAATGTATATAAATTTTATTTATTTCTATTCGAAAAAGTCACGTAATTTATTATAACAGCCGTTAAATTTAAAACAGAAAACGTTAGCGTGAAGTTGAAGTGAACGAACACCTAAAACTTTGTACGGATCTGATTTACGACTATATACCGAAGTATGAAATTAAACAAAGAATATACCCAACGGAACACAAACACTTGTAATTTATTAACTTATTAGAAATACGGCCCCAGTCTAAGTATAATCTAATCTAACTTTAGTACTTATATATGATCGCTATACATTTATTAATCTATAAAAATATGTTGTAAACTTTGTAAGGAAAGGATTTAATAAATATTTATTATTGTTTAATATGTCGTAAAGTACTTTTAAAGTCTTTTAATCATAAAAACATGTTTTAATTGTTATAACTAACTAGTGCCCACAGCTTCGATCTCGTGAAAACTGGTTTGCTATTTAACGGGAACTACATGTTTATAGCCTGAATCAACTGTAAACTGTTTTTTTTTTTATTTTTATTTTGTTCTTTTAACCTTTATAACTTTTAGCGATCTTAAGTGAACTCTGTAAAATTCTATGATTACTACTTTGTCCACCTGAAAAAGCATTATGATATTTAGCTTGCATAATAATAGGAAATGTCTTATCGCCAAGTAAAAACATGAAAGTTCATTCACACACTGTAGTTTCTTTTAGCGTTACATAGTATCATACTATTAGACACAAGAACACGGTAGAAACGTTATAAAAAACTAAAGTTTCCAATGAAACTAAAAGAACAATAAACCACTGATATTTTAAATTGTAGTTATAAATAAATCGAGAATTATTAAAATAACAGTTATGGAACATTAACGCTATTGAAAAATCACGAACGAGTCAAGCATACAGAACCGCAATAAAATCGAACGCACACGACCGGTCAATCGGAAATATATTATATAAAAAATAATTGTGTTATTCGACCCCTTTTTTTATTATGAACAATGGTTATTTTATTTAGGTCAGGTGAATTCTCGCTATGATTTTCGGGAATGCTCTCCCGGGGGGCAATATAAATATCTACGGTGTACATTAGGTATTATCACGAGTGTATAATGGAGCATAAAGGTCGCGTAACACACTAGAATTGCCCAAACTGACATACATTACGATTTAAAAACCTCCCTTTACGTGCCATTATGAAATATAGAAATTGGCGTATATTTGATGAATCCTGGTGTTTTTAGCGTTAAAGAATGACTCAAAGTGCCTTTTCGTGCATTTCTGTTTAAGTATAAATTATTAAAGTATAAGTAAACCTGCAGTGTGCGTGCGTTCATAATTATCTTTGCTGTTTTTTTTTGTTGTGCTTACGGGGGCATCTGGATGGTTTTTAGCTATAGCTGGATCAGATAAGTGGAGAAGTTTTCTAATTTTTTTTTATTTTCTCTCTACTTTTGTTGGATTTCTCATATAAAAAATGGCGAATTATAACTGATAAAAAAACACTACATAAAAAAAATGTTTCATAAAAATAAAATTTTCATGCGTTCCGTATTAGACAAACAGCAGCGCACGAACCTCGTCGGTCTATTTTAAATTCTTGCATGCACAGACACACCCGAAAAATAGAAAGGGACAGAAAAAGAGAGAAAGTCACTTGGAGAGGGCATAAAACTTTTTCTTTACGTGATGACTTCTATTTTTTTTTAACGTAGGGAAATCCTGCATGAACAAACCAAACTAAAACCCCACGGTGTACATCGGCCTGGTGTTAAACACCGCCGTTTACCGAACCTATGCAATAGGAAGATGGGCCTCGTAATCCATCTCCCCAAATCCAATCTCAAAAAATAGAAATAGTCGAGAGAAGCGTTTTCTCTTCCACCGGTCCTCCATTGACGGAAAGGGCGGCTCAAAGGACGACCTCCTCGCAAAAGAAGGCCATCACTTCCCAAACCGTTTCGCATCACACTCGGTTATGATAAGTCTGTTCCTACCGCCACAGCTAGTATGCGGCACTGTCCTTCCCACACAGCACACTCAGACAGAGTGTGATGCGCGGTTTTTGCTAAACGCTGCACTCGTAACATGCGGCGGTTGGCACCCTACGTGCACTCTATTGGAGGTGTAGGCCAAAATACCCATACCCGGACAGTACCTACACCAGCCGTGGAACCCGAACTTCGTCCGCACTATTACGACAGGACCGGGCGGACTGCATCGATAGTATACCTACCATCACACGCATCCACCAGGTTCTGGAACGATCTCGTTCAAATGTTCTTCCGGACTCTCAATTTCACTTTTTCTACTTTCCTAAGAGCTGAAGGCTTCCCCCTACGTTTCTTAGCCGCCGTATAGATACTGCGGCAAGAACTTCCGTCTCCAGCTCCCAGGGATGGAAGCCAGCTAACACAAAGGCCGCCCTCGAGAACACTGTACGGTACCGCCGTATCGCCCTGAACGCCACAATACACTATAGTCAGTTCTTACCATAAACCGCACTAAGGAACTTAGTTCCAAAATCATTTTATAATCCGAAATTTTCAATGTATATTTTTCACATTTTAGTCTGTATTGTACAAGATAATACTATTAGTTATGTTCCTGCCTATAATAACACTGTAGTATTTCAGTGCCAACAAATAACGGTTTCATTATATTCGGATGACTGTGATTTTTGTAATCAAGAAATGTTTGTACGAGACGGATGCATTAGTAAACGCTCAGATTTACTAAAATTTTTTATTTGAGGCCTAACTCGTACCTTCTTTCTCTTTCTTGTTTTTATTTATACAAATGTTAGTTGGTAAACATGTTATAAAAAATACGTCACGATCGTCCAAAGTAATGAAGTGTGTTCTACTCTTCTTGATCTATTTTCTTAATGATAATAATTAATTTAAAAATGATCCATTGTTATTATTTGGCATTTATATGTTATACATTTTCACTATACTTGCAAACGATTACCTAATACATATTATAACTGTTCCTAAACAAAAAATAAACATTGAAAAAGTTAAGTAAAATGTTCACGCTTATTTTGGATTCCACGGAAAAAGTAAGTTATTTAAGACATTATTAATTCCAGAGAGTGCTTGAGGTTTTGAAACATAAGATCGTCCGTAAGAAGCATTTAGGCTAAAAGGGTTGTTAAGGAACCCTACCTAGGTTAATAACGCAGGCCATTTTCATTAGGCCCTCGCATATTTTATTTGGACCCCCTGACGCCTCGCAAATTGTTCACATAACGCCCTAAAACCTCATTTGTCTTGTACGAGATAATTTAAACGAGAATAATTTCGCGAGACAGACTAATTAAACCTGAATTAATTAACTAGGAAAACATAAACAAGTGTCAAGTAGTTTAGGGCCGCGTTTATAATGAGCATTCCTAATAAACAGACCGGCTTAAATGGAATCCTTTTGGACAGAGTTTATGTTAATAGTTTTCTTTAGTGTAAGTAATTTTATCTTCGTGTTATATTTTATATACCTAATATATTTTAATCAAATAATATATAAAACATAATTGGAATTATTTTTACAGCGTATTTATTAAAACTTGTGATTATGACTATAAATTACATATTTTGAAAGATCGCAACCTGAATAAAATAGAGCACGGTGCCTTTTCTATGAAAAAACACTTTTCCTATATCACGAGATATCTTTAGATATCGCTTCGAGAGACTATTGCCAAAATATTGTTTACAGGAAAACTACGATTATTGATAGTTCTGCGATCTCTCGAGTAATAGGCGAAAATACTGAAAATACTATCATAATTCATATAGAAAATCACACATATGATAGTAAGAAAAGTTGGTATTTGCCGTATACGGTAACTGAATATAGGTCAGATAAATCTAGTATGTCACGTGTAAATACTTTGAATATTAAAAAACAGATAATTATAACGGTGATTTATTACGTAACAATGGTCAATAAATTATATCACGCTATAATGATTTAAGTAAAATACAATATATTCTAATCACTACTAAATTTTTCTTCGACATTGAAATTTATTTGATGATTTCCGTTAAATATTTATTGCAATTTAAGCGCTTATATATAAAATCATTTTATATAACACTGCTATATCTGAATAATTTAATGCGCTTTACAAAACACCTTTTACAAGTCCAAAGTGAAAGTGTTATTTTGATTTGATTACAATTCTTTAAGGAATCCATATTCAATAATTTAGTAAATTTGTGTATAATTTTGCTCTCCATGGTTTGATTAATTACTATTGCAACGATTCCAATTATCGTGATAAGAAACAGAAAGTACGAAAAACGGTTCTGATTAATGTGTCATCATTAGTCACTTTAACAAAGCGAAGGAAGAACTGGAAAAGGAAAGCGTCCGCGATCATCTCGTTAGCGAATTAGTTGCTTATTTATCTAAAGTCAATGGTTCATTTAATATTACATTATAGCGCTTACTCAATATATCGGTTATTTTACTGCATAGATCTAGATTCGGATACTGTTAACTGTATAATTTATTATACTCTAGAGAATACTAAATTACACTAGTACCCTTCAACTCAGACATTTCATATTCGCTATGTATGCCAGAGGCTTAGAGAACTTGCACAGACGGGAAACCAGAACTAAGTTTGTGAATTCGTTAAAATTCAATGCGGTCTACAATTGAATTCGGGGCTTTCTTAACTGACAGCAATTAGTCTATTTTCCTACGAAACTGAACAAAGTACAACATAAAACTAAAGAAAAATAATCGCCATTCCTTTATTGATCGAATCCATCCGGCTTTACTCGAAACGATGAGTTCCCTTTTGGTGCATAGTTAGGGGAAAAGTATCGTTCCAACGTAGTCCTTAGAGTGGCCTGGATTAGAATGACAAAACTTTGGTACTTCCTGAGGTTGCTCATAAATGGGCACGGGTCGCAGAGGCCACTAAAGATCAGGTGGACTCTATGCCCATTTGGTAATCCAATTACATAAAAAAGACATTCTTATAATAAGCGAGTAGAGTTTCTGTTCGCTTTTATTTTATGCAGAATCATAAGGCATTTTAATCCCTCAGCATTCCGAGATTCGCAATTCGTTTGCCCGTCACGTCAGAGGGCCGGTCCTTCGCTACTTTTTCGTTATGCCAACTGAAATTAATTCATGCAAATGAGACTGCGTTGTCTAAAATGGGTTTAATCTTATCGTCAACGTAATTGCATAGCCCAACGCAAATAGGGGTTTAATTTTTTTATCGTGCCATAATTTGGCCAGTCGCTAATTTTGTTTTCAAGGTTTATTTCGAACGGAATTTTTATGTTTTATTATCACTGTTATTCAAATTATTTTTTAAGCGGTTCTATAATCACCATTATTGTGGATACAAACAAATAAACACATTCAGTGTTTCAACATTATATTTATTTAACACAAAATTATAACATATAAACTTAATATCCAATTTGGACTAATCGATAGTAACTTATCGTTATATTAGACTTACTTAAGCATAGTTCTAGAGAAATAGCGAACACCAGAAGATTAAAATGTATATATCGACGTCTTTATGGCATTGTATAAGCCACGCATAAATAATGATTTTACCGTGGTAGGAGATAACAAATATCCAAAAGTGCCAGTAGGATTGAGAAATCGAATTGTAATAATTGCTGGTATTAATTATACTATAGTTTTGCTTGGTATGTAATGGCGTTGAAATCGTTTACAGCTTTCTTCTCTCTCTCTCTCTCTCTCTCTCTCTCGGGGAATAGTAAGTGTATGTCTTTTTTATTTTTCCCTTAAAATACTATATTTTTTAAATTATACTTATGTTTTTGATTATCTTATACAGTACTACTATCACCCGAGAAAATGTTGACAACCCTACGCGCTACGTTAATATTGGTCCCTATAACGAGTTTCTCACACATTTCTTGTGAGTGTAAGTCCAGTACAGGACAAAGGCTCTGATTATTTCCTCATATGTCCTTCATGTGTATATTATCGTTAGTCAGCTTGCCTATATATTATGGCGATTTGCTTTGCATATTTTGCGGGGAATGTCAAGTGATATTATACGACATATACCACAAAAGTGTAATGAAAATGCCTTTTAAGGTTTTTAGTTTTTACGAGCTTGGTGATTTTTATTTATTTGACGATAAGTTTACTATATCAAATACGACAAAAATAATTTCTCATACGATTCATTCAAGAAAACATTCAATTTTTTCTAATAAAATGTATAAATTTGGTTTTATGAAATTACATAGAGTCGAGACTTCTTGTAAATATTAACTACGGTAAACAGAAATAAATTAAATTTTTAACTTAATAAAAGTTTGAAGTTAAATGAAGTATTTAAAGTTAAACGTTTATTTGAATTTTTAATTATATCTTTTAACAAAATTCCACTTAATTAGATGTCTTATACTATAAACATTTTTATATAAACGATTATTAATATATATTAGAAACCACGGTAAAATTTTGACTAACGCTTTGTCTACAGTTTTACACGATTTGCTAGTTCTCTAGAAATTAGCGCCAAGCGAGTAACTGACTTAAAATTTGTTCACAATTTTAACACTTCGTGATGAGAATTGAAGCTATTTTTAAATCTCTATAATATATATATTTTTTTTAATTCCATAAACCACACAAGACTTTTTAATTAAAGCTTTTGCTTTAGCTGCATGATCCGCTAGTTCTCTAGAAGTTAGCACCCAGCGGGTAACTAATTATAACACTTTATGATGAGAATTGAAATTCCTTTTAAATCTCTGTAATAACGAGTTTTAATAGATACTAGAAACCTCATTAGATGTTTGATTAATGCTTTGGCTCTACGAATCGCTAGTTTTCTGGAACTTAGCGCCATGCGGGTAATTAACTTAAGGGAAGGTTCACAATCTTAACAATTCATAAAAATAAATGCAAGTCCCTTTTAAAAATATGAGTATTGTATATTTCGTCAACCATGGTCTCGTCTCGTAGGTGGTAGAGCTACGCTGAAGCTATTACTGGTTTCAACATGAATGGGTCGGCTCGCCCGGGGTAGTACCACCCTCTCACAGAAAACCGACGTGAAGTAACAGTGGTTGCACTGTTGCGTTTCGTTTGGCCAGTGAGAGCGCCGGAGGCCCACATAATTAAAAGGCCGGCAACGCACTTGCGACTCCCCTGGTGTTGCTAGTGTCTATGGACGGCGGTGATCACTTACCATCAGGTGACCCACCTGTTCGTTTGCCCCCTATGATATAAAAAAAGTGTATTTAGCAAACTATTATTATTATTATTCTAGTTAGTTTACTAGTTATTTAGTTTTCAAATTGATTTAATTATTAACACAAAATATGTATGAATCGATATGTAATATATTATTTGTTACGATTTTTATACGTTAATTAATTTAAAAAAATTGTCTAAAATAAATAGTTTTTAGTCATAAAATGCATTCATTGATTTTAAAGGTTAATTATCAAAGTCTAATTAAACTTTTCCTTTATCATTAACTAAATATACTTACGACATATATTTTATTCAGCGAACATTTGACACTGATTTAGTTGACAGACAATCATATAGCCCGGTGAGGCTGTGAAGTCCTATCAGCACAGAATAGTTGGAAAAGAATAGATGTGTGATATTAGGAGGACAATATTAGCGCTTGTCGCCGGCAGCTAATAAAAGAAATAAAACCCTTTTAGTCTCCTTGTGGACATCACAGCGGCCAGAGATAGAACAAAGGTGATCTCAAATATTCAAACACTGGTTCGGTATGGGCAGTGGAGTAAAGATACCACATAAAAATACCGTGGGGAAACTAACATCAAAAATTTACCTGCTTTAAAAAGATATTTATAATATCAAATATTTTAACAAACGTTAAATTTATCCTTTAAAATCAAATAAAATATAACTCACAAATCTCGTTAATACGATAGTTCATAAATAAACCGAGAAACTAGATCATGCTCTTCGATATACATTCGATCAACAAAACAATGAGGATCTCAAAGCACGTGTACGCGATATTTCGTGAGGTATTTGTCCGCAAAGAACTCAGCAAGCGTATAACAAGTACAAGTGTAGCTCCGCCTGCAGTAGATTGCTTCCTTCCGGTACCGGCCGTATACGTGACTACGTAGATACGATGTTTAGAAGGGTCATTTGCTATTCACCTTATTTTGTAAGTATTTCTACGCTTAAGTATTTTCTTTTCTCTTTCTTCTTTTTCTTTTTTACTTTAGTAAATTACGATGATAAGGTTTAGACACGTATTACTTGTTGCCCTCGACTTCTGTGCTGTATACCCAACTATCGGGAGCCTTGCTGACCTATGATAGTAGCAATTGTCGATGGACATAGCTTAATGTCTTATGGTATTTTGCTGTGGCGGGACAGCAGCTGAGGTGGACACCATATTTTTATTACAATAACGTGCAGTTCGAGCAATATACAATATGGGACCTCGCTGAATCATTAACGACTAAGTTTCAAGAATTCGGTATTTTGACTTTAACATCCCAGTACATTCTTGATAATTTAATGTATGTTCGCAAAAACCTTGAAAAGCTTGAGTTCGTAAATACTAGAAAAGGTGACAAACTGGTCGTCCCATGTTTCCGACTTAGTAAAACCAGGTAATAGTTTCTTAGGTGATAGTGTCAGATTTTATAATAAAGTCCCAAAACATGTTACCGATTTGGCGGACTATAAATTTAAGTGTCACTGTCAAGCCGGTTTTGGTGTCAAAGAGGCTATTATAGTGTGAATCAATATGTGAACGATGGTGATGTCTGGAATTGACTCTTCTCTGTGCAGCCACTAATAACGATTGTAACGTGTAATTTATTTGAAATATGCATCTATTTATGTTAAAAGATAAACCCGATCGAGTTTCTTGCCGTTTCTTATCGATGATTGGGCTGTTTTCCGAACCGGTGGTAATTTTGACGTTCATAAGCGCCTTCTTAAGGCCTAAATTGATTAAAGTATCTTTTGATTTTGATTGTAAATATCTGGATGGTCGCCTTTAGTTTTCACTTGCACTATGCTTACTGTCACATACAGTATCATTACTTTATCGTGCTAGAATAAAGAAAATATAATACAACAATAATAGGACTCCTTAATCACATCATCTACGATAAAAATAGAAGTTCCTTACCCAGTAACTAAACCAAACTCGGGTCGTATTATAAATTCCAATTTATTCAAGGCATTATTCGAAACAGGTTCGCACCTCATACTAAGCAAGTTTCTAACTTAATCAGAACACGAGAGCATACCTTAAACTGATTTATCGGCACACCGAGCGTAACGGAATCGAATAAGTTTTATATACTAACTGATACCTGTGACTTTATCTGCATCTGCGTTGTTTATTACGTTAACAATACATTTTAAGTAGAAAAAAAAACACATGCACCACACCACTTACCCCACTTTTTCGCCACTGAATACGTAGTGCTTATAATAACCGTAATTTCTTAAAACTTTAATTACTTTATATTTTCAAAATATATAGTGATCTGTCTTTTAGATTATAACCAATATCTTAGTAAAAAAAAAAAATTTTTTACACTAATAATAAAACAAGTTTTTAAGTGACACGCACACAAAAATAGATCTCTATTATTTTATTTATATATATATATATATATATATATATATATATATATATAATAGAAGATAAACAAATAGCAGGAATAATTATCAGTGATCGAGTGATTTGGCCGGTGGAATTTCAATTCGATGTTCGCATACTGAAACACCGTTATGAACCAAGGATTTTTTCGGAGTACGCTTACTTTTTTTTTCATATATTATAGGGCGCACACGAACAGGTGGGTCATCTGATGGTAAGTGATGAGCGCCGTCCATAGACACTAGCAACACCAGGGGAGTCGCAAGTGCGTTGCCGGCATTATAAATATGTGGGCCTCCAGTGCTCTCACTGGCTGAACGAAACGCAACAGTCCAACCACTGTTACTTCACGTCGGTTTTCTGTGAGGGGGTGGTACTACCCCGGGCGAGCCGACCCATTCATGCTGAAACCAGTAATAGCTTCAGCGTAGCTCTACCACCTACCAACACTTTTACCCAGTTCAATTGATAACACTATTGGCTGACGGTAAACAAAAACATCGTAAGGAAACCTGTACCTGAGATATATTTTTGTTCTACCATTCGTGTATCGCCAAGTATTTGCGGATTTCTCGGACTTTGAAATCGCCAAAATATCGTGAACTGGCGTGGTGCTATCTTGCTTCAAGAAGAGGCCTAAGGCCCTGCAGTGGGCCTCTTACAGGTTGATATGAAGTGAAATGAACTAGCAAATGTCCGTGACTTCACGCGACTTAAATTATAATATGCAATTGAACATATAAAATACAGCCTAGTGCCACCTAGTGGTGAATTATAGTAAAATGGGTAGCACAAAACTCTTCTCCATGAGATACATAGGGATAACTTTCATAATGGTCGATTAACCGGTGTTGCAGTTTATGAATCTCGAATCTCAGATATACATATATATTTCCATTTCCACCAAAATATTAAAGATTCGTTCAATATAGCACAAGAGTATTATAGACTCTTCAATAAATAATAATTACATATTTCCCTGAAAAGGGCCTCTCGATGGTCGCTTAATGTTGTATTGTAGTAGCATTTCGAGAATTTCATTTCGTATACTTTGTAATTGAAATGAGGAAGTTAAAATATATATAGGCACATTCCTAAACCAATCACAAACTGCAAATGCTTCTTATCTTATAAAAAAGGTAATCAATAATAAAAATTCAAATATAACGTTATAAAATAATTTCCAAATACTCCGGTGAAAATTATAACGGGCGTGTATCGGCTTACTTAAGTCGTTTTCGTTTCGCTTTAATTTATATGTTTTGTTTATGTATGTAATATTTAATTATCTATTTGGTAAATTTGTAATTCTATTTGTATATTTTATCTTATTTCGTAATTTTATTTTGATAAAGGCGACTGATCACGGTCACAGCGTTAAAAGTTTTTGCCTGTCTGTCCATCTGACTGCCTGTTTGTATGCCCAGGCTGAATTCAAAAATGGCTTCCTCAATTGATAAGATAAGGTACTAGAATTGTCAAAAATGTTTTTTAAAGTAAAAAGAAAAGCATTTCATTCGACTAACAAACAATTCACCCGATTTTATGAAATTTCATAAACGGGAAGTATATGTCATTGAGAGATTGATTGATTACAAAAAGTAACATTTATAGAATTCGTAAACAAACTACTATAGACTAGCTTAATATAAAATGTTTTCACTAACGTCTTTATTTCAGTAACAGTCGAAAGAATAACAAATTTTAAACGTAGTAACTGTCTGCTCGAACAATTTCTTACTCGATTCCAATACGTTTATTGGTAACAGACAACGCAGCGATATCTAAATGCGGTTATGAAATCGTAAAATGCATTTGTGCAGCTGTTGCTGTTACGTGACAAGCATTATTTAGTGTCTCGGAAACAAAATCCGCAACACGAACTGTATTTCGAGTAAAAGGCATTTCAATATTCCCGTTCTACGGGAACTAGAATATTATCCAATTTCCATACCAAGTCCGTTGATGTAAGCGAAAACTATCTCTAACTAGCTCCATCGTCATTTGACACAGAAAAACGACATTAAAAGGAGACCAACATAAATGTCTACAGGATTTAACGTAAGAGAGAGTGAGATAGAATACGCTATACAATGTTTCTTATATTCGCGATCTCCTCGATGTATACTGCATTATGTAATACTTGTTCTGGTCCGAGCGTTGTAGGTGTGCCTATGTATTAAGAAGCTTTGAGAAAAGGCATTATTTTAAATGAACTATTTTAAGGCTTTATTTTTTTAATGAATAAAGAAAGGTTACAATTTTAATAATAGTATTATAACAATAACTCACAATGAAATATGCATACAAACAAATTAATAATGGACAAAAACGTATTTACCAGTGGTAGGCTTTATTCCTCGCAGTGGTCCCATGAAAAAACTTCGTGATTTACAGGATTAATTTCCGACACTATTATGAGAGCGCAAACTGCCGCAGTGAACCCTCTGCCCGAACTTAGCGGTATAAATATCAAGAACAACATTTACATCTGCCTTTAATATTCTTAGGGCACCGTCAACTTGGCTAACATTTCACCCGATAAGACATTTCGACCTGACTAAATCATTCGTGTTAGAACATTTTCTTTCTTGACCATCGCCCGCCACGCATCCAAATTGCGTTCGGGATCGTAAACGAACTACGTAAAAGAACGATTCAATCGTATATTCTGAACATAATTTTCTATGTGAGAAATGTTTAGTTTTTACTCATATTTTACTTTATTTTCATAGTTATTATTATTTGAACATTTCATTTGTTTTATTTTACAATACATGTAAATGAAAATTACATTTACATTGAATAATGTTTTATACAGTATTATACTATCGATATTCAATTACCTATTGACCATTTAAGTCAATGATGGCATCATCATCTGCTCCAAACCATTATAGGTTCCAGAGACCGTTAAAAGACTTCAAATCAAATATACTTTATTCAATTTAGGCCCTAAGAAGGCGCTTATGAACGTCAAAACTACCACCGGTTCGGAATACATCCCAGTCATCGAGAAGAACTGGCAAGAAACTCGATCGGGCTTATCTTTTTAACATATACTACTAACAGTCTACTTCTCCGCCCTTTCGTGTGGCCGTAAATACCTGGCATATCCTACCTTCGCGCTGAACGTGCATTTAAGTACACTAATGGTCGGTCAGTAGTCAATATTCAACCATAATTCTTTTTTTGAAGTGATAACTTCTTATGGGAGGGTAAACCGCTTGTTACGTCACGCGTTAGACAGGCTTCTCCTCATAAGCCAATTGTTACTTTTATAGGAGTAAATAATGATACAAATAATGTACCTACACTAAATTCTAATGTACATATATATTCAAGAATTGTAACTAAGAATTAAATATATTTTATTAATAAAAAACCTTTCCTTACATTATCATTTTAATATAAATAAAATTTAAGTAATAACCCAAGCTTTTCTCAAGTTAAATAATCTCAATATTAAATAGTTTAACTTAGATTTGTTTAAGTTATCACTCCTATCGGGCGTCCCGAGACGCACAAGTTTTTTTAAATTCAAAATTATACAGTTTTTCCGCCCAAGAGTATTGTAAAAATATTATACATTAGTAGACCTAAGAATCTGCAAATATGACGAACAGAGACCTAGACGTATAAATAAACACTTCAACTTTTCGATGATAACAAAAAAAACTGTTACCATTTTTATTTATTGATAGCTCTAAATCTGACCAATAGTTACTACACAAAGAAACAGAAATTCCATTAACAAGCATTCAATTTAGCGCTATTTTATCTTCGTCTATTTATATATGTACATTAATATCTTTATTTGACGTTACGATAATTCCGAATCAATATAGGAATTTCCATTCGGCCGGAATGTATACTTTGTCAAATACGGCTATGTTATTGTACGTAGGAGATGACGGAACACCGAGTCCCTTAACTGCTTCCATTTTAACGTTTTGTAGACTTCTGTTTACGACTTAACGGTTTATAAATTTCGTCTCCTTAATAGCAACTCGTGTATACATAATTCTGCCAATGGCAGATGGGTATACCATTTTTTATTTAATCTTCAAACCAAGTTGTAGCAAATTGGTGGAGTGTTTGTGGTAACATAAAACTAATATTGCTTAACATTCAATTAATTAGTTTCCCTTTCAAACGGTATTACGCAAAAACGCTATCAAAATTATTATTAAGATTATATGACTCGAGTTAATTACACAGACTAAGAATCCCGCCAAAAAAAAGTTAATTTAATTAATTAGTTTTCACGTTATAATAAAATTAATATTTGTGACATCCAAAAACGACAATTATGTTGCAAATTAATTAATAAATAACATCGATTTGTACTTTGACATCACCAACATAATACTTTTTTTTTGTTTATGGTTCGTATTCCATTGTAATGTCATACGTTAACCTCAAGACTCGTTAGGTGTTATACATTTCTTGTATTAGGATAAACAGAATAATTAACGGTCTATTCCTTCAAGAGATTAATAGTATACATATTTGAGATTATTAATATATATTGAAATGATTGTGAATATGAAATAACCAATCTGAAACTAATTAATGGAAAGTCCGCGCAATAAAATGACATAGATTCACCTGCGATGTTTTGTAACCCACTTCTTACCCGTGGGTTTTATTGGGCCCTGAATAAGTAACACACGTTTGTTGAATATTGAATGCAAGCCGGTGGTGGATATTTCAGTGACTTCTAAGTTAGGATTTACATTGCCCGTGGGGAATTGAATTTTTGAATTGTACGTGTCACAACGCAGAAGTCGCGCGTATATTCAGTTTATTAACTTTGACTCTGTAACCGATGGAATGCATATTGTTTTAGACTATATCCATTTTGTATTGGAGAATATTATTTATGACTAGCTGACTTTTTTTTTATATATTATAGGGGGCAAACGAACAGGTGGGTCACCTGATGATAAGTGATCACCGCCGTCCATAGACACTAGCAACACCAGGGGAGTCGCAAGTGCGTTGCCAGCCTTTTAATATATGTGGGCCTCCGGCGCTCTCACTGACCGAACGAAACGCAACAGTGCAAGCACTGTTACTTCACGTCGGTTTACTGTGAGAGGGTGATACTACCCCGGGCGAGCCAACCCATTCATGCTGAAACCAGTAATATCTTCAGCGTAGCTCTACCACCTACTTCTTCGTTTATTATTAAACAAAGCACCACATCATTTGCCCTACGTCTCCACTCCAAGAGAAAATCCATCTTTATTTCGCGCACGAACTATTTATTTATATAATGTATTTATAACGACCCAAGGACTCGTGAATTTGACAGGACGACGCGAAATTATAAATGCTGAGATAAGTAAACGAAAACTCATGATTAGTGGATATGATATACGAGATAAGATTATTCAATAAATAAAAATTGAATAATCAATATGAACTATTCTAGACTGATTAGGCATAGAGTTCACAAAACTTCTGAGTTATTGCATAAGATAAATCTTTTAATTTATCACGGTCGTCCTATACCACAAAGATTTTCGATAAATATCGCACTCAGCAGTTTTACTCTCGTCGCTTGTTCTCTCAAAATGGTTCTAAACGGCATAAATGGCACTATTTGTAACCTTCGACATTTTCAAAATTTCATTGTCTTATCACATCAAATAAGAACGTCGACTGAAATGGTAAAGTCAAGGTATTTACGTACATACAAAATAGATAATCACTTGTTGTTAAAAGAAACACAATTTTTCCTATTTCTTCTTCTTTATTTTTTGGCTCCGGCACGGTTTATGCACTAGCCAGCGTCAAGTAACAAGATTTTTCCAAGTAAGTGTCTTGTGATAATTATAATGTTCTAACAAGATGGTGGTTTCCTTGTTAGAACTTTCCATGGAGTTTTGGTGGCATCTCAGAATGCATGCTCCGTGGTATTATTTCCTATCCACTTCACTTGTGCATAATAACCGAACTATATTACGTAAAACACCACCAATATTACAAAATATAGAGTCTAATAACACGAGATTATGAATAAAATATAAAAACCACTACACCACAGACAAAGATCCCGCCAAAAAACTCCTTTTTCCTATTTATATTTATTACATTATCTACAATCTAATTAATGTACTGAATGCAATACTTATACTGCTTATATAAAGTCTTTAAAGATATTACACGCTAACGTTTCACGTAACAAGTCCAAAATATAAATAAAAAGAAGATTATGCTAAGTTTCGCAACATACTAAATAAATACGATTTATCGTATTTAGCAGCTAAACGAAATATAATTACCAATCATTGCTATAACTAAAATCGTATTTCGCATTAATCGTTGACATCCAAGAATCTCGTCATAAAAGCCATGTTCTTAACCAATGAAAATACATTCGATGAAGTTCGTTTTCGTTTACGATAATTTTCAACCAATCACAGTACTTCATTAGTTTAAATTTACATTAACATAAATGAGGTTATGGAAACAAGTCAGTAAAATGTAATTTTATTATGTTATACAAACATTTTCGTATAAATAACTATGAGAGATCAAATTTTAAGTATACAATTTTGAGTAGTTTTATTTGTATAAAAATATGAAGAAGATGTATATATATGTCCCTTGTTCCTTCGCTCGTCTTAATATATTTTATACCCTATTTATACTTATAACCCGGTTATATTGGAGCTTGTTAAGTAATTTCCTCTACAATAGAAACTGCTGTCTAAGTTCAACAGCGAGTTAGACAGTAACATCAATTTTGTAGCCTCCTCGAACAAACTTTACACAAACCTAGGTTATTATGAAGTTCTGTGATGTTCACGGAATGATTTGACTATTTTACAAAATTTACAACGATTAATTTATGTCCGCAACGTATAATATATGTAAATTGTAATAATGTATATAATCGAAAATTTGTAGTTCGGTGAAACTATAGCGGCCTTAACAAGCCAACAGTGTAGTCAGTTCGAAAAAAAAAATCTTCGAAAATTAGAAAAAAAAGTGTAATTCAAAGCAATAGCAAATGAATGTAAGATATTTAAATCAAAGCAAACCATGTGCGAATTACAATAAAAATAATCTCTTCACAGTTTATATATTGTGTATCTATACAAGTGTAGACTTGTTCAAAACTGTATTCATATTACATTATAAACAATGTTTCAAAACAACCCGTTTTCCATTTTAGCTTTGACGTAATATTAAAAGGAGACGTTTGTTTGAATAGCGTGATTCGTGTGCAGTGTTTTGCAAGACTCACGTTTCGCCGCCGCGTTGTAGAAATATTTGTTTTTTTTTTTCAACTTTTTAACTTACATGAATCTAGTAATCTCTTAGATCTATGTCTTCTCTTGGATACACATGGCGCAACATTACAAAATTATATAACACCTTTTCCATTACTATTTCACAAGTCTTTCGTGTTACTTTAATCTACACTATCACAGTAAACGTAGAACGTTTTATGTTAGCAAGAGATAATATCTAAATTCCTCTATTTTTTCCTTTGTAGAAATTATATATTTAACCGGTGTTCGAACACTCTGGCGGTTGTTGGCTATTTCTATTGTTAGAAATTGTAGAAAAATACAGATCAGCCAAACGCTAAAGGTAACTCGGGACCATTCTCGAATTATCTACAGACATCCCAACAAACTTATTGTTACAAATAAATAAACTTGACTCAGTAAAAATGTAAGAAAAAACGCACACATTAAAACTTTATAAATCGGTTTGTTATAGTCTTCTCGAAATTTCCATCCTTCAATTTATACGATGTATAGGTAAGCACATCGCCGCGCGTTCGAGGACAGTTCTATATTGAACATGGAAGTGAGTACGAAGGAAACAAAAGAAAGAAATCAACAAGCGGACTAGGACTACAACCACAGAGCATAATAAGGTGTAAGTACGATCATAACGTAACTGTCTCATAGTAAATTTGTCTCTCTGTCTTTTAATTGCACATGTGCGTACATGCATACAGTGGCAGATTTGCAGTTTTGGCCACCCTAGGTCCAAGGCCATGTAGTAAGTACCAGCTACCCCTTTTCTTTCCTTTTCCATTTCTTGTTATCATCAGAATTTTTTGTCACGATTGGTCGCCCCTAATATCTAGCCGCCCTAGGCCCGGCCTCCTGGGCCTTAGGGCAAATCCGCCACTGCATACATAGCTAAACCAAAAAAAACATTATATTATAGAACATACATACACATATAGACATATATAGAACAGCAGCTTATCAAACAAACATGAATATATTGCTTGAAATTTTTTATTCTTGAATATATTGAAAAAACTAAATCATTTTAATTAATCTTCGATAGGTAACATCTTCAAACCGCTTCCAAGCCTTTACCGAAAAAAAACACAATCTTAATATGGCTATTTTCATTATTGCAGCAGTCTATAAAATACACGTAGGTATACATGATAATTAGCATCTAAGCGTACGTTACGATTTTCTCTTCGATCTCCGTTAAAAGTAGAGGAAACAATAACATTTCTCTATTCTAACACTTTCTATTGTCTGTTTTAAATATTATAAACAAACCTATTTTTTATTACTTAATCAGTTCACATTCAAACTGACACTACCAACAGCGCATAATTCTCATATCGTGACTTAATATATTTCCTTAATGTATTTTTACAGGAAGAGTGAAATGACTCATAAGAAATTTTATTTCTAAACTCCTAACAATATTACCAGAAACATAAATATAACAAAAAGTTATATTGAAATAGAAATTCACCGAACGTTGGAGAGACAAATAACAAGAATTTTTTGGAGCCGGGCGCGTGGAGTTTTTGATAAGGCGATCCCAGGAGACCGACCCGCGACATTCTGCACCATTATGACGTAGCTATAATTTAGTGGATTTGTGCCGGTTTTTGCCTACAATATGTAGGTCCGAGCGAACGACCTGTGTGAAGAGATAACCGTTCAATAAATTCTTATGTTCGTGACATTTGGAAATATTTATACCGGTAAAACGATTTTAATTGTACTAAAATATTTTGAAGACGTAGTTCACACAAGCGAGTCAATAGCAATAGCAGTAGCGTAGAGATAGCATGACGGCATAAGAAAGCGTCATGCCGTTTTCTGTGACGGCATACGGGTCGATTTTACCATCACGATGCGCCAATAGACGTTTCACATTAATAAACTAATGAAATAGGTATACATAGTTTGAATAAAGGAACTGTACACTGTACACGTATCGAAAAAACCTTTCACCCCTGCATATCTCAGGGTACATATTACGAATGGAAGTCACCTCAGGTTATCCTCTACACTAATCTTAACTAGTGGGTTTCGAAACGTTATCAACCATATTATTCCGAGAACATATTACAATGGGTGCCATTCGAGGTTTGAAATGCCTCTTATGACGAAGATAGTGGT
This sequence comes from Antheraea assamensis, assembly GCA_035772565.1. NCBI lineage: Eukaryota > Metazoa > Arthropoda > Insecta > Lepidoptera > Saturniidae > Antheraea > Antheraea assamensis. The sequence continues at coordinate 213,798 of JAQQSE010000182.1, read as the reverse complement.
ATCGGATATGAAATACAAACCGAGCCGTGGGTAATTCTTATCTAACAATAGGTTCTCGTTTACAGAAATGGTTTTCGTTGACTACTATGACCATTTTAAATATAAGTATATCTGTGTTTAAATGGACATTAATTACTTCTTATATGTAAATATATTGAATTCATTCCTACCTGGTTATAATATGTGGTATTATTTTCAACTCCATAAATATATTCTAAAATTCTAAACACGTGTACAATATAAATCATACTTTAATTCTAAGATTTGTGTGTATCAGAAGATTTTTACCTATTTTAAAATATTGACTAGTTTGTAATAATTCCAAATTATTAATCTATATCGGAACAATATTAAACAACCTATCATCCTGATCTTAACTAATATTATAAAGGCGATAGTAGGTTTCGTTTTTAGCGGTATAAAAAAGGATATAGGGTACATTTCATCCATAAGAAGTACTGTTTCCAAGCGATAGGTCAAATATACATTAGCATGAGCGATTCATGGGCAAAAGATAGTAGACTGTAAATATAACGAGATGTCAATTTTAATGAATTTATCGTCGACGACTTTCATTGTTAATATAATCTAAAATTCAACTATAAATCTTATTTAAAAACTATAAGTATTAAATGAATTTATTACCGTTGCACTGTCTCCTGTTAGTTTCAATCAAAATTCTTAAATGGTATCCCCACAAAGAAGCGGTGCGCGTCGTCTCTCGTACTAATTTGAGCTTTGTTGCGGTCGCGTCCTCCCGCTACCCTTGCAAAACAAGGAAACTTGTCTCAAAAGTATAATAAAAGGACCATTTTATATGAAGCATGTTTAATATCACGAAAGCTCTTACATATAATTATATAATTACTACAAAGTTTGTATTCGCAGACATAATTTTATATATTTATTTGTGTAAAGAAAAATAATGGAACATGTGATATTAGTATATAATGTAATAATTGTTTTAAAGAAAGTGTAGTTTAATTTATACTCTAAAGGATAGACTACTCTATATGAAAATTACATGGACAACATTAATAGAAATTTACTTAATTTAATATCGACACGGCGCCGATCAATCTAGGTTCGAATTCTCGCGACTGAGTCAGAACTATCGACGAAGGAAAACAATGGAATAGAACTAAAGTAAAACTTATTAAAAATAAATCTACTACACCTATCTTTCAAATCACATTATAATAGTAGAAAAACGTATTGGCTATGATTTAGGTCTAAAATCGAATAATGTAGAAAATACAGATACCTTATTAAAAGACAATATGAATTAGAATAAAGGTCTATCTCCCAGTCTTATGTTATTTATTCCTAAGAATCCTGCCTAAATATTCTCGATCGATACACGGCTTACTTTGATGGCCGTCACTCGTTGTGTTAGTTATCTAGAATATTCCACCTTCTCTTAATAAGGTAACCCTTATCAATATAATTGGCATGTCACTATTTGGGTATAATAAAATACAATTTATGAAACCAGCGTTTACGGAGTAAAAAATCACGATGCCACTTATAACAAGCTTACGTTGATATTTCGTGTGTATATTATGTTCGTTATTAGCAGATATCGTTAACTAAATTATTTTATATCACTTCTATTTTACATCAGCATAGATATGTACTCAAAACTATAACGCTATACAAAATTTCACGTTTATAGTTATATAAACTTAAATTTTATTAACGATATCTGCTAATAACGAACGTTATGTACAGTAATTATCAACGTTAACTTGTTATAAGTAGCATCGTGATTTTGTACTCCGTAAACGCCGGTTTGATAAATTGTTTTTATATTATATCTAAATATCGACAAGCCACTTATCATGATTCAAATAATCTTTACTTTTATCCTTAAGATTTTAATTGATGTCCAATCATATTTTATTATTTATCTAAATAGTCAAGGTACTATGGGTTGAAAACAATATCTATATAGTAAGCTTGAATCAACGACCACAGGGCACAGACCTTCGAGAAAAAAATCAATTACAATTGACATTCTCCAATAACTTCTATAAAACGACATTTAAAGAATGCAATGAAAAAAAACAAGTTAATTCTGTATAGTAAAATTCCAAAAAAAAAAGCAATTTCAAGCAATCTGTAAGTGATATAGTGTATTCTTATGTGATTACATATTCAGCAACTTGTTTGTTCAATCATCCAGTATCTCTTAAATCCTATAGACTCAGACAAACTTCGATATACTTAAGAAGTAAAATAAAAATGTTATTAAACTTGTAGTATATTATTGAAATTGATAGTAATGTATAAAAACAGTCTACTTAGACCTGATACAAATGGATCTAGTAAAATTCAAATTACACTATATATGATACCAGTAAAAACTGTTTCAAATCTCATTTATGTAATATAACTATCAATAAATAGTAACAAGATAAGACGTTACTAATATTTGTCGGATTATTTATTAATTCTAACCTAAGCAAAGGCGTGTGATAAGGTTTTTAGTATTAGTTAGAGAATTCCTTACAAATGTATATGTATAATACATGCAAACTATATAATCACTACATAGTATAAAACAAAGTCGCTTTCTCTGTCCCTATATCCCTATGTATGCTTAAATCTTTAAAACTACGGAACGGATTTTGATGCGGTTTTTTTTTAATAGATAGAGTGATTAAAGAGGAAGGTTTATGTGTATAATAACATCCATAAAATAGTAGAGAAATACTGTTATTTTTGAGCTTACTAATGTGATGTCGTAAATAATTACATTTATTCCGCTTACATTGCAACAAACGCAGCCTCAGCCCTACAAGATTTATCAAAATAATGTGTGCGGGCCACGGGCAGTAATGAATAAATCAAAACTACTGGATCGATTTTAATCATTTTTTCAGTGAATGACATAGACTATATATTTTATACCCGTGCGAAGCTGGAGCGGGCTGCTAGTTATGTATATTAAGAAAGTACACAAAAGTTGATATATTGTTATCAAACCCTACAAATATTTTTTTCAGGCGCTTACGTTGCTAAGGTTAACTAAAACTTAAATGATGCATCAAAATAATGTAACACTGAACTTATATCTTCAAAAACTCTACGGAAAGGTATTTAATAGCTATGTCTAAATCATAAGAATAATCTGTGGTATCAATTTTTGTTTTTACATATTATTACAATTAATATTGAAAGCTATTTTGACCAATACAGCAATGAATGCTTATTATATACCTACAATTTTATTTTATATTTTTTTGTCACGTTGAATATTGAATGTAGATAAATTTTACTCAGTAAATCATCTCATTTCAGTATGTATCTCCGAAAATACCTCGATTTTCAAATTACACGCTATAAAGAAACTTGTTTGTTTGCGAAACTTCTCTGAGTTTGACTAACTGCCAATGACAAATTATCGATAAAAGTATCGAATCGGGCACTTTGGATAATACATTAGTACATTGCACCACGGCTAAGCTGAAACGAGTCGCTAGTGCGTAATATATGAGATTATAGTCGCGTACAAAAAACTTTGTCACAAATATAGTGGACTTGGTCGTAGCTGACTTAATGATGATTACATGAAATTAAACGAAATGAGTAGTATTATCTGGATTACGACGTCGATATTTGTCTTAACTAGGCTTGCGATACTATATATCGATATACAGTTAATGTCGACAGAACATTATCGATATTATAAGCCTGATGCTAGGGTAATATCGATATCGGTAAGTCTATATAATCTGTCGTTATGCGTGCAATATTCAAAAACGAATGTAATCGATTTCCATAAAAGTTAATGTTTAAACACTTGCCTCTTATCAAAAACTATATAACGATATCTTCATTTAATACAAGGTTATTACATTTCTAAGGACCTACAAGAAGAGTTATTATTTTTTTATATTATTTGAATTTTATTTAACTCACTCTAAAGCTCTAACTTTTAGTCACACTTACATATGTACACATACTCACCAGTCATACATATAGCCTTTATTTTAACAATTTTGGCTTATTTAATTTAGTTTTAATTTTAAACTAGAATATATCTTCTATTTATGTTATGTACATACCTAAAACATAATAAAACGTATTTTTAAATGTTTTCTGTCTTACTCAAATTTTGGTAATCACTCACACAAATGCAAATCTCAGCTTACGCCTCGCGGACTGTACAATTGTTATACATTACGCGTTCAGCGATGTGATCGTCTGACGGTCTTCAATCGTGGAGAGGTAGGGCAAGCGGTGAAGCCATCCGCGGATACCGCACGACCTCCTTCGAGGCGGCCTCCCTTTTGGCCGGATCCCCACCTTGGGACCTGGAAGCGAGAGCCCACGCGTCACTGTATGAACGACGCGTGGAGGCGCTGGAGCAGGGCCGGAGACTCGCACCTCGGCAAATCGAGGTGCTCCGGTCCCAGCTCCACCAGGTCCTGGTGATAGAAGAATGGCGACGACGACTTGAGCGACCGAGCACGGGCGTGGCTATTATAGGAGCCGTTCGGCCGGTCATGGTCGAATGGCTCACCAGGCGGCATGGCACCCTGAGCTTCCGGCTGACACAGGTGCTGTCGGGGCACGGTTGCTTCGGCAGTTACCTGTGTCGCATCGGCCGGGAGCCAACGCCAGGGTGCCATCATTGTGGCTGCGCCGAAGATCGGGCGCAGCACACTCTGGAGGAGTGTCCCGCCTGGGACGAGCCACGCCGCGAGCTCGTCGCGGCCATAGGCCCGGATCTCTCGCTCTCGACCGTCATCGTCAAGATGGTCGAGAGCGAGGCCGGGTGGATCTCCGTCGCCTCGTACTGCGAGCGAGTCATGCTCGCGAAGGAGGCGGCGGAGAGGGAGAGGGAGCAGACCACCAGGCTCCCCTCCCGCGGTCGACGAACACGGCGGCGACGGGTCGGCGACGACGGGTCGGCGACGACCTCATGCCGCCGTAAAAAGGGCCTGTGGGCGACGGGACGGGCGGGCACGTCCGTCGCCCTGAGCAGCGTCAAACTGCACAGGTCCGCGTGGTGAAGGCGCTTGTGCCGAGCGACTCCCACAGTTCGTCGGGGGGGGGTTTAACACCCGCCCCCTCCTGAGGGGTCTACCATCTTGACCCCTCAGACCGCAGACGGGGCCCCTGATGAGGGGCCGACACCTGCCGGGGAGCAGAAGTAATGCCATTGGCAGTTCCTGCTCCCCGGCCAAATAGGTGTGAGAGGCACCGTGGGGTTTTTAGTCCGTGGGACTCGGACATAACCCACCCCCCGCTGCCCGACGGGGTGGGTATCCGTCACGGATTTTCCCCACGTAAAAAAAAAAAGGGCAAGCGGTGAGGTACGTAAGAGAGGGAACGTAAACCTTTACATATAAACAATTAAACATATTGTTTACATATAAATGTTGTAAGCAAAGTATATTTCTGCTTTATGTTTTTATTATTTACATAAAATATATTTTTAAGATAATAAACAAAGCAGACGAAAACGAGGGTATCCGCTATAACTAACTATCGAAATTACGTAGAACTTTAAAACTATTCACTAAATTAAGCCTCGGTTATACATTGCATAATGCAAGTTATATAACACAATTTATACATAAAGGTATGAAGTATCTATCGAAATATCGTCGTCACATCGCTGTCAATCGAATGTCAATCGAATCAAATACCAGAGATATATTCGCCATACCAAAATAGTGTACAGAGACTAAACTAGTACAAATTGTATTTTTTATCGGTTGTACAAACAATACATATGGTTCTATTCAATATATTTCTAATATATATAAGTTCATTATTATTTGCGTTTTGGTTTAATAGTATTAGTCACATTTGGCTTATCACTAACATATTATAAACCAAAGCCGTCCGCCGCGTCTGTCTGTCTGTCTGGATGTTCGCGATAAACTCGAAAACTACTGACCGGATTGTAATGCGTTCTTCACCAACAGATAGAGTAATTCAATGGGAAGGTTTAGGTATATAATTTGTCAAGGTTTTTGTGTAAATTGGTTAAAATATAATGATAATTGTTGAAAGAATCGGAAAAAGTCAAGCCGCCTTAAGCGTTTCATGCACATAACTATATATTTTTTTATTTTCAGGGCAGGACAACGTCCGTGGGGCCTGCTAGTTAATACTAATAATATCGACTTTGCATCGATATATATATCGATTCACATATCGGTAGTTTATTCACATCCCTAAACTTAACATAGACAACGTTTCTCAACATGTACACGCCAGAAACGGTTATTTGTCTGTTACCTATATATTGACCACTTTTTCAGTATGAAACTACGGATCAACATTCATATATCCTAGCGAATGAGACGGAGCTTCTGGCGAAAGAATGCATCGTGATAACACCATAATATGGTGGTAGGGCTTTTTCTAAACCTTCCTCGCTAAGTACCAACCTTAAGTTGAAAATCTCTCTCCCAAGCGGTGCGTTCTAACAGCTACACTTGAAAGCCAGTCACTATCTAGATTTAGTTTGCTTACCATCATAGACCACATGGTCATTTAACATCAGTTTATATTGTGGTGAAACGCTAAGACCAATAAAGTATATAAAAGAATACATATAATTTTGCAGCCAAGTTTCTAACACAAGAGTTCAATATTTGTATAAGCGGATGTGACATTCTAATTCCTGTTTCGAAGTGGAGGCGGGTGGCAGGTGCTTGCGTAGACGCGTGTAGTTCAAACATTAACATCACTGTGAAAGATACCCTTATACCTAAGGGATTCGGTCGCTATAACGGCGACACCATGACATAGTTGGATAGGCAACAAGCTACCGGTGGCAACATAGTTACATCGCTGGATCCTCTCTCGCCAATAACAGGCAACGAACAGTCTCACTTACCTGATGTAGATCTACGGTCCAGATCATGAAGCTTGAACACGATTACGTTGAAGCGCTGTCCACAGAACAAATATAAAACATACCAGCTGTTTCAAAAGATGTGGTCAGAAGACCATCATGCACTTATGTAGTTTCTAAACGAACGTGAGTAACACGAGCCATGCGAGAAAGATGATGTACAGTCTCGTGTGTAATAAAAATGCAGAAAAGGTTGTATAAGAAAAAAACAGTTTTACAACGGCGTGATGTGCAACCTTGTAATGTGTAATGTATTACCAATATAGCGCAATGCAGTAAATTCACGGTGAGGTAATGGGTCGAGGCCCAGCTTCTTATGTTGGCTGCAGGGTAACGAATATAATTAGCAAGCGCTTCCATACTCCTTCATAACCAACCCCAGCCCCCCCCCCCCCATACTTACGACCGGCGATAAAGGATCCAATAGTGGTATTGACTCGAACATGTCGTATTCGTAAGGCCCATGTAAATTAATAGGAATACTATATTCAAGAACAACAATAACAACTATATAATATGACATATTACTTAACTTAAAACCTTTCTTTTACCTTTTTTTTTTAATAAACCTTCATAAATAACTTAAAACATTATGTTCCATAATTATTCCAAATATAAGTACATAATTTTAATTTCAATAAAATGTAGCTTCTATAATGATAACTATATAATACATATGCGTGTATTTAAGACTCAGATAAAAATCTGACGTGCAGGAGTTGTACTTGTGACCTTTCGGCTCAGTGGTAAGTCTAACTACCACTGCATCACGAGGCTTGTCATAGAATAATTCGTTTTTATTTTTAAGGACAATATTTGTTGGTACTATATTCAATTATAATTAAATTCTTGAAAATTCTATACATTTTTGTTAATAAAACACAATGATTTCAATGAAAATAGTTATCCCTATCATTTATTAAAAAAATATATAGCACAATTACTCAGCTTTGATACATTAGTAACGACATTTACAAATGTAAATATTAAAGAATCCCTTCGTCGACTTTCTAACATTTTACGAAGACTACCTATCCATTTATTCATAAATCTATGGTGAGAACTCGCCAGGACGTGCTTTGAAAAGTTATTTGATTTATTCGTCTCCCTCGGATGTAAATCCGAAAAGGTTAACCAAACTACATACGTAGTGGGTACGTACATACACATATATAATATATACGATTCAAGTATTTTCGATTTCTATACTCATTTCAATTCATTATATTATGTACGAGAAAGTTCTCGGAACCGAACTTTGGACTTAATTTTGAATTACACGTTATCTCATACTATTATAACATCATATCTATACATATAATAAGAATGTAAATCCGACGTGTCTGTGCTTTTTTGATTTTTGAGAAAAAAATTGTTGCCGGTGTCTAGGAATAAGTAATAGAACCCATTTCGATCATTTTTAGAAATGTCTGTCTGTCTATCTGTTTGTTTGAACAGGCATCACTTGTAAACTACTAGGTATCTGATAAAACACCAGCATGAAAATAATCAAGCTTATTCCGGAGCAACATAAAATTTTTGTTTCATTAAAATCGGTTAACTCTATCAAAAGTTATTGTAATTTTAATGAAGACGGGAGTTAAGTACGAGAGAAAAATAGATAAGTAAATGGATTTTATCCTCATCCAAAAACCAGGGCATTTTATAACATAAATAAACATAGCCACAGAATTACATTACTAAGATATAGAACGAAAGAAAAATGGTTAATATTTTATTTTCACATAAATAAATATTAATACCCTAAGATGTTCAGTAATTAATTGATATGCATTATTGCTAATAGATGTCGTTCAACCGCCATTTTCTAAATCTATTTCTACTATAATATACAATCTAAAAATTGGCCAATTACAAATATTACATATTTCTATAAATTGAATAACTTACTTTGTATAAGTAAAATTTTTTTTTTATTTTTCGATCGCATAAGGTTTATGATTAAATTTGTAAATTTCTAATTAATTTTGTGTTGTAAATATTACAAGTTATTGAACCTTATCACTTTTTAGGACATTTTATTATTACAATAAAAAAATAAAACTAAAATTGTTCATTGAACATAAATGTAAAAAAAATCGTCTTTAGAAGCAATAACAGACTATATTTTTGACGACAACAGACGGCGCTAAACTTATAATTATTGGTTTTCTGTCGTAAGAACATTATTGCAAGGAAGAGTACAGATAACAATGAGATTATTTCTGTGTTTCTTAGGTTTATTTCGCATTATAATTTTCTGAGAAGTTCAGTAATTAATTAATATGCATTATTGCTAATAGATGGCGTTCAACAGCCATTTTCTAAATCTATTACTACTATAAAATATAATCTAAAAATTGGCAAATTATATATTTCTATAAATTGAATACCTTACTTTGTACTTTTTGTAAGTAAAATATAATTTTTATTTTTCGATCGCATAAGGTTTATAATTAAATTTGTACATTTCTAATTAATTTTGTATTTTAAATATTACAAGTTATTGAATCTTATCACATTTTAGGACAATTATACCTATCCTATATTCTTTATTTTATAATAAAAAAAATAAAGAGACTAAAATTGTTCATTGAACATAAACGTTATAAAAATCGTCTTTCGAAGCAATAACAAATGTAAGTTCCAGAAAACTTTTTCTTACGATTTCATTAAAACACATCGACTTCTTTATACATTCTATAGATATAAAATACCATATTATACATATAAACCTTCTGTAATAAATTCTCTAAGCGACAGTGAAAATCGTATCAAAATCTGATATCTGTAGTTGATAAGAATTAAGGGCCTCCACAGTCACACACGGATACGAAAAACGACTTGGTTTTATAATATTTATAGTTATAAATGTAATGAGGGATGTTATTAATGACTGTTTAAAATCACGTTGTGACTTCAGGAGCGAAATAGTTACCATGAAAGTGTAGGTTAGAAAGTACGCTAACCGAGAATAAAGAAATAGTGCGAATCCTGAAGCGACGCGGGTAAAATAATTAACACGTGTAAGATTGTGAATATATAAATGTTTCTCACAAATAGACATGTTGACGAAAACATTTATACGAGTATTTAGAAATATTAAGCAACTATGTTCCAAAATAATAAATAAATTTTACATACATATTTCTATTTTAGGACTAATTAGTTAAATGGTGATATGAAAATTATACAAAGAGTATTAGAAATTTAATAAATTGAGTGAGACAAAATAAGGGGATTTTCAATATCGTATTTGAATTGAAAATCGATGTGCTAATCGTCTTACCCGCCTTCTGAGAACCAATTAAAGGCCCAAAGTTTGCTAACTTCATTAAACGAATTTGTAGGGAGTTTTCCCAACACCAGGAGTGTATATTGGAGCTGATTGTATTGGATATTCCAGAATTCAATAATTTGAATACATTCGTTAATATTCCATTTATAAATAGATTATTCATGTTATATTAGAGACGATTAATTAAGTGTCAAGTCTTTCAATTTTCTTTTTAATACTTATCTCCAGTTCCAGAGAAGTTTCCACCCACGAACGCTCTGACTATGGAATAACTTTCCTGTTAAGGTTTTTCCAGGGGACTACAGTATGGGGTTCTTCAAGAGGAAAGTATACAGGATATAAAATGGTCGAGAGTCGGTGCATGTGACACTTTCGGTATTGCAAGCGTCCGTAGGCTGAGGTGACCGCTTACAATCAGACGGCCTGCATACTTGTTTGCACCATCGTAGTCCAATAAAAATAAAAAAATTCTCCGTTTTTATCTGTGTCTTATCCAATAAAAAAAAAAATTGGAAGTAGTTTTTTTTCATACCATTGAGATGTTGAAGCCCATATTTATAAGTCTTTGCTCGTTATACTCCACGATTCTTACGTCTATTGATCTACAAATCTGTACACTTTTTGGCAAAAAACACCTCAATAATATTGAAACGTAAAAAATAATGAATTAGGGTTGAATTTCACCTACTAGACGACCAATAGGATAGTTAATGTAGTTGAGACAAATAAAAAAATCTTGTATTTATTACGACAATTGTGTCAATTCCATCTCGATCACCATACAATAGGTAAAACACCCACATTAGTGAAACGCCTAGACGTATCACTTTCCGAGATCCGACTGAATCGATGCCACTATCATAATCAACATCGGCCTTTGCATCTTTAACAAACTATTTAAATAGCACCCTGGCAAACCACGGACACACTCGCAACAAAGGCTCGATTGCGATGCCTCACGCACTTTTCTAATATACCTCAAACAAGGCTACATCGTTATGTGACTGGTCTTCATAAATCAAACGACACCATTTCCTGTACCAGCTCCGTTCATTGGTATCTTGAGATATCAAACGCATAGGATGCCTAACAGGCCTCTATGGATTCGGAACCTCCTCGAGCAGAATTTGCTTGTCAAACGAGTCTACTCCATTCGATGCCCATGTTCCAGACTACTATCACACATCTGGTGATGATTAATCTACAATAGTAACTCACTTTTGGTTTTTCTAATTTCGGGATCAACTATCTTTATTCAGCTACTAGAGAACTACAAGCATAACTATGATGATATGCGAGATTCCTCGGTGGTAGGTGTTGTTTTTGTATTGACCTGTGCTTACCATCAAGCACATAGCAATTTCTCGCAATTTATTCACACAATACCCGTACTCAATATCTATGTATTTTGTTGAATTGCTTAGATGAGATAGCTGTTCTATTCCATGATAGTAATTAAATAAATTATGAAACGAATGGTCGTTCAGTGGTCGAAATTCGACCATAGTTGTTTAAATTTTAAGTTTTTTAAGTTAAATATCATCGATATAGAAATATTAAAGATCGTGAAGTATGACTAATAGAGACCTATAAAAGTAGACTTCGACTCGTCGATGGTAAGCATAAAAGGATAAAAAAGTCAGGAACCGTTTTATTATTACCTATTTATTTGTTAGTAGATCTATTTTGTATTTATACTCACCACATTACTAAATTAAACTCTCTGGTAGTATACATTTGTCTCATTACTTACGATTGTAGTTTCTTAAGACAAGAGTTATCTTTTTTTTATGTTATAGGGGGCAAACGAACAGGCGGGTCACCTGATGGTAAGTGATCACCGCCGTCCATAGACACTAGCAACACCAGGGGAGTCGCAAGTGCGTTGCCGGCCTTTTAAATATGTGGGCCTCCGGCGCTCTAACTGGCCGAACGAAACGCAACAGTGCAAGCACTGTTACTTCACGTCGGTTTTCTGTGAGAGGGTGGTAGGGTGGTACTACCCCGGGCGAGCCGACCCATTCCTGCTGAAACCAGTAATAGCTTCAGCGTAGCTCTACCACCTACGAAATCTCTGAAGACTCGAAATTAATATATTCGTAACTATGCACATTACTAATTGAGACACCTCTAAAAAAAGTTTTCACGAAGTCACAGAGATTTACGGCTTTAATGTGGAATAAAAAATTGTGAAATACATATGCCGCAACAAAAAATTTCTGGAGCTGGCATAACTTACATTAAAAATATTTAAAAATGAATTGCGAAATTTCAAAATGGAACACTTTGGCTTTAACTTGTAGTTTTTTTCATCTATTTGTCACTTGTTTTTACATGTTGGTTCCATTTAAAACATTGTGTGTCTACGTTACCATGAATAAATCCTCATGAAAATATTCGTGTTATGATTCGCTATGATTTTAAATATAATATAACGCATGCATGCTTCTTGCCTTCAACCTGCATTTGGCAATAAAGCATGCAAGTCGACTGTTTATAACTAGTTTGCAGAATTCCAACGCAGTCGTATTAATCTCAGTGACAAATTTTGTGATAGTCGTCCGTATGCTGCTGTGTACAACGAAATCTTTGATGCTATAAACCATATGATCGAAATACGCTGAAGAAATGGCGAGATAAACTGGAGAAGTTTGGTAGAATGATTAGTACGATACAAACTTAAATATTTGTTCCGCAGCTTCGCAGGTACATACATCCAGTTTTTATCACCTTAAATAGTGTAGTATCCGTACCAACCTACTTCAATTTAAGGTACCTCAATTTATTGATTCAAAATGACGGTAGAATAGACAAGGCCGTGAGGAATAGTATAAATGCAGAATGGATGAAATGAGGAAAGGTGTCTAAGGTAATTTGTGACCCACAAATGTCGTTGAAACTCAAAGGAAAGATGTATAAAAACATAATAAGACGGGTCGTGTTATATAGATCCGAATGCTGGGCTACCAAAGATGAGAGAAGTTGAGGAGCAAGTAGGTTAGGATGATACGGACACAGCCTTAGCCTACCTCCCAGACTGTCAGTGCGTGGTGAAGAGCCACATTCTACAGGAGGTGACCCTGTCTAGCGAAACACTGCAAATCTAGACTGGAGCCCATAAACACTCTTGAGGCTTGGTTGGGTCGTACCCCCCAGCAGACGGTGCCCCTCGCAGTACCCCTCTGCTTATCAGAAGGGACAGGGAATGGGGTAAGTCGGGTTCGCTTCGGCTTACTCTTCACAGAGTGAAGGGAGAAAACCTACTTTAAAAGTTACCATGGGAGAAAACCACGTAAAAAAAGTTACGTGTGGGTATACCTTCGGGCAGCGGGAGGCAGGAAGCCTCGATAAAAAATCACCGTGGCAGAAAACCACATTAAAAAGTTACAGACATGTGTGCCTTCGGGCGGAAGGATAGAGGAAACCTCGTTAAGAAATTACCGTGGGAGGAAACCACCTCAAAAACTGACAAAAGGGACGGCCTTTGGGCAGAGGGAGAGAAAGAACATCTTATGTAAAAGTTAGCGTGGGAGGAAACATCGTTAAAAAGTTACAGGTGGTGGGGAGAAAACCTCGTTAAAAATAAATGGTGGGTGGCGGTTGGAAGGGGAGAGTCTCGTTCGAGCAGCGGTCGAGTGCACACGTGCGCTCGCTCGCAGCTCTGACGGTCCGTTCGTTTCGCCGCGCTCGGCTATCTCCGGTCATTTCCGGCTCGCCGCGCTCGCCTACCTGCGCACCAGATGTTGGCATTCCAACGATTTCGTCGCTGCCCGACCCGCATTGTTGCCGAGTGAGTCATCGCCGGTGCTATTGTACTCGAGCTTGTGAAATTCGAAGAAAGAAAACATCTGCTGCGAAGCCGCACTTTAGTGTGTTTACTCGGCTATTGTCAATCAACACGCTCTTTTCAGAGCGACGGTGCACCTCCTTTAGTGTACCACTTAAACCGCACTTTTCGGTGCGAAGCCGTACACACTGTGCAGTGCGTCGTTTCGCCGTGCTACGCGTCGTGCTTCGTGCTGCGCTTCGAGAGTCGTGCAGCGCGTCGTGTGCCGTGCAGAGCGTCGTTCTTCGCGCCGCGCCGTGTGCAGATACGAAGAGAGAAGATTTCGCGTCGCGTCTCCCTTTGGCCCGGACACGGATTGTCCGTTAGATTTGAATTAGGCGCACCCCCCTGCCCCTCAGGCAGGGAGGTTAGTCATGTCCACCCCCGCGATCCCGCCGCCTCTTCAGGCCCCTAAGGCCCTAGATGATACCGTCCAACTCGAGGACCTCATTAGATTTCATATGTTCGCGCGTCAGCAAAATCCGTTGTTAGTATCGGAATTCGATAGGCTCCGACGCACTTACGCGCGTAACGGGTATAAAAGTGAGTTCGGAGTCCCGCGTTGTTTCCGCGACGACCCGTTCGCGCCGTCCGACTGCGACTCCGACGATGACTCCGACATGGAGCTCGACGCGCCTCGCGCGGCCGCGCCCGCGCCCGCGACTTCGCCCGCGCCCGCGACTTCGTCCGCGCCCGCGACATCGTCCGCTGATAATGACGGTTTCACAACCGTCACGCGCCGCGGTAAACGCCCACGCGCCGCGATTCAGACAGATAGCGACTCTGCTGCGGGACGTCCGATCCCAAAGCAGCCCAATATAGGTGGCGCTCGGGTGCCCCGAGCCTCTCCCACGCCCTCTGCCGCGATTTCGGCTGAAGCTCCGGCTGCGGAACCCGCGGTCGCGGCTAAGAAGCCACGCCCACCGCCTCCCGTCACCTTCCGTGACAAAGCCCGCTGGGTAGATGTTTCTAACGACCTTAAGTCGAAAGAAATCGTCTACCAATCCGCCGTCAACACTGTTGCCGGCATTTCTATTCGTGTGTCGACCCCCGATGAGCATCGCAAGCTCACGAGATACTTCAGGGAGCGTCAGCTCCCTTTCTTTACTTACGCTCTCGAGGAAGAGCGTCTCCTCCGTGTCGTCATTCGAGGAGTTCCTTCTGAACTCACCGAATACGACATCTCCGATTGCCTGAACGGTCAGGACTTCCCGGTCCGGAGCGTGCAGCGCATGCGCCACCCCCGCACGAAGGCCCCCTTCAACTTGGTGATGGTCACACTGGACCGCACCTCGGAAGGCAAGGCTATTTTCAGCCTCAACTCGGTTTGCGGCCTGTCCCCAGTCTTCGTCGAGCCTCCTCGCAAGTCCCAGATACCCTCGCAGTGTCACAACTGCCAGGTGTACGGCCATTCCGCCCGACACTGCCACCTGCGTCCCAGGTGTGTGAAGTGTCTCGGGGATCACTCCACTAGGGAGTGCCCCCGCACTCCCGAATCCATCGAGCCTCCGAGCTGCGTCCTCTGTGAGCAAACGGGTCATACCGCGAATTATCGCGGGTGTCCCCGTGCGCCTCGCTCGACCCGTCCCCGCCGCGGCGGTCGTGCGACCCGGTCCAGGGCGCACGGCCCGCCGGCTCGGACGAAGCGGCCTCCGCCTCCGCCCATACAAAGCCAGAAGGCTTTCCCCGACCTGCCGGGCACCTCCAGTGCGCCGGCATCATCCGCTCCTGCGCCGAGCGCGCTCTCCTGGCGCGTAAGGCCTTCCCCGCCAGCTCCCTCGGCTCCTCAAGCCAAGCCCCAGCCTCAAAAGGCTCTGTCCACTCCTGCGCCACCTATCGCGGCTTCAGTATCGACCTCCGGTATAGACTGGATAGCTCGTCTTCTTTTGGTACACGATGTACAAGAGATAATCGCATTTAACGCGTTAGTTAATAGTACGTCTGAGCTCGGGCTCTTAAACGCTATCTCCGCTTTCCCGGCCGTCGCGACCACGGTACAACAATTAACCCGCGCCGCGCATAAATAAATTCGCGTAAATCAAAATATCAGTTCGAACCCGCGTGTTCATATACAATAGACGGATACATCAGGATTTGTTACGTAATTATTTAGTTAAATCGGCACCGTGCCATTGTACTTTATTTTTTAGCTCGATCCCCTCTGAAAAGACGCGTGTTTGCGCCCACGCCCGCGACTCTCTCTGTTCACGCCGCCGTGAGCGGGGGGTGAAGATTCGATCCCGCACACTCGTCGCGATTTTTCTTGTAACAGCTCGAGCCTAGGTAGTCCCTCGGTGTGGAGCCCTCGAGTATGTTACTCGCGCGAATACAGTGGTTTACACATGTTCTACACTTACACGATCACCCCACACTCTTGCACACCTAGGCACTCAGTGGTGGGCTGTTTTTTTGCCCTTTTCGGACTGAAATAGGTCACATAACACAGTAGTCAGATACCAAATACACATATACACTCGTGAAACATGCATGGTCACACATGCATTTTTCACGAATTCATATATGTGTATTGTATGGATAGATAGCTTAGCTAGCTTAGTTAGGTCGGGAATCCGGCGACAGCTCAAGCCGAGGTGCACCGAGTGCCCTTGAGATGTTTCGCCTAAAAATCAATCGGGTGAGTGCCCTAAGCGCTCCCCTTAGTAGTCCGGTGAAACTGTAACAGCTCAGGCTAACAGTGTAGGTCAGTTCGAAAAAAAAAAAAAAAAAAAAAAAAAAAAAAAAAAAAAAAAAAAAAAAAGCGGTTGGAAGGGGCGACCCCTGAGTACCAAGCCAGCCCAAGAAAGAAAGGGGCTAGGGACCTGACCTTCCACTGCACATTAGTTCGATCATTGTGCGATTCCGTGTCTCTCCATAGCGCAGCAGACGGTATTTTGTAAGTTTTAATTCTTCCCACACAAAAAAAAGGATGATACGGGCATATTATGAGAAGAAATAAAGTCATGTAACTAGAAATTTTTTGAGAATAAAGGTAGATGGATATAAGAGTAGAGGAAGACCAAAAAAGGTATAAATGAATTATATGAAAAATGATACATGTATAAAAGGCGTGAATATTGAGATGACATCTGACAAGGGAAAGTGGAAAAGGAAAGTATGGTGCATCGACCGTACTAAGGTGGGATAAGAATAAAAGAAGAAGTAAAGATTATCAAGTTTGATTACAAAAGAAAAATGTAAGCATAATATTTGATTGTGTAGAAATTTGAATTCTTCATACTGATATAATATTTGCATAAAAAACCCTTTGATATAGATTGAATTATTTAGGTCTTTTGTTTATATTTAAATAAACGAAACTGACAGAGGAATGAAAGCAAATTCAAATTTCACTCGACATAAAAAGGACTTAATTATGTTACTCATCCATCGAAAAAGCTTTGTGTAGATTATACCTTACTTGAAATTGACATGTTTTGTCTTCGTGATATCAAAAATAGATACTTTAGAGCTATTAATCAATTTCAATAATAGTGGATGAAAATAATGCTTTTATACTTATAAAAGCTATAATAGTATATAGTAGTACTGTGTAGGACAACTCGTGGATCTATATAGCTTCAAAGATTTACAATAAGCCGAAGCATCTGGTGAAGGCAAACATTATGATGAAACTATAACATTGTGTTAAGACTTTTTGTAACATGAGCGCTTAGCTAGTTATCAGGTGAAAATTTGTCGCCAACCACTCATAGCTGTGTATATGCAGCTGCACTAGAACACCAATCCTTCTTTAGGTTTTGTTTGTCTGTCTTCTTAGACCCCATCGTCATTTAAAATCTGATGTGACTGTTACATGTCAAAAATATAAACAATATTAAAATCACTTTCATAAAAAAAATTCAAATGTCATTCGTGACTTACATTTATTCATGGAATATTATTATTTGAATATATTAAAAAATGGTTAAATATTTCGTTTTCCATAATCATGTACCTGTTCCCATGGCCCCATTATGATTACATCAAAGGAAAATATACGTTCAACAGAGTCCGAACTTATTTATGAACAGTAGTTCAGTTAGTGCCAGCAATTTTATTTTTAAGTTGTTTTACTGTTTTATGGTAATTATACGCTTTATTTGGTTTATTGAAGTCATACTTCTTTTGGCGTGTTCGGGAAAAATGATGAGAGTACATTTTTACGATGCACGCGCACACCGTCACGAAAAACCGACACCCTATAGTCATCATTTTATTTTAAAAAAGTGCGTTTGTATTAAATACCTTTTTTCTATTGTTAGTGTCGTTTTTTCTACAAACGCAGAATAAAGGGAAAGATAAAAATTTAGAAATGATTTTTAACTTGTTACGCCAAAGAAGTATAACTTCTAACGCGTGTACATAATGTACATACACACTTTTTTTAGGTTATCTTTATTTTATTAAGTGTAACTAATTTATTTAATTTCGTTTTAATTCGCCTAGACCCCATAGTTCTGCCACTCTAGCTCCCCGACACGACGATGTTCTCAGCTAACTTAAATACGTTTTACATTAAACGCAAAATAAAGGGGACATTATAATCTGTGGGTAACTCTTATAAAGCTTTTAACCTATTTATAATAATTAGGGTCATGAATTTCTGCCAATGTTTGGTTGAGATAAGAAGACCTTTTCCATATTCACTCGACAGGTGTGCCGTTTGCGTTTAATGCGTCATTTACGTGATGATATTTTATGAAATGGCTTTTTAAATGAATTCATAATACAGCGTTTTACATAAATTATCAATAGTAATGTTTCACATTTAAAAAATAAAATAGAAAATACATTAATAATAATTGAAATGTTAAATAATAAGTACATATATTGCAATTTATTATTGTCGTAGCTTGTCCGCGACTTCGCATAGGTTTCACTTATCCCTCGAGAACAGTATTTTTCTCTTGATGATCGATTGTATAGTTAAAACAAACAGACAAACAAAAAACTCACATTGGCATTGGATACACATTAGATTTTAAATAATTCACATCTCAGTAAAATTCTTTACACAGTACATATAGACAACATCTTTGTAAACTACAAGAAACAATGCAGAGTGTTAGGAGACGACAGTTGTGCCCGACTGAAATGCGACAACCCTACAATAGATGTATCACTCGCAATAGTACTACTCTCTATGCGTGTCGCGTTCGCATATCGACCAATGAATATCGAGCAATCAAACGCAGTGGCTGTTATCTGTAACTGAATAGATTTCTATGGACGGAATCTCATTTAATTCAAATATCAACCAAGGTCTATTCAGTTGCTAGTCACTATTGTTTCTAGATTGCAATACTCTTACCATGAGGTATCATCGGATAAAAAAGATGATACTATGAAAATAAATAAATAAATAATGTTCAGAGTACAATGGAATAACAAACATTTATTTCTCAACTCCTCCTCGTAATAATAAACGTATCTATGCAAAGCCTTTTCGTTTGTCTCAAAGATATTTATGTGACCCCTGATACCATTGACTGTATAATACATCCGAGGAAATCTCGAGATAATGGTCGACAAGTTTTCCGCAAACAAAAGTGAATGCAAATAAAAGGTTTTGTGCTTTCAGAATGTCAACCCACAAAGGGTAATGCATTCCCTCTTGTATGAGAATAGGCGGTTAGAGGACCCATAATGCATACGATCTTGTTTGTCAACCGACATAAATTTACATTAACTATATTTTTCTATTATTATGAAAAATGAGTTATTCAAAATATCCTTATCATATTTTGGAAATGGGTGACCCAATAGTGGAACTTTATATACATCTTTTTATATTTAATCCAGCCTTGCATTTTCAAAACTGACTTTTGTTTTCAACTGAGTATTATGTTCTATATGTCAGTGGAAAAACTAATATGATGCATTTGCATTAAATGTAGAAAACAAGGAATATACCCTAGGCTTCGCGAAACTATACTTTTCGATTCTTGTCATATTTCTCGAGTAATGACGTCAGCCTTCTGGAAACTTCCATTCTCCATTTCGTTAGATATATAGCTCCTCACAGGCGTCCGAGGACAGTTCTATTTTGAACATCGGATCGAATACAAAGAGAAACAAAAGGAAGGAATCTACAAGGAAATTAGAAATACAACATTAAAGGGTGTTGTAACTAGGAATCAGTTTAATTTATCTTTTTACGAATAGAAATATGAGTATTTTTTTGAAACGTTTTTAAATTTCTTTAACTAATCAAAAACAGAACAATATATTTTAAACAATTCTTAACAAGTTAATAAAGATGTGCTTTATAAAATACTCTTATGTGTTTTTTAACTATATTTTGCGAGAGAGGTCTCGTAGCGCAGGGTTGGAAAGTCAGGGTTGAACCAAGATATCGTATGTTCGGTCTCGAACATTGCTAATTGTTGTTTGATAAACATAATTTTGCATTCTGTGGTAGGTATATCTCATCTACTACCTGATACTCGCAACTTCGTCTGCGTTGTTTATTTTCTCAACAATATATTTCAGGTACAGAGAAAATCACTTAAAAAAATGGATAGAAGAATATACTTTGCTTTCAAAATTTCTTTGA
Source organism: Antheraea assamensis (assembly GCA_035772565.1). Taxonomy (NCBI): domain Eukaryota; kingdom Metazoa; phylum Arthropoda; class Insecta; order Lepidoptera; family Saturniidae; genus Antheraea; species Antheraea assamensis. The sequence continues at coordinate 193,238 of JAQQSE010000182.1, read as the reverse complement.
GTACAATTTTATCCGTTTACTTTCCCTCTCCTACGCGTGCACGCCATACCACTTACCCCATTTTTCCACGGCAAGAAAAAACATCGCTGAACGCATGTTGCTTATAATTTTGTTGAAATATCAATAAAATATATTTAAAAAAAAAAAAGCAAAAGAAAGTGAATCGTTTTGGTGAAATGTATTTAGCGGCGACACGTATCGACACGTGATTGATACGGGCGCGTTACCGAAACCCTCCTCAAAGTTGTCGAATTAATCAACTCGTCCTCCGCACAACCCCCTTGGTTTTTACCTACACGTAAATCATGGTTAAATGAAGCCTTACTTAGGGCTGAATAAAGTTGAACCCTTCCCAATTATTTGATACGTACGACTACTTCGACTTCTTCACTTTCATATGATTTCACTTCCATAAAGTAATCTTCTTCTATATATACAATGATAGAGGTCAGCAGTTGTGCTCGCGTTACACTAAAAATACTGTATAAGTGTATAGGTCCTTTTATATGAAAAAATAATGATTACAATGTCATTACAGAAAGTTATTAAACTTTTAACGAAGTATGATTTATAAACTAACTACGCGCTCGACAAAGTATGTTTTCTTGTAGTGGATTAGTGGTCAAGCGGCGTGGTATACTTATGTTTTTTTCCTGTGTACATTAAATATATTGTTAAGATAATAAGCAACGCAGACGACGTTGCAGGTCTCAGCTAGTACAAAAAACAGTAGTTGTAATATATTTCTCATGGTATTACTTAACTGAACAGAAATATTTTTAACGACAGGCTTAACGTATAAAAAATACATGCAAATTTGCAAAGAATACTAGATATCTAGAAATGAGATCCAATTGTAGTATAAAAGTAATTAAAAATATGTGACTGCTGTTAGTTACTTCGAAGAATTCGGTTTGTGGCATAATTCGTTAAAGCTCCAACATTGTTACAACTTTTACCAGACTTAAAAAAAATCAGTTCAGTTTTTCACGTACCATGTTTTTACACGAGTATTTTTCTCATATGTATAGTGTTTAGTTTAACAGATTTTTAACCCACTTCAAAAAAGCAAAAGGTTATATATTCGGCTGAATATATTTTTTTAATGTTTGCTTGTTATAGTTCTTCTACTTTGGTATAATTATTTATACTAAATTATAGTTATTTCGTATGTGATAAGTTTTGATGTAATAATTAGATGGGAGATTTTTTTGGTAGGATCTCAATCTGTCATGAAGATGATTTTCTTATTTTATTCAGAATCTTGTGTTATTTGATTCCATATTTTGTAATATCAGTGGCACGTTACTTAATATCGTTTGGTTATTGCGCACAAGTATATGGAAAATGATACCAAGGAGTATGAATTCTAATATGCCATAAAAACTCTCTGGAAAGTTCTAATAAGGTTCTAATAATTTCTAATAATAATGTTGTCAGAACATTGATATTATCACAAGATACTTGTAATATTACTACCTACTCGATAATGGCAGTAATAATCTAGAAGATTGATGGCCAATAATAAAAGAAAAACATATAAATGGAGATGTTTTAATAGAGTATTAAAGTACCATTTTTATGGGTAATACAATAATTTTGATTAATATTGATTATCGATTTTATTTGAATTGGGTATGTGGCGTGCCTCGTAAAAACTGCTACAATATTATTATTTACGATTTAAAACAAAGATGAGGTACATTTTCTCAGAAACTATATGACTTATTTTTATGACCATTTTGCTGTGGTAGCTGCGAATGTTAAGATTAAGATGGATGTGCGGTGTAATCAGAATGGATAAGATTAAGAATGAGTATATCAGAAGGAAATTTTGCAAATAGCACTAGTGAAGGAGAATGAGAAGTTACAAGTTAGCATGCTATGGACATGTCATGAGGAGAGATGAAAGCCATGTAACTAGAAAAGTTTTGAGTTTGAAAGTGGACGGATATAGGAGTAGACGAAGACCGAAAAAGGTATGGATGGATTGTGTGAAAAATGATATGTGTATAAAAGGTGTGAATACTGAGATTACACCTGACAGGGGAGAGTGGAAAAAGAAAACATGTTGTGCCGACCCTACTTAGGTGGGTTAAGGGTAAGATGATGGAAATGTTTTAGCGTATATAACAAATTAAGTAACCAATTTATATGTCTAATATAATTGAGGTGAAAATTGATCACTAGCGAAAAATTGTATTTTTTAAGAGCAAAGCCTTTTAATTAACTGCACACGATTTCATAATGCATTTGATATATATGTAGACGCACATCTCTCCCCATCCCCGTACACGGCGTGTTGTGCCCACGTAGTATATGACAATAACAAGTCAGTCGAGTAACAAAGTAGCTACTCCCCTGTTGTCTCATTTACATAAAGACATATAACTATCGAATAAAAGTAAAACAAAGAACTTACTTAAAAATGTAATAAATACTAACACCTTATTTATATAATATCAGATAAATAACCGCTTGAAATAAATTTTAGTTTAATTTTGTTACATCTGTTTAATACTTTCCTTTCTGATTTCATTTTCTTCACCAACTAGTCCTCGGCACGTGGTTTTGGTTTTTTAAACGCTGTAAATTAAGATTTATATTTAAGTATGTCGCTAGAAATTGACGATTAGAGAAGCGAACGGTGCCTAAGTGATAGTGACCTCTATTAGTACTGAAGTGTCCGTGTTCGAATGTTATAAAAAACTGAGTTTTCGATGAAAGCAAACACCTGCGTGATAGGATTAATTCGTTTTATAGTGATCAAGTCTAGACATTAATCTATGTTGAAAATCTGTCACATATATTATTTATTTGTTCCGCAAAATTCGCTTGAAAAATAATAATCTCTATGCGTCGTCTTGTTTCTTTAAAAATATTCACAGAATTACCAGATTCATTATGAGACGTGCATTAATTACATGAGGCGATTTTGAGAATTTTTTGAACCACCCTAACCCCTTGGTGAGATGTCTTGAGATTTGTCTCGACCCCAATTACAACATTACATTACAATTTGTTTTAATATTTTTACTTTTTTAGCATTACTACATTTACTTACAATTATAATTATTTTATTGATTTCAGGTATAATTTAACGTAGAAACATGTTTTATTTTAAATTAATCTGGTTTTCTGCTATTTTTACATAATTTTTTGCAACAAAAAAAGTTACGTGATTTTTGCCGAAACCTCTCTTAGTTAGTGAGATTCGGCTCGGCATCCCCCACATAACTACTGTACGCACCTTACGTGGAAGTAATGTAAGGGAAAGATTTGAGGTCATCATTTTCTTCGTTAAAACACACGCGCAAAGTCCGGGGCGAGCGGCTAGTCAATAATAAATACGGGGGAAATATTGTAAATGTCACTGAAAGAACACGAGTCTAATCTTGATTGATTACACCGTATCTGGACTATCGATTTAGAATATTTACGCAAATATTTTTACTCGCAAAACGGTTATGACATTTTATTTCTCTGTCCACGTCGAAATTTAACAAAAAAAAAAACTAAACATCAATTTACTACAATAAAGGCTAATAATAAAATATGAGGTTAACAATTGCAGTTATGTTTACCTTTATTGAGGAAAACTTTAAATATAGTCGAAAATGGCGCATCCACAACTAGTGTCACGAAGAATGATACTGCAATAGTGAATGACAAATGCGACAGGAATTTGAACACCTGTAAATTAAATATATTTTTTTTTTTCAAGTAAAAAATACTTTATTCAATTTAGGCCCTAAGAAGGCGCTTATGAACGTCAAAACTACCACCGGTTCGGAATACATCCCAGTCATCCAGAAGAACCGGCAAGAAACTCGATCGGGTTTATCTTTTTAACATATACTTATATAATTAAAATTCATTATACATTACAATCGATTTTAGTGGATGCACAGAGAGGAGTCAATTCCAGACATCACCACCGTTCACATATTGATCCACTCTATAATAGCCCTAAATTTACATACAAAATTAATTTAACATAGTTTATACAGTAAAATATTAATTATTAAAATAATAATTTAGATATATTATTCGAAATAATCCGAATCCACAAATATTACAAGAAACATTAAAAAAAAATAGCGAAAATGTGTATAATCCAACCAGATGTTTTTAACTGCAGCCAATATATACTTATAACCAAACAACTCAAATAGAATTGCAGTCTTAACTGAAATGAATCTTACTTATACTTGGATAGCGAAGATGTTTTGAATCTTGCATAGATTTATAACTCTTACTGTTATATACAAAAAAAAAACGATAAATCGGTATATATATATAAATAAATATATATGCTTCCTTCAATCTTAAACGTGTTACCAGGTGATTATATAATAGAACTACAAGGAAGTAATGTAAAACAAGCGAAACGTATTTTAAGAAGGTATTTCGTAAAAGAGATGCCTTCAAAAACTTAAATCTAATTATCTTGTATGCATGTCGACGAGAACACCTCTTCTCGATTAAACTGCTATAGCGGTTTCCTGAGAAGAGTCCTACTATGTAAATTTATGTATTTGTTTTTTGTCATAAATAAATAATAAAAAAAAATGTAATAAAAAATAAACACAATTATTGTATCTAACTAGAAATGATACATTATTATGTTACCCTTTCAAGAGAGAGGGGCCATTTTTTTTTTTTGTAATATCGGAGTTTTATCCTCATCGACATCGGGAATTAAATACAAATTACTTACAACTGAACTCGTGGAAAAATAGACAGGAGCTAGGGCGCTTGAGTTAACACTGACCATCAATGACCAATGGAATAAATATATTGCATAAGATATACGAGCGGGTAATTTCCAAATGCGAAGCGACAGAAACCAATTGATTGGACCTGAAAAGTATTTGTAAATTGTGTCAATATTTCACGAGACAGTTAACCTTAATGCACGCTGAAATATTTTTTTTCTCAAAAATGTAATATAATGAACGTTGATGAAGTAAAATCTCAATCCAAGACTTGTTAACCTGGTGTTTATAGTAAGAGCCCTAACCAAGGAGTTAACACTAACCATAACTTAGAAGATAGTTAAGCGTAAAATATGATAACCTGAATTACGCCAAAATGAATGTCTCTTTGTTAAGGGCCCATTCATAAATTATCTACATCACAGAAATTTCATTTTGGACCCCGTTCCCGTTCCCTTGTCTTTACCATAGTTGTGCCATCTTCCAATCTTGTGTGACGTCACTATACTTTGTAAATTTAAATTTAGATACGGTTATTAAAAGTGAAAGCGTAAAAATTATATACTTTCATTTAAGATCTCTTTCCATTAAATCAAATATTTTAGATTGTTATTTGACGTTACTATGGAAATTTAGAATTATAACATTCCAAATTAACATGTGACGTCACTAAGTTTAAGAATACATCTTGTCATACGATGTCACACTTCGTTGACTCCCATCGTAACCCTTGCTCGTGAAGTAATTTATGGATCGCACTTAATTCTTTATATTTAATTGACTATGAAATATAATGTAGGTCTTTATAATAGCATAACATTATCGACTACACTGTTATGTTTGTCGGATTGAATTCGACGTTGTCATTATTTTCCTATTATATCACAGGACTGTGGTTCTCCAATAAAGCTTAAATATTTCCTTATAATTTCAACTAAAATATCACAACAATACAATTAAAAAAATATAATAAATAAAACAGAATGTATAAATTCGAACTGTCATTTTATGTAGTTACCCCAGTGACCTTCAAACTAATACGAACAGTATAGCTTGCGCTTGGGAAACTGGATCAGAAACAGTTTTATGTACCATTGGAACTTATCTCCTTATTTACTTTAACGCCAATTTTAAGTAGTAAAACTCCAAAAGCCACCGCAAACATAATATTAAACTTACCTCCGTATCCCTGTTCACAAGCAAATATCATTAACCCCAAACCCATCGCCCAGATTGGCCTTATGAATGAATTATAAAGACTGTCCAAAGTTTGATTGTTCCATTCCACTTGTAATATAGGATAGGAAGAGTACATGACAAAGGACAAAAGCGAGAATACGGATATCCATATACACGCTACTATAGCCTGTAAGGAAATTGATAAAATTAAAAACTAACAACGGGTAATAATTGTAAAAAAAAAAATGGTTTATCAAAAATAAAATCAAAACTAAAAAAACCGTGATAAAAGATTATTTCATTTTAATATGTATTACCTTTAAATAATCTATATGCATAAAAATCAATTGTCGATAATAAGCGCATATATTGCATTTATGTATTTTTATCTAAAGCCGCTAAGTCCGCATAATGTTACAACCCATTAAAATACAACTCTTCAACTTCGATAAATTCACACTGTATAATGATTGCAAAACAAACACTACAAAAAAGTTCACACGCGATAATACATACAGAACAATCTAGAATTGTCCATTAAAAAATCAACAACGGTTTCTGGAAGAGCCTAAATCCCGGTTTGATTATTTCTTTTATTATTTCCCAGAAACGTACGTGAATATTTTCTGCTTATATGCATGTATGTACATTAAATTGCATCGCTCGCTTTGATACTCGTCTAGAAGCATACAGAGCTGGTAAGGCGTTATAGTTTTACATAGTTTAAATTTTAAATGTTGTTAATAGTTGTTTTTTTATCAATGTGAGAAAGTGTTTTACCTTTTCAGTCTAGTATGCTCCTTCTTATTATTGTTATTCTATTATTCATCGGACTAATACAAAATCATGCAACAAAAGTTATGAGTTTGAAAATAGACGCATATAGGGATGGAGGAAGGCCAAAAAACGTGTGGATTTTGGTGGAGATTTACGTATATATAATTTGTGGTAGGATTTTATCGAACGGAACTTACCGGGTTATTTTAATGAAATCTTGGCTCTGGTTCTGCGACTCCACCACAATTACAACACAACATATACACAACAAAATAACACTGTAATCCCGGTAATGTTCGTAAATTGATAATGAAATAAATAACTCAATAGTTTTAAGTTATTTTTCGTTGCGTGGTCGCGTGGTGCGTGCGAGGATAAGCGCGGGCAGCGGTTGGCGTTCCGTTCTTTTTTTGGAAAGGAAGGGGTTGTAAAAAATACATAGATTAAGAACAGCGTGCGAAAGTATAGATAAAATATGCGGAATAAGGAAAAGGAAATAGTACATTTTAAAAATAATAGATGGCGTTAGCAGAATATCTGTATAAAAGATGTGACTACTGAGATGACATCTGATAGTGGAGAGTGGAGACGTAAAACATGTTGTGCCGACCCTACTTTGGTGGGATAAGGGTAAGATAATGATGTTATTATTCATCGGACTGTAGACTGTTGCGTTAGCCACAGTTATAATCAAACGATACAAAAGTTATAAAATCTTATTTGCCAACGATACCGAGAAATAAGAAAAGAAAAATATCGCATGTCGTGTATTATATATTTACTATATTTATTCTTGTGAACAATAAACTATTTCTTGCATGTTAATTAAATTTTAAACGCCCATACGTTCAGGTGTGTTAGTCAGTCTTACCTTTGAAATTTCTGTTCTCCGATTACGACACGAGTATAAGATATAACCAAACATCATCCCAACAATGAACGGAGCAGCTCTTGTCAAAGTATTTACATAATAGTACACCATATAGTACATCATTTCGTGGCCACGGCTGAAATGTTAAATTCATTTCAGGCGCCATAGAATCTATGCAAGTTTCGATTAAGGATCCTTTTTTTTCGAACTGACATACCCTGTTGGCTCTTACGGCCTCTACAGATTCACCGGACTACAATTAAGGATCCACTACCGCCCCATATGGTACTAAATATTATTTGTGATGCCCCCGAAATTTTTTTTAGATAATTTTTAATCGAGAAAGAATAAGAAAAAAGAACATTTTTTCTTCTGTTATAAAGAACAATCGACGCAAGACTGGTTTTGTTCATTTTTTTGGTAAAATCATGTTTTTAAAGAAATTTCTCATTAAATATGCATCTGTCAAAATTTTCGAAATTGAATTTATGTTTCATAAAATTATTTAAATTTGTTATAACAAAAAAAATACAAGAAAACTAAGTTAGATCATATTGCGGTACGTATAGTTTTTAATAGAAAAAAAAATACATTCCTTCATACGTTTTTCCATCGTCAAATATAAAAAAAACGACCTATCTAATATGCATGCTGCAAAGGAACAGTGCTAGCAGCTACTGTTACACACGTGTAGTTCTACTACCACCTCGGTAACTAATTCGGTTCTCAGGAGTACCAACTTATTAACAACTGGCATCAGTTAGGACTCCAGTCTTTCTGAGGTTGGTAGATGCGAAGCCATAGGCCGCAGTGATCGTCTATTTGCTATTTCATGCCATTATACAAAAAGAGAATAAGATCTCGGTAAATTGATACGAGAATCGATTATTATACCATAAAAGCTCTATATTACATTAACCTGATTGTAAATATATTTTAATATAATTTAGGGAACGTCCATCGTCTTGTAAGATGCTATCAATAGATAGAATTAAAATTATCACGCCGTCGAAAATCTTCCCGTAGTCAAGTATAATCAATTAGGTTAACTCCGAAAAAGGATATAAGGAAGCTAAAAGTTGCTTTTTAGTTTCTATGTATATACATTAATATATGTTAATTACAATTTAGTCCGGGCACTAAAAGCCCGGTGCAGCAGCGTAGGTTCGTCAGCGTAGCCTCCGCAGCGTTAGTCCGTTCGAAAAAAAAGCACTAACTTATAGCAGCTGCCCGGACCTCCATGAATTTATTCCATTCTTTTCGATACGTACCGATTATCGCAGATTTTCACACGAATTATATTACACGTATATTTAACAACAAGGATAGATTACTCATTAATGATTATCTTTAATTGGAGATGAACTTGGAATGCAATAGAAAAAAACAAATAAACGATCAAAAGTACCGCGATATGAAACTAACTCTCCACAAATCACCGCCCAAGATATGTACCCAGATTAACCACCTTCCATATCAAAATTCGTTATTTACAACCTTTCGACACCTAATATGGATTAATTACTATAACAAACTTACTTGGGACTCATCATACCACTCGGGAATTCTATTATGAAATTATAAATTGTAAGAAAGAAAGAAATCGTTTATTCATAATGCATTACACAATACAAGTATACAAAAGTGAAAAAAAACTGCACACCTCAGCATTATGAAAGGATGGCCAGCTCAGCATATGCTAAAGTATAAAACAAAAGACTCAGCGCTGATTTTCAGCTAGAACCCAGTGCAAGTCACGGTACGTAACCAATAAAATATCTATAAAAATTGTTAAGTACACTATGTATAGGGAAAATAGGTAATGTAAATATATTAGAGTACATAACTGTAGACGCAATTCGACACCTAATCTGGATTAATTACCATAACAAACTTACTTGGGACTCATCATGCCACTCGGGAATTCCATTATGAAGTTATAAATTGTAGAGGCAATCAATATTGTCAATAATCCAGACGTGAGCCCAATCCAGGCTGTCTTCTTACTGCCACTTAACACCCAATAGAGTATCAACGGTGATAGAATGTGTAGTTGGACATCGATTGCCAAATACCAAGACTGACCAATACACTGTAACAAACAACGAAAGTAATTAAGTAACGTAAGTACGGTAGTAATTTACAGTACCCGGCTGTTGATTTGGCACGTCGAGAAGAAGACCGAGACAGTCGACTAAGTTCGGTTTCATATAGTGTTATCTTTTTTTATCGCAGTAATTACGCTGTGCGATAGAGAGAATGCTTTACATAAATAAGCCGATCTCAGTCGGACGTCTCCCTCATCTCTCCGATATACCAAATCAAATGAGGGGTAGTGTTTTAAAACATGCGGGCCATAAAGCATTATTTTGTGAAATCTGTAAACCTTGTTATCTAGATATTAAATAGTTATCACTATAGATAAGTTATACGTATTGTTGTAGTTACCTTTGGTCTATCGGCTTAAATTAAGATTAAGATTGCAATTTGAAAACAATTTACCTTGGTACAGGATAATGTATTTCAAAATACATTCATACCTTTTGCCCGACTGGTTCGCAACCACAATACACCAGGTTTTTCACCTACCATATTCAATAAACATACAGGATGGCCGGGATCTATATCGAATTGAGTCGCAAACACCATATACATGGTGAGAAAACCGTCATAATAATTATTTTTTAGTTTGCCCCAGCAGTGACGTATACAAGCCGACGTTATAGCGAATACTGGCGACCTATTATCGATATTCCGATGGTCACAATTGTTTCTGAATAGTTCTGTGTATACCATTTGACACAATGCGGTCAATTCGCCATGTTACTATTGTTACAGGTTGTATTCGGAATAGTAGTTACAAGTAAACATTGGATAAATCATCGACCATGAGAACCAGAAACAAATAAATATTTACGAAATTGACCCGTCCCAAAACATGTCGAATCTTTCGAATAATGACGTCATCCATCTAGAGATTTCTATCTATATAAACGTACCACGGAGCATCCGAGCTTAGTTAATTTCTGTACATTTAACAGCAATTGTTGGCTTACGAGTATGTGGACAACGTGTCGATCGACGTAGGTTCGATTACTTGCGCATGAAACGGAACTTTCGGTAAAAATATCGTGCAACACCACAACACCACAGCAAGGTGGTAGAGCTTTTTCTAAGCCTGGCTAGATAGTTACCACTAACAAATTGAAAATTTGTTACCAAGCACCTATAAGAGTGTTCCGACAAGATATGTTCTCGAGGGCTAGTACCCCTCTAAGTTTAATATATTTACTATCTTGGACCACATCATTATTTGACATCAGGTGAGATTGTGGTCAAATGGAATACATTTTTTTAATGCAAATAGCATTTACCCACGGGCGCAATAAAACAGTAAATTAAATATATTCTCTTGCAATTTACTCACGGTATGCTCAGGGTTCATATAATTTTGTATATGAAATAGCGTCGACCACCAGTTGGATCTACACGTTCTGACATAATGTGCAATGGTGTTCCACACGGGGCCGTCTGTCATATGGTTTATATAAGACGCATCGAAGAGGATTGCGACGGCCAAAATAGGGAACATACGCAATAGCCGGTTCAAATAGAATAGATGAAGATTCTTGAGCAACTGTCCTTAAAATAGAACGATTATAGTTAATAACATAAGGGCTACCCGAGCCTCTGTATGCATTATAATCAAAATATACCATAAAATACTCGGAGGGTTATTATAGCCTTTAATTAGTGAAAGAATTTTCAAGATTTAATGCAATAATTTCAGAGCTGGTGGTAGGGCTTTTTCTAAGTCCGTCTGGCTAGCCACCACCCTCAAGATTGAAAATCTGTCTCCAAGCACCTGTTGGTGTGTTCCGGCAGCTGCACTTGAGAGCCAGTCTCCCTCTAGTTTAAGCGTGATTTACCATCTCAGACTACATCATGATTTAATATCAGATGAGATTGTGGTCAAAACGTTTACCTATAAAGTGTAAAGTATATACTAAAACTTCACATATTTATAAAGGTTAATAGTCAGATTCAAGATACATGTATGAGTTCGTGAAACAAACATGCTTGGTACACGTGTATGTTTCACGAATTTATATATGTGTATGAAATAATAGTTAGCTTAGTTTAGCTTAGCTTAGTCAGATCGGGAAATTCGGCGGCAGTTGAAGTCGAGGCGCATCGAGTGCCCTTGCGCTGATCGCCTAAACAAATCGGGTGAGTGCCTTAAGCGCTCCCCTTAGTAGTCCGGTGGAACTGTAGTGGCCTTGCCAGGCTAACAGTGTAGGTCAGTTCGAAAAAAAAAATCTTTACAAATGAATACGAACAAGAAACCACTCGCTATTTCATATAAGTTAATATCATAATTCAACTTTATTAATAGAATTAAAACACAGCATATATCTCATCACTCTGAACATAATTTTTCATCAGTTAAATATTCATGAATCATACTCATTGACGATTCTATGAAATGATTTCATTGGTCAATATGGTATATCTGAATATCCAATAAAACACACACACACACACACACACACATACACACACACACGCTCACTTAATAAGTATGCATTATTTCTTAAAGTATTTCAGTTAATAATCGTAGCATTAACGTTATCACTGATAATAGATTCTATTACGCGATTAAATTACTGTATACTGTTAGGAGGCCGTCCCTGGTTGTCTTTTAAAAAAAAAAACTACACTGTTGCACTAACTGAATATTTTAATATTTTAATTGATTTTACAAATATTACACTGACTCCCGAATTTCGTTGAGTGGTTAAAACCGAACTCCGCGAGGTCTGAATCCTGACTGACTGAACTAATGAAAGTTTTATAATTAATTAAAGAAAAATATCAAAGTGCTGAATTGCATATATGATAAAACAGCGTCACATGCTAAAACGCTGAGTGCGCTTTATGTGCATAGTAATAAGGGTTATAACAATACGATAAGAAAAATATTCAATAGTAACATTAAATAAATAGATAATACAATTGAAATAAAGTAGACAACCTGATAACGCATAGATAGATAAAGCCAGGAAACGCATCATTGCGTACGGTCGTTATGTCATTATACATGAAATGGTTTTTTTGTCACTTTTTTAAATACTTTGTTCTGTATTTCAAATTTACTACCAATAAACTCTTAACAAGAGATTCATAAATATCAACGCATATTTTAAACCAAAGTCGTCTGTCTGTCTGGATGTTCGCGATAAACTCAAAAACTACTGAACGGATTGTAATGCGGTCTTCACCATTAAATAGAGTAATTCACGGGGAAGGTTTAGGTATATCATTTGTCAAGGTTTTAATGATAATTGTTGAAAAAATCGGATAAAGTCAAGCAAGCCACCATAGGCGTTTCATGCACATAAGTATAGATATATTTTTTTATTATCAGGGCAGGACAACGTCCGTCGAGCCTGCTAGTACAATATATATTGCGAATAACTATGAGGTGTTCTTAAGTCAGCTCTATACGCAAATATATATAGTTCATTCTATTGTACAATACAGTTTTGTTTAATACAATTGATCGTTGAGGCTCGACCACATCGGGCTCAGTTAGTCGTTGCCCCTAGATTAGTATGCCGAGCGACTTCATTCGCGTTCAATAAATCATAACAGCGGTAAATTCAAATCGGTAAAAGGGTTACGTAGTAATGACAAAATTACAATAAAGAAGCACGTTATTAACAAAAATAAAGAACGGAATTCATAAAATAACAAAAGCATTTTAACAAAAACCAAATTGCGGGCATCAGCTAATTATTTTTTTTTTCTCGAACTAACTATTCGCTTTTCATCTGATGGGCCTTCACAGCTTCAGCAGTCTAATGGGGCGAGATCTTATGGCGCTCAGTCGCTTGGTAACAAGCTCTTGAGGGTGCCAAAGTGGCCGAATCGCGGCTTGGACTGTTACTTTGGATGCTTTTAATGTTTTTAAGTGTATAAAAATGTCAATAATAAATATCCAATTCGGGCCAAGCCTTATTATACAATTACTTATAGTAGTTATGAGAAAATACATAGTAAAATTAACATACAAAAAGCGTCACACGAGTTAATTGAATAAATAAATGTATTTTGCTATAGTTTGCTTTTTTAAACGCAATATTCAAGATGACCGAACTGAACTCGGGTAATAATTAAGCTACAATTACGGTGCTCTGTAGGAGTTTGCAGTAATTAAAAAAATAATAATGAATATAAAGCATTGCTCATTTAGATACGACACGCAGTTTTCGTGAACTATTGAAAGCATTGTCATAACAACGCGATACCATACAATAGTATTTTTAAAAAACTCACTTCCACAGAATTTTCCTGCTGTTGTATAAACTACTAAAATACCACTCAACGTGAAGAATGTGTCCACTGTTATATGAGCTCCAGTGATCCAAAGAGAGCTGGGTAAAGACACCCACTGAAAAGTAAAAATACAAAACAATATACAAAACAAAGAAAACCCAAATAGGGAGAACCCAAAAACCCAATTTTAAAATAAGGTTTCATCTATTAAAAACTCTTTTTATAACTTGGATAAAAGTATATAAGCATATATAATAGATTTTGATACTAGATAACAACGATGGTCTCCGTATTAACTCCCAGATGTGGAATGGACAGGAAAAGTACATTAAAAATGATAGTAAATTTAGACCTTTTTAATAAGTTAAAATAAAATTTACTCATTATATACACATACACTAAATGTTATCTATTTCTTAATTACCACAAAACACATTAAAATGTACAAATATTTATACATAAGTGAATGTTCTGTCTTAGTTTTGTAACCAAGTAATTTAACCGGTAAACGAATTTTAAAATAAAATAAAAACAATAAAAAACGGTTTAATACCTGGAAGGTTTCAATCGGATTCGCCCAAAACGGTACCGAAGTGAAGGAGTGCCCCATTACAACCCAAATCATTGCTAAAGCTCGTACACCGTCCAAACATTCTAAATTGTCGGGACCCGAAGAAAAACTCATCAAACGACGACCATTCGTATACACAGAAAAAGTTCTTGCCAATGTAGATGATTTCTCATTACCTAATAGGGATTACAAGATAAAAAGCCTGATTATTATCATTAACCAGTATTAAATATTGTAAAGGTTAATAAGTTTACTTCTACTTACTTTGTGTAAATATAAATGTGTGGTAAAGATCATAACTTGTACTAAATAGTGTCAAAAGTCCCAGCAACGAAAACACCACCCTTTAAATAGAACAAAACCTTTTTCAATCAATGTATTAAAAAAAATGATTCCGTTAAATTTCTCTCTAAGAAAAGTTTGTTACTAGTATCGGTACGAGGATATACCAACTATAAAATCCACTACACTGCCACAGTAAGGCATGAGTTGTTCGAAAATCAGCTGGTGTATAAACGAGGAAGTAGAATATTTACCTACCTGAGTTGCAACTAGCATGACCATAATAATAAATGCGTCAATGATTTTAGTTTGTTTTGTTGTATATCGGGATCTTCCACGGTATAAGCTAATGAGAGGCTTATAGGCAGACATGATAGGGAAGACTATCGGTGGATTTTAAATATCTGGGTAGTCACTGTAGGTTTTGGATTGTACTGAGTTTACCGAACTGAGCGTACCCCAAGTACAACGCTGTCATTTCGTCAAGTTACGATAAAAGAATCGTAGTAATTATGTTATATTGTTTTACACTTTCCCTTTACTTTTACCACATGTATTATTCAGAGCCTATAATAATATAAACAGGGAACTACATGTTTTTAAAAGCATTACTAGAATTCCGTATTCGCAGTCTATGCGTTACGTGGTATATAAAGATATCTGTTACCTGAATGTAGAAAATTTACACGGATATATCAAAGTGGGATAAGTTCAAAGGAAATAGTGGTTATGCCTATAGCTTTCTTCGGTAAGAGACCTATGACCTTGCAGTGGGTCTTTTACATGCTGATGATAATGATGAACGCCATAATAAAAGTACAAATATTTATTGTTTGTTTTTTTTTATTATTAAAAGGATGCCCTTAAAAAAATTTCACTATAATAATATGGTATCGACAGTTTTGCACACAAAATATGATTGATCAAGAAATCAGTGCTTTGTACAAGGATTATGTAAGTTATTTTGATATGATATACAATTATGCATAATGGTAATTCCAAACATATCAGATAAGATGATAATGTATTTAATAAATCTTCCCAAAATTTTCCACACATACCTATTAAGAAAAGTATTATTAGCAGTTTTGATTATATTACGATAATAGTTAAACATTATCGAGAGGACAGCGTAGCCTCCTCGCTTACCCTATCCAAAACATTTTTTTCATGGTTATGTAGGAATTGTTATTAATACCCTTATGTGTATGCGCTTTAATTATCAGCTGATTGTATAGACGCCGATGCAGGAAACAGTTATGATTAATATCATCAACCTGTAAGAGAACCCACTGCAGGGCCATAGGTCTCTTCGCGAACGAAGGTATGGGCATAAGCAGAACGCCAGCCCACGATATATTGGCCATTTCAAGCACTGATACATCCATAGTTCTAAATTTTTCCCACATACGGTGGTACTACAGGAACATTTCTCTGGTTCAGGTTTCCTCAGGATGTTTTCCTTCGCCATCAGACGACAGTGTTACCAATTTTAATTAGTAAATGTACACGAATTCCGAAAAATTCGTTTGTACATGCCGACATCGGATTGATATTCCACCGGTCCAACCACTAGACCACCACGACTACGATAATTGTTAAATTATCAATTCTTTTTCCTTTTAGGCTGTTTGTTTATAAATGCATATTTTAATTTCATTTCGTTTAGTTAAAATATACTTAAATGTAGTTATAATAATATTTTATTTCTTAAAAAGGACTCACACTATTATATAATCTGCTGGTGCCCACAGCTTGTCATTAGGAAGACGACAGAAATCATCTTGATAATCAAAACCTATTGCAGTCAAGTTGAAAAGAGCCGATGTCATAGCTTGTTGGGTAGAACAAGTTTTAGGAATGCATACTGCTAACCTAAAAGTTGTTCCGAATAAAGGAGATCCCGGAACCGATCTAATAAAGAAAATTAAAAAGTATATATCACGCCATAACCAACTTACCAACTCTTTAAATAAGTTTAATTCGAAGAAAATTATGATTTTTGCTTTAAAATGAATCAACAAAATTATAAAAATACATTACAGAATTTATTCTTAAAATTGACAAGTATTGAAGATAATTTACCAATAAATAAATAGAGCCTGAAGTTTTGGCAAAGAACATGTTTTTCTTCCCATTTCTCTTATTAGAAGCATAACTTGGTAATTTGCCAAAATGCCAGTATCAAATTGAAAGTTTAATATCAAGCATCCCATCGCTGTTTTTTTTTTTATTTTCGACCCCATCGCCACTTAACTTCAGTTAATATTAAGTAGCTAACTCAGAGTAAATAATAAAGTACCTGGAATGATCAATTATTCCAACCATAGCCCGGGCTCCTCTCATTATTGTTTCAAACTTTTGTAAATCCTTTATTGTATCGTTACTCAACCATATATCACTTGGATTGAAATGTCTCAATCCTAATGTGTTAATCTTAGAATGTTCTAGCAACTCCGGTGTATTTGGTAATCCGATGTTTTGATTCAGAGGTACCCTAACCATGCAATACTTTCCTTGCAGTAGCGAATTTTCTAAAGGCTCAACTATATCGAGACATTGGTGATAGTTGCCAAGATCGATAGTATTGCCTTGAAGCACTCCTCTTGGTGTGCGTATTCCCGCGTCCACGACTGTAAAGATTTGGAAACTGAATCCTCCATATTGTTTCAATAATATACAACTATAGAATTCGATCATTTAATAATATCTTTTGAGAAAATAGTAACTATTGGGATAGACAAGTTTATAAAGAGAAGCAACTTCTTTTTTGAAAGGCTAGCATTGGATACAAAATATCGAGATTTAAATAATATTTGGGCAAATTTCAACACATTGGTGTAAAATTCCTTATTGGAATTATTACTATAGTCTGATCAACGTTGTTATTAGATCACAAATATATTTTTTCGAAATGTAAAGTACTATGCAAGTAATTGTTTAGAAAAATTTGAAGGAATCTATTATTTATTAAATAATAAATAGTTAAAGGCTTATATAAACAAAATACATTTAGTTAATGACAGATTTTATGATACTCACAGCGGATCGCCAATATTGTGTTTTGCATAATGTGATTTATTTCCTCCTGACATACTTCTGGATTCAAGGCGTTTTCATAAAGACTTTGATCGAGCGCCTCGAAATTTGGTGGACGAAATGGTAAATGACCATTGGCAAAATTTAATAAAACCACTTCAACAAAAATTGTAATTGTAAAACCTTTTAGATTCATAGCTTTGTACTTGACAAGGAATAAATTTAAAATAAATATCAACTCATTTCATGATTACCATAAATCCATGTCGAATATTTGACTGATTGTGAATTGTTATTGATTTATATTAATGATTGTAGAATATCTTATCAAAGATTGATTATACCGTATAATTATATCTTAATATTGATAATTACATAAAGGCACGGATTGCCAAATATGATGAACTTCGGACTCACCGCATACCTATAATTAATAAATGGATTGTAACAAACTTCCTATAAAAACAGTGCTTTCATTCTTTCGCTCTACCCGCATTTAGTTACATGGAGACTCTTAACATAATATTCAAGGGCTTATATGATAGAGAAAAGCATCTATAAGATAAAACTTAAAAAGGTAATGATGCAGCCATAGATGGTAATATGCTAAGCCTAAAAAAAAAGATAATAGCTATTCATACTGCAATAGTGCAAGTGGAAAATTATTTTATTCAATCGCATAATTTAGCTTACAATATGCGTGGGAAACAAATTTTTCAAGTAGCCCAGTAAAGACAATAATGATGTTTGGATGTTATATTTTCTGTCGCTAAAGTGTTTTCTCGGTCGATTGTATTTCGATGTTAGCTTAAAGGAGCAAATTTCTAATGCTATTATAATTTTGATTTTTCCTCTCAATGACCATTAAGCACTATCGCCCTAAACGTTTTCTTATAAATCTCGACGATTGGCTCGTAACGACAATTGCGTTAAGGTTTGAGCAATAAAGACTATGCATTCAAACATGTATATATTCCCTGCAGTATCCATCGGCTTTAATGCATATCTTAGATAAAATAATCTTTCTCATTGGAATGCTTCGGTACAATGTTTCCGTGGTAACAATTATGCCTGTGACAATTGGCTATCAAAACCTACAGCTAATATCAGTTCAAACGAAATAGAGAATGGCATATTCATTTGATAAAATCTTACACCTTGCTTATCCGATGTAGATAAATGACCACGTGGAATGTTATCCAAAGGTATGTTGTTTCCTGTGTATATTTTCTTCGTTCCAAATAATCTTTCACATTAATAATCAGCAAAGGTCAAACAATCGATTAATTGTACAATCATTAAAAAGAAATGGATAGAGACGTTTTATAAAACATTTATTTTCTTTATTAAAAACTAAATATGATTTACATCCTTAATTATAGAGACATGAGACACATTCCATCCAATACATATTCTTATAAATATTATAGCAGTTTTATTTACTTTATCGGTTAAAGTAAATAACTGCGCGTTATTACTGAGCCTTCTTATATCGCCACCTTTTAACTCTTTGTCTTGTGTTCCAATAGTATCAATTACTTCGTCAAATATTTTAAACCTACAAGTTTCATTATACAGATTACATTTGGCATTTCTCTAACCAGTTGAATTTGATTCTTTAACATTTGCATTTAATTGTTCCGGATCGTTAACACCGTCTTTTATATCCATTTGATCGCCGTTAACATTTTCAACATTTTTAACAGCCGGTTGACGTAGGATGCGTTCTGTAATAAAATTGTACTATAAATATAAAACTAATGTTTCCTGAGTTACAGAACCTACAGTTGGCTAATGGTTTTCGTAAATGTTTATTTTTTTTTTAAGTTTTTTTTTATGTTATAGGGGGCAACCGAACAGGTGGGTCACCTGATGGTAAGTGACCACCGCCGTCCATAGACACAAGCAACACCAGGGGAGTCGCAAGTGCGTTGCCGGCCTTTTAAATATGTGGGCCTCCGGCGCTCTCACTGACCGAACGAAACGCAACAGTGCGGGCGCACTGTTACTTCACGTCGGTTTTCTGTGTGTCGGGTGGTACTACCCCGGGCGTCGGGCGAGCCGACCCATTCATGCTGAAACCAGTAATAGCTTCAGCGTAGCTCTACCACCTATTAAGTCTATCTGGAATGCATTTTCGTAATTAATACTCAAGAGAAAACGCGGACAGCGTTTGCCTGATATAAACCTGTTCCTCGATTTTATTCCTGGACAATACAATACCGTTAGTATTTTTATTTGAAATTATTTTGATATTTCTATAAATTAAATATTGTACGATCAAGAAATCTTCTAAAAGTAATAAAATTACCTCATTATAACGCCGTTTTCAGATATTCAACAAATTTGACAAATGTAATAAATAAGAGAAAGGAACACGTACAGACAATTCCAGGTTCCATCGTTTATAATTGCAAAAATTTATTTGATGGAGGAAACAAGGAATATGGCTACAGTCAGTCTAAGTCTCTCTCGTGCTCTGTCCGATAGTTCAGGCAAAGTGCTCCAGCAACAGAATCCTGTTTTATTAATCAATTCATCAAACCTTTTGCAGACCGCGTTTCCTCTTAACTTCGTCTCAATATAATCAACTGTTCGAAAGTGTTTCGAGTACAGAATACGTCAAAGGTTTGAGGGTGGATAAAGATTATATATAATTAATCAGACAGCATTCTATCTCTGTTTAACTATCTGCTTTTACTTACTTTTGTCTAACCATAGTTTGTATATTGCAGAAAATGGAGAATCAATCAAAACAGTCAACGCGTATGCTACTATAAATGCAAAAGTGAGATGCGCCAAGCATATGAATGTCTGAAAAAAAATTTAAAATAAGAAACTGTAAAACAAATAATTGTCTACAAAATAATCATAAATAGCAAAGATAAAAGAGTTGAGTACATTTTACTCCTGATTATTAATCGGTTTTCTTTATTCATTTATTTTTTAACTGTAACTTTTTATGTGAAATTCTTCTTTCTTTTTGTGTAACCAAAAAGTGGTGAGTGTAAACACTATGTCGGGTAGAGTTTTGAAAACACTGGTTTTCGTCGAATCATAGAAGGTAAGTAACGTTAGACTCGGTTAGTATTTAGATGGGTAACTGCCCCGAAACATCGCGTGCCATTGGCTTTTGTTGTAATAAAAAGTTCTCACTTCCTTCGTGTGGTCATAAGCACACATACATTTTTTTTGTTTAGTAAGTACCTCATGACAAACTTATGTTTATAATTAAAAAAAATGAAATACTTAAATTAATGCAATGAGTATAAAGATTTACTGCTTGTAAAAAAAAAACAATAATATTAAGACTTAAAAAATAATGAATTCTGATGGAATCTAGATCATTAGTATACGTTAATGAATTGCATTATAATTTTGCCATTTAAAGGTGTTATTTAAAGACTCTACTTACAGGAAATAATTATTTATACTCACTATTCTGGCGACGGAAAAATAACTAGTTGAAACCATTGAATCGTAGTAAACAAACATTAACGGATAATGAAATATGAACATGGCGTAGGAAACCCTCGCAGGAAGTTTCCAAATATCAAGTGTAAGTAACCAATTGGCAGGACCTAAAAAATAGACGTAGTATTACAAAACATTTAAGTTTATACCAAATTTTAAAGACCCCGCAATGTAGGTCTCTTTTTTAAATTAAATTTTGGCAACCTATCATTTAGATAATTACTGCTATCGTCGAGTAAGTAATTATAAATTTCTTGTGATAATTTCAAAGATGGCCAACCTTGTTAGGAATTACCTGGGAGTTTTTGTGGCATCTCAGAATTCATGCTCCGTGATATTATTTTCCATCCACTAAATTTGTGCACAATAACCGAACTATATAACGTAAAATGCTATCAAATATTACAATATATAGAGACGAATAACACAAGATTATGAATAAAATATGAAGTCTACTACATGACAGACTAAGATCCCCCAAAAACTCGTAGGTGATTTTATTAACCTAAGCACAAATTTCTTATTTTAGACTTATTTCTTGAATTTCATTTCAGACTAATATTTGAAAAAACTTTGTATATCATACATATACTTGAAGCCATCTTTTATTATTATATATAGTAATGATACATCGAAATTACACGATAAGTGGGATCGAGCGATAACCGCATAAGTCGAATTCGCGTAATTCGAGCTATCAATAAATACATGCAAAATTACTTTTAGGTGACACCGGAGACGAAAGAAAATACTAATTTAGAAAAAAAAGTGTTCAGTAAAATCTTAACAAATACAAAATCATAAACAAGGTACTTTGATGTATAGAAGGTTTCTTAAGATCGAATATCGATAAGTCGGCACGTAGAAAGCTTATAATTTTTGTACTTGTTAGTTCATTGAAAAAATACGCTCTTTAATAATAAAAAAATACTGCGCAGTGTATCAGTAATTCGGGTTTTGTGTTGTTCAAATAAAAGACACATCGACGAGATTTGTAAAACCGCGTAACTCTGAATACGCGTAAGTCCGGGGTATCATTATTTTCTTAGATTGCTCGCGTTAATTAGTTTTAACATAGCCATTCGGGGAGAGTACTTTTTTCTGGATGAAAGGTCCTCGATGTCCTTTCCTATACTCCTGGCAACGCATATACAACATTTCATAATGATCGGTCGAGTAGGTAAGGCGTAAAAGTATAAACAAGCCAACTCACAGTCTTATTTATAATATTAGCAAGCATAAAAATAAAACAAAAAACACAGTAATGGTGCGAAAATTACGACCAGTAGAATATCAACAAAATGGCCGCTATTTATTTGACTATCGGTTAAAATTGACAGAAATACTGATTGTTCGTTACATTTGATAGTGCAATCAAGTCGTGGAAAGATGTGTCCGATTCAGTCGTTTGTATTGCTTGCAATAATTACTATCTAGTAATAGTCGTAATCTTATGACCTAGTAACATTATTAATCCCATGCGTCAAGGAAGCTTCAGGAGCGAACTTGGTTTTTAGCTTAAATCTTCCAGTGGATCAAGCCTGATGCACCAAAATACGTTTATCCATTTTGTTCGCTTTATACGACTTCCAATTTCTATGTCAATTATATGAAGTTTCATCGATTCAGTAGTTATTTACTTGTGTAAATTGCATAGTACATGCTGCTATAGATATGGAGTGATTTGGTTGGTTTTTATTAACTGATTGGACTTTAGTATAATTATGCATAATCTATATAATTCAATGTGCTTAGAAAAGCCGACTTGAATAATAAATACATTAATTTTTATTGAGTAAATGATAAATTAGGGCGTAACAAGTTCATTACACGGTGTTCTATCTAGAAAATTCTATTTTTATTGGTTGTCTCATTTTAATTTCTTTCTAACAATAGTATCTATGGTCAAAGACGTTCTGGTGCATTTTTGTTAAAGTAGAGATGTCTGAAGTCGGTTTTATTTTTTATTAAAATGTTTTTGTTATAATATAAATATCACATGTATCTATTCATACCTCCATAACCGTGCACACAGGAAAATATAATCCAGCCAAGACATGCGGCCCAAGTAGGCCTCATGAAAGTGTTCATTAAATTATCGACCAATTCATTATCCCAGTCAAATTGTATAATGAAATATGTTGAAAAGAATATTAACGTTGTCATGCTGAGCGTACATATCCAAAGCAGAACGGCTACGGGCTGAAATCGTATTTCTTTTTAATATTAATGTAAAAATTTTACAAGTGACTTATTATATGAGAACAAACAAATAAGCAAATTTAAAGGTAAACATTTCTAAAGGTTCGATTTATCTCTCATGAAATGTACCCTCTGTCCTTTTCTGTACTCCAAATAACGTATATACATTTCATGATGATTGGTTGAGAAGTTATGGCTTGAAAGCATAAAAAACAGACAAACTGACATGTGCAACTATAATGTTAGTTTGGATGGTACACAGTCAAAGTAACCAACACAGTATTACACCAAATTAAACAAGCAAGCGCTTTAACACTAAAAACGCTTTTTATAATTGAAGGAATGCATTATTTTTTTCGCAATTATAATATTAGTGTTGCATTATACACAGTATCCATAAAAAGTTACCCACACTGTATTACACCAAATTAAGCAAGCAAGCGCTTTAACACTAAAAACGCTTTTTATAATTGAAGGAATGCATTATTTTTTTCGCAATTATAATATTAGTGTTGGATGATACACAGTATCCATAAAAAGTAACCCACACTGTATTAAACCAAATTAAGCAAACAAGCGCTTTAACACTAAAAACGCTTTTTATAATTGAAGGAATGCATTATTTTTTTCGCAATTATAATATTAGTGTTGGATGATACACAGTATCCATAAAAAGTAACCCACACTGTATTACACCAAATTAAGCAAGCAAGCGCTTTAACACTAAAAACGCTTTTTACAATTGAAGGAATGCATTATTTTTTTCGCAATTATAATATCAGTGTTGGATGATACACAGTATCCATAAAAAGTAACCCACACTGTATTAAACCAAATTAAACAAGCAAGCGCTTTAACACTAAAAACGCTTTTTATAATTGAAGGAATGCATTATTTTTTTCGCAATTATAATATTAGTGTTGGATGATACACAGTATCCATAAAAAGTAACCCACACTGTATTACACCAAATTAAGCAAGCAAGCACTTTAACACTAAAAAACGCTTTTTACAATTGAAGGAATGCATTATTTTTTTCGCAATTATAATATTAGTGTTGGATGATACACAGTATCTATAAAAAGTAACCCACACTGTATTACACCAAATTAAGCAAGCAAGCATTTTAACACTAAAATGATTTTTATAATTGAAGGAATGCATATTCATTTCTTACCCATGGTATATAAGCTTTTTTATAACGATTTATATGCAATACGTAGCCAATTATCATACCAACGAAGAAGGGTGCAGCTCTCGTTAACGTGTTGAAGTAATAGTTATTCATGTAGTTAGCCATATCGGCGTTTGATCGGCTAAAAGAAAACAACGTTTTTTTAATACTTTATAGGTTTGACCACAATCTCATAATGTATGATGATATAGGATTGACTCTGACTCGGAAGTGCATCTGCCGGATACACTTATAGGTGCTTGGCGACAGATTTTCAACGTGAGGGTAGTTGGTTGCTAGCCAGGTGTTCTTAGAAAAAACCCTACACCATACTATGGTTTCGCCGCGATGTTTTCCTTCACCGACAACTCCGACTCAATCGCAATGATCTGAACCTTCGTCGATTGACACGGCAGCCGAACACACAATGACTCAGCGCCATTCAATTAACGATAAGAAATGATTTTACGCATTCACAGAAGTTTTTCATTATTTCTCATATCTTATCTTTTAGACAAAACGATATTCAATTTTCTTTCATTTTAAAAATTAACATAATTTATTTCACAACACTGTTAACAATGATAAACCAATAAATGAAAAAAAAAGTAGTGTGTACTTATGTAGACGCGTTAGAAGTTATACTTCTTTGGCGTAACTAGATAAAAATCTTTTCAAAAATTTTATTATTCGCCTTATTCTATGTTTGTAGAAAAAACGACACTAACAATAGAAAAAGGTATTTAATACATACATACTTTTTTCACTAAAATGTTGACTATACCTAATTTCAGGGTGTCGATTTTTCGTTACTGTGTTCGGGCGCATCGTAAAAATTTACTCTTATCATTTTTCCCTAACGCGCCAAAAGAAGTATAACTTCAAAAATGTCACCGGGTTACACAACACAGGGTGACAGGACACGACAATCGTATCCAACTGTACCGTATCGTATCACCATATGTAACATTTAAAACCCTTAATTGTACAAGGATTGCGCATCTCCCGTTCCGGGATCAATTACTGTATTATATACATAGTTCCCGACAAGTTCGCAAGCTGACAAAATAGCGACGAATGGCAATTGATATCAGGTTCTTACATATGAAATTAGCTGTTTTAATGAAATTATATGTTTCAGCGATCGAAGTATATGTACCATTATTACCGCACTTTCGACATTTTATGAGTAGTACATTGATTACACTGCTGAAAGAAACGTGGTAAACGACAATTAATAACATTTTTTGAAGGCGATTTGGACTGCATCATCGGAATTGAATTTTTTTCCTTGCAAGAAATGGTCCAAATTCCGAAAAAAGTGGTAATCTATTAGAGTACGATAGAGAAGCATGGTGGGTGTCGGAGACATTCCTCTAATTTAGCGACTGTCTGTCGTGAAGCGTGGGGTCTAACGTTGCCCTGAAGCAGCAGTCGGCTAGAGAGATTGACCAGTGTCGGTTATTTAATGGCTAGTTATTTCATTATGGTTTACAATTGCTGATAATACACATCTACTGTAATCGTCTGGGCAGATCTTAGAAAGCTGTAGTGTATGACACCAAGTTTGTTTTAAGTGAATGAAAATGATTTTATCACTCACACCGAAGTCTGTCGCTACCTCTGACGTGGTTTCCGCTGGATTCGCTTCTGCGATCACCCATTGATTCTTTATTGTCAACTAGGGTTTGTGGCCGTCCATGCAGTTTGTTTCGTATATCAACATTTCCAAAATGAAAACGTTTGAATCAAAAACGTACCTTGTTTTCTTTTACAATAGCTTTCTCATACACATCTTTAATCATTCGAGCTGTTTCTGCAGCTCTGACACCATAGTGGAACTCGTATTCGAAAATAACGCGATGTTTTAAGTTTTTCACTTTGTGAATACAACGTTGTCAAGAAGAAATCGAATGGTCCAAAAACAAATACATCACTAAATTCGAAACACAAATACATGAGCATAAATTTGAAATAAATTTTGGAATTTCTAATCTAAACCACAGACATTTGAGATCAATTTGGCCAGTTTGACAAAATGCCAATTTCACATGTAAGGACTTAATATATCTCCGCTGTTGGACGATTTTTAGATTACATTGCCGTACAGTACAGTTTAATAAAAAAAATCAGATGCATACATAAGGCAACCAACCGTCCCGTATTCTGCGGGACCGGCCCATAATGCCAGATGTAATCCTTTTGTAATCTTTAGTAAAATAATACCATAAAACGTAGAATGCGATGTCCCGCGTTCATATTTTTCAACTCATAAGCGTAGGCCTATACTATTACGTAAAGATAATAAAATACATTTTCGTTGCATGCATTACAATCGTCTGAGAAAAATACACTGAAAGTTACAACTCTACTATCTCTGCTTAGAGTGAAATTTAATATGGGCAGTTGCGAAAACTACTATGATATTTTAATCAAAAACCCTTGTTATAAAGTCACTCTAGTGATAAATGTGTTTTTTAATGTAAAATCCAATTTTTTGTACGCTTCATCTACAACATTTCTCGCATACAATGTTTAGAAAGTTGTCCGCTTTATGTGTACATGTTATAATAATGAATTTTACTCACGAAAACACAATTGTTCCCGCAGGGAATTTTTGAATATAATTGTAAATGCCAGCTGCAGTCATTGGCATCAACAAACCCATAATAAGAGCCACCCATGCAGGTATTCTTTTACCACTTAGCACCCAGTACAGAATTAATGGAGACACGATGTAAAGATGTACGTCAATCGCAATATACCATGAGTGTGGGATACACTAAAATCATAAGCAAATAACAATATTATTAATATGTAGATATAATAGCGACCTGCTCCGGCTTTGCTCGGGTGCAACGTACTAATATGGCATCATAAGTATCTAAACGATTTAAATACATTTTTGATTATAATTATTTTTCTAATTAAAAACACCGACAGATTTTTTTATATGATTGGAGGCAAACGAACAGACGGGTTATCTGATGGCAAGTAATCACCGACACCCATAGACACCTGCGACACGATAGGCATCACGAATCATCAAGATATAAAACGAATAAATCAAGATATAAAAACCTATATCTATCTTTAAGCATTTTTTAATATTTGCAAATTAATATAGTGCTCATTGAACTCGACGCAATATTCTTATACGTTCCTATGGTTATTGACTTATGTAGACGCGAATGCGGTAAATAAACATTGACCAAACAAACAAATTTATCAAATTACATGCATATATGCAAATATGCATATGAATTTCAATTATGTTAATTCTTCGAGTCCAGTGAAATGCACACCTCATGCACATGTTTACAATGAACAACATATTTTGCTAAATTTCACGCATTTGAAGTCGTGGGTGACAACTAGTCCAATATAAAATAGCCTAAGTTAGTTCTTATAACTTCGGTTACCTTCTAGTGAAAATCATGTGAAAATCGATCTAATCATTTACGATATTCCATACGGATGCAATCGCGAGTAACTGTTAGTTGAAAATAAAATAGCTCAAGTTAGTTCAAATTATTTTAGTTATATGCTAGTGAAAGTCGCGAAATTGGTACAGCTGTTTCAGGAAGTCCTCTGTGGAAGATATCACGGGAAATAGCTAGACTAACGTACTCCTAGGTACTCCTTATGAGTTCAGCTGTGTCTGTGAAAGTCGCGTGAAAATCGGTCCAACCGTTTCGGATATTCCACTGAACATTATTTGTACACCCCTAGGTATAATATTTATGATTACGAAAGCAACGGTTGTTCAATGTAATTGATTATTGATGTCTGCGGGAGAATATGTAATTCATAGCTGAGAAACGTATTTAGGATAGATTTTAACTACAATCCGTCTACTCGTACGTCGCAAAAGGAGTAACTATATTGAATTTCAAGTCAATCGGACATATAGTTTCGAAGATATCGTGATAAGTCAGATATTTCGCTTATATACATATAGATTTGTAAAACAATTAGAACTACCCCTAACCAATTTATGCCTAAACAATCAGTTGCCCGCGAAAAGTGCCTGTAACGTCTTTTTGATACGACTGATAAAAAAAGTTGAGCAACCTTGCAGTGAAGCTATATTAATCTAGATTAAATCACTGTTATAATACACTGGTCAAAATAACGTCACAAATAACAAATTACTTTTTAATAATAGATAAAAGATAAAAAGGATTGCTGTTATTCATTCTTGAGAGATAGATATATACTATAGTTGAGTTTTCTGTAGCCACTTTTATGACATATAATTCTATATGCCCTTTTTCTTAATTACGAATATATTATGTTTAGTTAATGTTATATATTGTATTAGTTTTAACTCAATATTGTAACAAACAGCAGATGCATGTCTTCTTTAGCCGGCAAACTAATAAAAACAAATCATCGTCCTCACATCAGCCTTTAAGAGACCCACTACAGCCTATTATTAACACCTATTCCCGAAGGAAGGTATGGGCATTAACTAAACACCAGCCCACGACGTATAAGCGTTTTCAAACTCCGAGAAATTCACAGTTCCTACATTTTTCCACATACGGTGGTACTAAGAGAACATTTCTCAGGTACCGTTTCTCTCATGATGTTTTTTTTTACCGTCAGGCAATTATTGCCTTATTGTCACTAATTTAAATTAGTAAATAAATGTACGTGAATTCCGAAAAAATCGTTGTTATATGCCTGGTTTCGAATCTGCGTTTATTAAATGACATTCCACCGGTCAAATATTAATTACAAAATGTGATTAAAAAAAATATAGGAATATGCTTAAATATGGCATCAACACATCACAGACAGGTTACTACCGTGATAGGCGATATTCATTTAGAAAGTACAAAAAAGTCTCACCATGTTTCCTGGGTTTAATAAGTTTTGTAAATGCAATAACGTCGACCACCAATATGTACGACATACGTTGGTTTGTCTCGCTACTACTGTCCAAAATGGTCCGTCAGACATACGATTAAAATATGAAGCTTGTAAGAGTACCGCCGTGGCCAACAATGGAACATGCGTAATAAGCGACTCAAATAAAATATGTGAAGGTTCTTGAGTAGTGAAACTGCAAATAAAAATACCTAATATTAATGTATTAGATAAATCAGCTTAGTACCATTTTTTCTTTTTTCTCAGCCCATTTTATTTATTGCTTTGTTTTTTGTTGTTAAGTAGCTACTGACTCAATTTATTGTTATCAGTCAAAAAAACTTATGAAAAATCCTCATGTAACAACCAATAGATATAAAAGGAGAACACTACTTAAAACTCTTAAAAAGTGATACACAACAGCAAGATAACTGACAGCAGAATAACTGACAACAGTTTATAACAACTGTTATTGTAAAATATTGAAACATCGTAATTCATTGTTTTATGCCCATTATTATCTACCACATGAGTATAATACCTCTGAAACTCAATACAGAGTATTTGGTCTTTTACATTTTAAATAATGTATTCTAATAAAGACCTTGAACGGAGATTTTTTCCAACTTCGATGAATCTTATCTACTTATTCTGTTTGTTATTTAACATGATAACATTCCATTAATAACAAACAGGTGGTCAGGAACGTGATTATTGAATTACTTATATCACAACTATACGTATAAATATTTAGTTCTGTTTGTACCGTGTTTAAATTATCTGATCTATATAGAAGTCAATAACCGCTAATAGAGAGCCAATGAAACATTTCCGTCTGTTTCTATATCTGGATTTTATTAAAAAACGGTTTTGTCAATTTTATAAACTTTTATTCGCGAGAAGTCTGTGTTGTTCCCCAATTAAAAGGTGAAAAGGTAATATTTTTAAATCGATGACAATCTTTGTAGAAAAAGTATATGTTATTTTGTAATAAATATTCCATAAAATTTATTTTCAGAAATCATAAAATATGAGTATCAAGAAAATTGCGTGGAAAAAAAAAATTGTAATAAACTCATACAGGATCGCTGATACAGTATCAAATACGCACTCTCAAAATACACTTATGGGCAGAAATACAAAGTGATGTTCCATTTTATTATAATTTAAGGAAATACAAAAACGAAAGTGTAATATCAAGGACAATCTTCATTTACTTTCCATAATATGTATTAAAATGTATGACTAAAATAAATTGCAATCTTCATTTACTTTCCATAATATGTATTAAAATCTATGACTAAAATAAATTGCGCCAGGTGAAATACTTTATCGGAATTAAAGATTATTGTTAATAAGATTGTTACTAACCTTGTCAATACCTAGTGATAATAAAGCTTAATTAACATTAATGTAAAGTTATCGTTGTGATAAGAATAATATCGTTAATCATTTTTTATCAACTTACTGTTATTCATCTTTGCAGCTGTTGTATAAACCAACAGTACACCGCCCAAAGTGAAGAATGTGTCCACCGATATAGTCGCCGATGTTACCCATAACGCCTTCTTTGTAAGCAACCACTGAAAATGAAATGTATAATTAATTTTTCCAGTATTCCATCATTAATTTCTAAATTTCCCTCTTTAGCCTCTCTGTGATTTGAAACTCGAAGAAACGAAAAAGTGTCATTAAAAAGAGACAAATATATACATCTATAGAATTTAACGTCGGAGAGTGATATAGAATACATTATACAGTATTCCTTATATTCGCGGTCTCCTCATTGTACATTGTACTACCTAATTCTTGCTCTGTTTGTTAACGAGCTTTGTTTTTGTTGCTTTGCGGATTACGAAGCCTCGAGAATAGGTGTCATATCAGCGTCATACATTTTCGCGATAAATTTCCGTTATATGAATATACTAGCGGCCCGCTCCGGCTTCGCACGGGTATGTCATTTACTGAAAAAATGATTAAAATCAATCCAGTAGTTTTTATTTATTCGTTACTGCCCGTGGCCCGCACGCGTTAAATTTGGAGTAACCTCAAAAATAACAGGATTTCTCCACTATTTAGTTTATATTATTATACATATAAACCTTCCTCTTCAATCACTCTATCTATTAAAGAAAACCGCATCAAAATCCGTTGCGTAGTGTTAAAGATTTAAGCGTACACAGGGATATAGGGACAGAGAAAGCAACTTTGTTTTATACTATGTAGTGATTATCATTTTTCAAAGGTTTCACTTCTACCGCATGTGAACTGCACGTATGTTTTTTTATCTAAGCACGATACAGTGGCCGTAATATACCTGATGATAAGTACTACAATCGATAATAAGCGGCGACTAGAGAGCGGCGAGAGATCTACAATTCATCGCCAGCCGCTGAAGTCATGCCGACCTGTCGCAAAACATGACAAAGCAAAAGAAAGACTGTTACTGGTCCGTGACTTTGACTAGCAAGCCAGTCGGGTACAGATGCTTACCACCCCGCTTGATACTGGATATATACAAATCATAGATTGATATATGGTAGTAGGGTTTTTTCTTGAGTCCGTCTGGCTAGCTACCCGCAAGTGGAAAATCAATCGCCAAGGCACAACAAACAGCGGTGTGTTCCAACAGTTGAGAGCCAGTTCTTCTAGGCTTAGCTTATTTACCATCTTCGACAACATCCTCATTTAACATCAGGTGAGATTGTGGTCCAACGCTAAATTCTGTAAAGTATTTAAAAGAATTGATCCCCAACACGACATTTCTAAGAATATCCCTATGATGGGTATGGTGACCACGATCAAGTCCAACAGAATTATCAGTAGGCAGAGTATCTCATTATACTTGTCCTATTATTAGGTATTTTTACAATGTAATTTTATAATGACCACAATATGTACCAGTCTGTATAGTGGTACGCTTAAGTATGTTGCATTCCGGAATATGCTAATGTGTATACTACCAAATACACAATGATTACGGAGACTCTCTTTTGATTTATTGTTGAGAATCTATTACGAACTAGGTTCTATTATATTATTATCAAATAAAAAAATATATATCTTAAAATTTATTTGTGAACAATATTATCAATTTCTTTCTCCTATGTATGCACACAACACCGCTCGCCCTCTTCAAACATCAAAAAATGCGTAGTGCTTAAAAAAATCGTAATTTCTTAAATCTTTAATAACTTCAAATTTTCTAAGAAACTAATAATTTTTTAAGTTTTCCTAAGAGCTTAAAATAATAAAAAAAAATACCGAAATCTCTCCAACAGATTTTGAGTGATGCGCGCACATTTATAAATAATAATAATATAAGAAGATTTTTGGTTTATGCTAAATGTCGTCTGAATTAACGTACCCTGAATGAGTCGAAGCCGTTCAAAGCAAACTTTTCAGTACTGAATGCATGTCCGACGATAATCCATATAATAGCCAGTACTCTGATACCGTCCACGCATTGAAGATTATCAGATCCAGAGGAATACGTCACCAGACGCTGTCCGTTAGTGTACACGGAAAACGATTGATACAATTTGTTTAACTTCTTACGATCTAAAATATACGCAACATACGTAAACAGAAAACTTACTATTATTTTTTAACCTATACTTATAAATATAAATCAAATGTCCGTGTTCCGGTTTAAACCCTGAAATGGTTAAGTCGATTTTGACGAGCGTTTTATATGAGACTAGCTGATGCAGGGGTAAATAACAAGTTACTTTAGTCTTTTCTAGTGCTTATGAAATCATGGGTTCTTAAAACTTTAGTATCTTTGTGTTACATAAAGATATCATGATAGTTTTTCTTTATCTAAGGACCATGTGTCTAATAACTAAAAATGATAAGATAATCTATCCAGTATCCAGTAGTATTTGCATGATACGCGCGCAACCGCAGACTCCTAACATTTTATTAATATATAATGGTATTCCCATATCTGCGTGACGAAGCTTCGGCTATTTGTCACGCTAAAAACTAATAATGTTCGCACCCCTTTGTCACTTTAATTATAACTCAAAATTACGGTTTCCAAGTAAGTTCCTTTTATGTCTGTAAAAACCGTAGTGCCAGCTATCGTGCTGCGTCTAACCTTATACAGTCTGATAGTTCGCTACGCACGACGGTAATGTCTGCCCAGACCTAAATTTACTGCGACCATATACAAAGCTTCGTTGCAATACGCTCAAGTATGGCAGTAACATAAGAATATTGTTTAGTTGTTATTCACCTTTTCTTATTTTATTACCATTAGCTATGCTTAAATTGCTGTGGTTAAAATAAATCTAATGCAATATATTACTGACTAATAATAAATAAATGCATTAGATAAAGATGGGCAGTTTAATCATTCAATTTAATATAAAATGCTTACCTTCTTTCATTATGAATGTATAGAAAAGATCATAGGTAGTGCTGAATAGTGTCAAAATTCCAATTAACGAAAAGACTGCACTGTGAAATAAAATTAATATTAGGTAATTATTTATTTTAGTCAACTATAGAATTTGGTAAACGGCTTCTTTGATATTGTAATGTGTTTCCATAGAAATATTAAGATCACACAACCCTTATTATAATGATCCTGTAACTATGATATGTTATTATATTCTATTATAATTTTGAACACTTTTCAAATCAAATTACAATCAATTTATTTATAGTATACAGTTTCATATAAATATATATAAATATTCTAACAATATTATTGTCTATGTAATAGAGTGTTCATACAAGACACAGTTTCTCGTGGTTTCAAAGCCAGGCTTTGTTTACATATTGATATTCTCTAATGTTAGCAAAGTTCAATAGACTTTAAACAATTTTCCAAAATTGTCTATCCCCTGTTACTCGTAGTCGAAAGGCATGAGGTGCGAGAATATAGAGTTGTCACAAAAAGTGAAGGATTTAGAAAAGAATCCAAATTATTGGGTGAATTTCAAAAGGCCGTAATTCGGGAACAAATGACCCTACTGTTAAAAAAACGTAAATTATAGCTTCAAGTTTGTAGTCTTTGGATTTGACAATAATATAAATATGCCACAGCTATCTACGGTTTCAGAGGAATCCTTAGTAAACCAGCGCAAAAAAGAAAATTACAATTTTTTTTCTTTTCTTAAAAATGTTCGTAATGTAGTTTTAGAAAATTTAATCCGCTTTAATTTATCTCTATGACTGACATATTTACCATCTGACGAGTAGACCACATCAGCATTTAACATCAGAAGTTTGAGTTCAAACGGTAAAACCTATTAAGTGTAAAAAGAAGATTCGTTTCGTCATCTCTAATTAAAATAATTTAGCTAAAGTTGTTTAACCTCATCCTATCTTCTCCCTTTCCACTACAGAACAAATAAGTTCGAAAATTCTTATCTCTGTCGTACTGTGAACATATAGAATCGTCTCCCGGCCAGTGTGTTTTTTCCCTCTTACGATATCGAGTCCTTCAAACGAGGCGTGAAGAGGCACTTTTGCAGATCGGCACGATAATGCCGTTGTTATTTAACACCGACAGTCACTATGTTTTTTTAGTATACCATACTTTCCATTACGTATTGTACAGACATTTTGCCGAACTAGTATTTAAAAAAAACATTATCAATCTAACTACAAAAAAATCGTTGTAAACAATACTTGCATAACGATATAATCAGCTGGAACCCAAGGCTTATCATCCGGTAGACGACAGAAATCGTCAGTATATCGAAATCCGACGCTAGTAAGATTAAAAAGGAATGATGTCATAGCCTGTTCTGTAGTGCATGGCTTCGGTACGCACACTGTTATTCTTAGTACCGTGCCCACTAAAGGACCAACAGGCAGTGTCCTAAAATTAAGAACATTCCACCAACATTATAAACTTTTAACCATTGTTGACCATTAAGCATTGTGTCCGACAGGATTACAACTTAGATAATGAAATTCAATGTGGTCACCATTGTTTTTGGATTGCACTACGCTTACTATACAGATACAGTGTCATCTCTTTGTAACGCAAGAGATAACTGTAAGCATTGTATTTTTATCACTACATAGGATAAAACAAAGTCGCTTTCTCTGTCCCTATATCTGTATATATGCTTAAATCTTTAAAACTACGCAACGGATTTTGATGCGGTTTTTTTTAATAGATAGAGTGATTGAAGAGGAAGGTTTATATGTATCATAACATAAATTAAATAATGGAGAAATACTGTTATTTTTTAGGGTAACTCCAAATTTAACGCGTGCGGGCTACGGGCAGTAATGAATAAATCAAAACTACTGGATCGATTTTAATCATTTTTTCAATTAATGACATAGGCTATATATTTTATACCCGTCCGAAGCTGGAGTGGGCTGCTAGTCTAATATAAAATTATATATCTAATATCCTTTTAAGAATAAAAGTATATGACTCAATCACTATACTATATCGATAAATAAAAGCGTCTACAAGTAAATAAAAAGGTATAATATATTTCTTAGAAAATGTATTTACTCGATTAGAACATGTATTAATTTACTCATGATACGACTAAATATTGACATTGCAGACGACGCGGAGCACACGAAAAAAGGATTCTTTATTTATTCGTGTGGTCTGAAGATGAAAGAGGTCATACAAAATGGAATATTTGAAGACCAATATCAATTCACGTTAAAAACGCGATTCTGTCGTTATTGATAAAAGTCACATTGAACTTGAGATTTCGGTGATAGAAAACATCTTGATGAAACCATAGATTGGTCTAGACACTTTTTCTAAATCTGCCTGGCATACTGCTACCCTTCAATTGAAAATATATCGCTAAGCACTTATAAGTATGTTCCAGAAGCTGCATTATAGTGACATTCCGTCTAGGTGCATCTATTTACCATTTTTTAACCGATGATGATGGCCCAGTTGGTAGTGTGTACGAACACAGCGTCCAAGGACGTAGGTTCGAATCCTAGCAACTGAGTCGGAGCTTTCGGTGAAGGAAAACATCGTGATGAAACCATAGCATGGTGGTAGTAGGCTTTTTCTAAGTCCGCCTGGCTAGCTTTCAGCCTTAAGTTGAAAATCTGTCGCCAAGCACCTGTTAGTGTGTTCCGGCAGCTGCATTTGAGAGCCAGTCTCCGTCTAGGCTTAGCCTGACTACCATCTTAAACCTCATCAACATTTAACATCAGATAAAATTGTGGTCAAACGCTTACCTATAAAGTATTAAAAAAAAATCTGAGACATAACTTACATCAGATGAGATTGTGGTCAAACACAAATTAAGTCTAAAATAAATCTCCAATATAATGTTCTGAAAATGCAAATCGTGTAATTTAGAGAACTTCTTCCTTTAATGCTCCTATTATCAGATGAGATTGTGGTCAAAACGTTTACCTATAGAGTATATAAAAATATATATATATCTTAATAAACTAATACACACTAACCTTGCGTCATCGTCACCGCTTATTCCTACTAGTGCGTTCAAATGAGAGCGTGCTAAATCATAACTTTCATATGTCCTTATTACATCTTTACTAATATTCATAGAGTTTAAAACAGATAAGTCCCATGGACTATCTGTTCGTGGCAAGTGAAAAGTTTGATTCATCGGTACTCGTATAGTGCAATATTTTCCTTGAACGTCCATGTCTCCAGCATTGAAATTAAGACCTAGACACTGGTGGTAATGGCCGAGATCGATTGAGTTTCCATTAAGTAGACCTTTAGGAATCCTTATACCGGCATCGGCAACTATTTAAATAATCAAAACGTTTATTTTGGTATAACAATATTTACCTTATCCTTCTTAACCTTATACAATGGACAACATTAAAAAACGTACAAAATATATCGACGATATACCTAATAATGTGAAAATTAACAACTAAAATAATTGTCCTTATCAATAATACATATAAATCGTTTGAAAAACACACAAAATAAGATGATTAGAAATCGGCAGGATATTTTAAATATTTTTTTTAAATAAAGAATACTGATACTTTATATTTAAAAACTAAATGTTATAATATTAAAAAAAGTGAATCATTAAAGATAGCACACTGCCCTAATAATATTTAAAAAAAAAACACACACATTCGCGTGAACGAATTCACGAGTCAATGTGGAATAAACCATAAACGCGTAGAAACCAAAAATATACAGCAGCAAATTTATGCATTCACCTAATAGATAATTATTTGACACGGTCACTTACATTGCATTGTTAATATAGTAACACTTCTTATGAATCTTATTTGTCTGTGGCATTCTTCAGCATCGAGAACTTCCTCGTAAAGTTTTCCATCCAAGGCTGTATTTACCATTGGCAGATTCAAATTAGCGTCCAATGATGTCGTCAAAGTTAATAATATATTGTTAAAAAGATTTTTGACTCCATATTTTACAATCATAAGTCCTGCGTATTGATTGAATAATAATAAACTGGATTTCGAAGGCTTACCATGTCTGTGGTATTATACCGAAATTTTAGAGATTTTTTAATCTTATCTAATCGTTATACATTATATCACTTTAATTATAGTCATCCTGTATCGGACACTTTACTGATAATATATTTCACACTTATAAAACCATAATTAAAATTTTAAAATATTGCCTCTTTCCTGTCTATAAATTGTTTCCCAGTAATTTTCTTAATTGGCTGTTTTTCTATTATTTTTTCCGAGCGTAAAAACTACTGAATAAATTTCGTTTTTTTCTTTTTCAATCACACTTCTTACAAAATTAAAAAAAAAATGATTACGCCTTTAACACGAGCTTTACTAAACAGTGTCTAAAATTTTAAACCTTGTTGAATATATGATTAAAATACATTATTACAAAAGCGTGTCTAGGCGGTATCTAGGCTATACGTCTGGTTTAAGTTTTTTATGCAAGAAACGCTGATTAGTATTTGTTCAATTAATATCATCATTCAAAAACGTTTCATTACATACAGATATTTTGCATAAACTTTTAATTTATGAATAAGATTTTTGTCCACAAAAATCAGTTTTTGTCAGTAGCTTTGACTATTTTATTTTAGACTAGCTGTTACTGGCGACTTCATCGTCGTGGAATATCCGAAAGGATTGTACTGATTTTTAAAGAGTTTCTCTGGCCGATAATAAGTTATAAAAATTTACGCTATTTAATTTTAGACCAGCTGTTACCCGCGACTTCATCCGCGTGAAATTGAACAAAAATATGTTGTTCACTGTAAACATGTGCATAAGGAGGTATGCAAAAAAAAAATATAATTAAAATTCATATATATGTATATAATTTGAATTATATTATCATTTTGGCCAATCTGGCAGCCATTTTGTTTTATTCACCGCGCTCGTGTCCACATAACTCAGTAACCATAACAAGGTATGAGAATATTGCAACGAGTTCAATAAGCACTATATTCATTGTAAAATATTGAAAACTGTTTACAGATAGACATAGTTTTATATTTTGATATATATTAATGTAAAAATTTAAGACTTCAACTGTTTCTGTATTTTTAATTAGAGAGATAATTTTAGAGTTTTTGGCGGGATCTTAGTCTGTCATGTAGTGGTTTTTATATTTTATTCATAATCTTGTGTTATTAGACTCTATATTCTGTACTATTGGTGGTGTTTTACGTAATATAGTTCGGTTATTATGCACAAGTGAAGTGGATGGGAAATAATACCACGGAGCATGCATTCTGAGATGCCGCCAAAACTCAATGAAAGTTCTAACAAGGAAACCACCATCTTGTTAGAACATTATAATTATCACAAGACACTTACTAAGCAAAATCTTGTTACTTGACGCTGGCTAGTGCACAAACCGTGACAGAGCCAAAAAATAAAGAAGAAGAAGAGATAATTTTCTTAATCATAATTATCTTATATAAAATAATTAATAGTAATGTTGAAGTTAGAAGAAGTCTTTCTAATAATATATTAGATCATAAACATATAACCTTAATAGTTGCACAATACAATTTCTTGCAGAACAGAGTAGCGATTACTTATTACTATGGTCGCAAAAATTTAACTATTCGGACAATATTTATATAATAACATTGTTAAGAAATAGTGTATAGCTTGAAATGAGCACTTAGGTAGTTAACCCATAGTGAGTTAAGGTTCCAAATATGTTGCTGATGGGAAACCTCATTCGCCACACTGTTAGTACTTACATAATTAATGTACACGTTGACTGTAAATTTGTACGTTTCGCACTTACAGATATTTTTGAATGAGCATTTCTGTAATTCTACATTTTCTCACAAGTTTACATTTCTTTACCACAATTTCAAAAAACCGCGTGTGGAGCAGCGGGCAACCGCTAGTGTAAATTAAAAAAGGCTTATTTTACTGATCATATTTTTATATTGATAACAAATTAAGTTATTTTTTACTTAGGTATTTACAAGTTTCAGCATTCATATCAATGTATCTTGCGGCATTTTATATAATCTAATTCGCATGTACACTATCTGAAGATCTTTTCTCTGACTCATATGACTCATATCAGATGACTCATAATTAATTCCTATAATGAAACACACAATACATGATAAAGATATTATAGTTGTCTATAGATATAATAAAATTGAAAAGTCTGTATGTAATATCAAAATAACAACTGGTTAATAACTAGATATGAAAGTGTATATTATGCTAGTTATAGCAACAATCTAATTTTTAAATTTTTCGTGTTCTGTCTGTCTGTGTGTTCCGGGTAATCTACGAAACGGCTGGTCCTATTTTTACGGAAATTCTATTGGCAGATAGTTAAAACTATAGGCGGTGACACAGGCTATTTTATTTTAAACTGACTGTTACCCACGATTTGTTCCACTTTGTGATCTCCAAAACGGTTATACTGATCTTCACAAGACTTTTACTAGCAAGCAGCTGACTTTTTAAGGAGTAACCTAATCTATTTTATTTTAGACTAGCTGTTACCAATGACATGGTCCGCAGGAGAATACATGAAACGGCTGTACCGATTTTTACGGTATTTTCACTGGCTAATAGCTGACTCCATAAGAAGTAACTAAAGCCATTTCAATTTAGACTAGCTGTTAGCCACATCTTCATCCGCAGTATAATCTCCAAAACGGTTGAATTAATCTACACGGGACCTTAACTGGCATATAATTAACTTTACAAAAGTAACGTTGGTTACTTTATTTTAGACTAGTTGTTACTCGTGACTATGTCCGCCATGGAATCTCCAAAACAAGTAGACCGATTTTCGTGAGATTTTTACAGGTATACAGATGATCTTATAAGGGGTAAATTAATATATTGTATATTAGACTAGCTACTACCTATAACTTAGACTAATGTAGAATCTCCAAAACGATTTGACCAATTTTGATTGGACTTTCACTGGCATATAAGTAAAGTAGTAGAAACTAACTTCAGCTATTTTATTCTCAACTAGCTGTTATCCGCGACTTCGTCCGCGTGAATTTTTGCAGAAATGTATTGTTCATTGTCAACATGTGCATTAGGCGTACAGTGCACGCCACTGGACTCCAAGAATAAATGTAATTGAAATTCATATATTTTTACATATATATATGAAATTTGAATTATATTGTTTTTGATCAATTTATAGAGTACATATATATAGAACATTAATATTAAACCCTTTTAAAGTTTTATAATTTTTTTCATAAAATTGTTATAAATTGCATTTTATGTCTTTTTTTACCCTAAAAAAGTACAACTTCTTACGTACATACATAAGTACACACCCGTGTTTTCTTCCTCTGAACCTAAACTGTATTTTTAAAATGATAAGCAACGCAGATATAAGCTAGTACAACATAAACTGTAGAACCGTCATTACAAATATTTGTCAAAAACTCAATGTTATTGGGAGCTTAACAGAATGTAAAATTAATATTCATGTTAGAAAACTTTATTTGATCACACCAATATCCAACAACGCAAAATAATATAAGGCCTATCTACGCATAAACTAATATTTTTTAAACAACGCAGAGGAAGTCGCTGATATCAGCTAGTATAATATAAACTGTAGAACCGTAATTCCAAATATTTATCAAAAACTTAATGTTATTGGGAGTTTAATAGAATGTAATAATATTCATGTTACAAAACTTTATTTTATCACACTAATATCCAACAATCCAAAATAATATAAGGCGTATCTACGCATAAACTAATATTTTGTAAGAAACGCAAATGAAGTCACCGATATCAGCAAGTACAATATAAACTGTAGAGCCGTCATTGCAAATATTTGTCAAAAACTCAATTTTATTGGGAGTTAAACAGAATGTAATAATATTCATCTCAGAAAACTTTATTTAATCACACTAATCCAACAACCCAAAGTAATATAAGGACTATCTATGCATAAACCAATAGTTTTGTGCGTGTACATCTTGATACAGGTTTTATTTACGTTTTAATATTTAAGAGAGGGCTATATATACAACGTTAAGCAGTTAAAAGTTTGGAAATTCAACGTAAAGGAATCAAAATTTCGTATAAGATTTTCGAATATCATTTAAAGTCCATGAGAAAGTATTAGCTGATTTTTTATGATGAATTTAAAAAATATACATATATGTATATAGGATACATCAAATAAGCTACTTTTGAACATACCCACTTCTCCCCTATCTTAAATAGTATTCAAACAGGCTGATAAAATTATATAGATACAAAAGATATGTACCTATACATTTTTCAAATCACAAAATTTTGAAATATTCCAGAGATATTATAATGCAAGTTCCCTATAACTTTGTTGAATAGCATTAAAAGCCCATGATAATGTATTTCCTGACTTTTAATGTCTGATGATCTTTTTTTAAATATATACATACAAGGATCCCACCCAACAATAATTGCTGGAAGCGACCTTTGAACATACCTACTTTTCCTCTATCTTAAACAGTATTCACACAGATTGATAAAATGATATAGATACAAAAGATATGTATACATTTTTCATATCACAAAATTTTGAAATATTCGATAGACATTATGATGCAAGTTCCATTACTTAATAAGTTTGTTGAATGGTATTTAAAATCCACGACAATGTATTTCCTGACGTTTTATAACCGATGATTTTTTTTTAATATATGTAGATAGGACCCTTCCGAACAATAATTGCTGGAATCGACCTTTGAACATATCTACTTTTCCACTATCTTAAACAATATTCAAACAGACTGATAAAATTATATAGATACAAAAGATATGTATACATATTTCTTATCACTAAATTTTGAAATATTCCACAGACATTATAATGCAAGTTCCCTATAAGTTTGTTGAATAGCATTTAAAGCCCATGATAATGTATTTTCTGACTTTTAATGTCTGATGATCTTTTTTTTTATATATATATACAAGGATCCCACCCAACAATAATTGCTGGAAGCGACCTTTGAACATACCTACTTTTCCCCTATCTTAAACAGTATTCAAACAGATTGATAAAATTATATAGATACAAGAGAAATGTTTACATTTTTTATATTACTAAATTTTGAAATATTTCACAGACATTCCAATGAAAGTTCCACGTAAGTTGGTTGAATAGCGTTTAAAGACCATGATAATGTGTTTCCTGACGTTTTATATCTGATGATTTTTTTTAATATATCTATATAGGACCCCTCCGAATAATAATTGCTGGAAGTGAACTTTGAACATACCTGTTTCTCCCCTATCTTAAACAGTATTCAAACAGATTGATAAAATGATATAGATACATAAGTATGTATACATTTTTCATATCACTAAATTTTCAAATATTCCACCGACATTATAATGCAAGTTCCGTATAAGTTGGTTGAATAGCGTTTAAAGACCATGATAATGTGTTTCCTGACGTTTTATATCTGATGATTTTTTTTAATATATATATATACAAGGATCTCACCCAACAATAATTGCTGGAAGCGACCTTTGAACATATCTACTTTTTCCCTATCTTAAACAGTATTCGAACAGATTGATAAAATGGTATAGATACAAAAGATATGTATACATTTTTCATATCACTAAATTTTGAAATATTCCACAGACATTCCATTGAAAGTTCCGTCTAAGTTGGTTAAATAACGTTTAAAGCCCATGATAATGTGTTTCCTGACGTTTTATATCTGATGATTTTTTTTAATATATCTATATAGGACCCCTCCGAATAATAATTGCTGGAAGTG
Source organism: Antheraea assamensis (assembly GCA_035772565.1). Classification (NCBI taxonomy): domain Eukaryota; kingdom Metazoa; phylum Arthropoda; class Insecta; order Lepidoptera; family Saturniidae; genus Antheraea; species Antheraea assamensis. Next base: position 149,551 of record JAQQSE010000182.1, on the reverse strand, counting down.
ACCTTTGAACATACCTGTTTCTCCCCTATCTTAAACAGTATTCAAACAGATTGATAAAATGATATAGATACAAAAGTATGTATACATTTTTCATATCACTAAATTTTCAAATATTCCACCGACATTATAATGCAAGTTCCGTATAAGTTGGTTGAATAGCGTTTAAAGTCCATGATAATGTATTTCCTGTCTTTTAATATCTCATGATTTTGTTTTAATATATATATACAAGGATCTCACCCAACAATAATTGCTGGAAGCGACCTTTGAACATACCTACTTTTCCCCTATCTTAAACAGTATTACAACAGATTGATAAAATGATATAGATACAAAAGTATGTATACATTTTTCATATCACTAAATTTTCAAATATTCCACCGACATTATAATGCAAGTTCCGTATAAGTTGGTTGAATAGCGTTTAAAGTCCATGATAATGTATTTCCTGTCTTTTAATATCTCATGATTTTGTTTTAATATATATATACAAGGATCTCACCCAACAATAATTGCTGGAAGCGACCTTTGAACATACCTACTTTTCCCCTATCTTAAACAGTATTACAACAGATTGATAAAATGATATAGATACAAAAGTATGTATACATTTTTCATATCACTAAATTTTCAAATATTCCACCGACATTATAATGCAAGTTCCGTATAAGTTGGTTGAATAGCGTTTAAAGTCCATGATAATGTATTTCCTGTCTTTTAATATCTCATGATTTTGTTTTAATATATATATACAAGGATCTCACCCAACAATAATTGCTGGAAGCGACCTTTGAACATACCTACTTTTCCCCTATCTTAAACAGTATTACAACAGATTGATAAAATGATATAGATACAAAAGTATGTATACATTTTTCATATCACTAAATTTTCAAATATTCCACCGACATTATAATGCAAGTTCCGTATAAGTTGGTTGAATAGCGTTTAAAGACCATGATAATGTATTTCCTGTCTTTTAATGTCTCATGATTTTTTTTAAATATATATATACTTGTATCCCACCCAACAATAATTGCTAGAAGCGACCTTGGAACATACCTACTTCTCCCCTATCTTAAACAGTATTACAACAGATTCATAAAATGATATAGATACAAAAGATATGTATACATTTTATATATCAAAATTTTTTTAAATATTCCACTGTCATTCCAAAACATAGTATGAATAACAACCTGTCCCTAGTTTTACTTACCTAGATTTAAAATATCATCATTTTAGAAATCGCATTTCTTATTATGCTTTTAAAGTTATTCATGATTGATTACAATTTAATCTGATTTTAAATGACAATGTGGTCTAAGACCGTAAACGTGCTAAGCCTAGAGGACTGGCTCCCAAGCGCAGCTGCTGGAACATAGCAACAGGTGCTGGGCGATAGATTTTCAAATTGAAGGTGGTTGCTAGCCATGCGGACTTAGAAATGCCCTACCACCATGCAATTTACAATTTTGTTACATTCTCTATGACAATGACAGTAACTTTTATATTCTTTTTTTAGGTCTTTGATTTTTCGCCTCACATTGGACACCAATCACCTACATATTTTACACTCTTCGACAGCATCAAGTTATTTTCGACACCAATTTTTTGGCTAAGCTTCAGATTTTTTTCTTTTAACTATTCCTAATTAAATATTAGTCTGATATTAACAACATATACGTTTATTAGTATGGCCATACTGATTTTATTTTGATTTAAATTTTCTAACCCTTGTAATGAAGGTGAAAATGGTACTTGGAAATTGTTTCCCTACCAATTTGCTTGCACAACCAATCAAATGAGAAATACTACATTTCCATTTTTTCATCCGTGGTTCACTGATTGTAATTACGTGCGTGCATATATGCGAGTGTTACAACTTACAAGTACTAATATGAACACAATCTCATCTCCAAACTCTAATATGTACTAATTAAATTGAATATAGATACCAATTATATCCAAAAAGTTATTACAAAACTTTATGTTCTTCTTTCGGACTTGGCACATTTTTTAACATTTTCCTAGAAATAACAAATATCTTTGTCGGAATCGTTGTCAATCTTACTTATATGTAGGTATGTTGTATAACATCCGTAGAATAATTGATTCGTATAATATCAATAAAGATAACAACAAATTATCAATAGAAATCAATAGCCGAATCTATAACTCGCCAATGTATTGTTAACATAATCTACTTGGTAGTAGTGTTTTGTAGTGATTTACGAAGCTTCTATACCGAGACCAATATTTCCGGAACTCCGATGAAAATTACACATCCAAATACGACGTAACGTATACTTTAATAAGAAGTACGTGCCTTTTTTATAAGTTACCTATACTCAGTGGCAATTCATAAATATCACAAAAATTCCTGGATTTTTGATTCCCTCCATTCTTGTCACAAACGATCACATTTAAGTAGCCCCCTTTTTAAAATAGTACTCCTAATATTATTACGTATTTTTGATAGATTCCAAAACATTTTAAGTTTTCATTACATTACTTTCAATTTATACATCTGGTATCACAAAGCTTATGACTTGTTCTCTCGCCATTGTCATACGATATCAGACATCGTTAACCCTCACTCTCCACCTGAACGTGCGTGTAATACGAGGTGTGTTCAAAAAGTATCGCGAATTTTGTGTTTTTTCAAAAATTATTTATTTATTCATGAATATCTATTTTGTCCCCTTCAAAGTAATCCCCATGAGATATTATACGCTTGTGCCAACGGTTTTTCCAATCTTCGAAGCACTTCAAAAAAACATTTTTTTTTATCTTGTTCAGCTCCTCCTTTGATGCCGTCTTTATCTCGTCAAGAGAAGCGTAACGTCGTCCTTTCATGGGCCTCTTCAGTTTAGGGAACAAGAAAAAGTCACAGGGGGCCAGATCTGGGGAATACGGTGGCTGCGGCATCATTAGTGTGTTGTTTTTGGCCAAAAAGTCGCGCACAAGCAACGATGTGTGAGCAGGGGCGTTATCGTGGTGCAAAAGCCAATTTTTGTTCTTCCACAAATCCGGGCGTTTCTGGCGGATTGCTTCGCGCAAATTGCGCATAACTTGCAGGTAATATTCCTTATTGACCGTTCTTCCCTGTGGCAAGAACTCATGATGCACCACGCCCCTGCAATAGGTAAAAATCGAAGACGATCCAAAACACGTGCAAGCAAAGCAGCTGTCAACAATTAAATGAACATTCAAAATGGCCGAGCTTGTCGGCATAAGTGAGAGACATGAGTACCAACATAACGCCACAAAAAATTCGAAATTCGAATATACGTAACCCGCGAAAATTCAAAATTCGCGATACTTTTTGAACACCCCTCGTATATGGATGATCTCCAAAGCGGCTAATTTACTATTTATGACAAAAAAATATGCCTATTTCAAAATTTGATTCTTAACTATTCTGTTTATTCTTAATCACTATTTTATTTTATTTCCTTAGATTTTGTCATTTCAAAAAAAATGTTTTTTTTTTGTTTACTTTATCTTATATTTAGGAGCTTTTATTCTATTGAATATATCAACCCCATTGTTCCCCATTCTTTCGAGATTCAACAGAAGAGTCGTTGATGAGATATTATTACAAAGTCATAAAACATCTTTGCTTCTTCCGAACAGGGTTCTGCCAAAATGCTGTGACAAATACCGATGTTTTGGCAATTAACACGTGCTTTCAAAGTTTTAGGGTTTGACTACAATCTCTTCACCTGATGTTAAATGATGATGTGGTCCAAGACGGTAAACACGTTAAATCTAGATGGGATGGCGCTCAAGTACTAACTGTCAGAATATATTCATAAGTGGTTGGCGAAAGATTTCAACTTATGGGTGGTAGCTAGCCAAGCGTAGTTAGAGAATTACCTAAACCCTCTCATGAATTCATCAAGAAGTTTTCCTTCGCCGAAAGCTTCGGCTAATTGGTAACGAGTCGAACCTACGTCGATCGACGCTGCGTCTGAACACGCTAACCATTGAGTCATCATCGCTTCAAAAGTTCGCTTCAAATGAGATATAAGTGGCTCCGCGAAGATCACTGCAAAAACCTCCAATTTCCATAATTTCACATCTATAACATAAGATACATACCCATACAACGTGACCCGTTCAGGGAAAAGGAGGTCTTCAAAGTACCATGCTTGGTCACAGGAAAGAGGAAGAAAACCATATTTATAAATTACTACATGAAAACTAGGGGGGGTAGTCTTCTCATATACTACGTATAGTCACCAAGGGGCAGGAAAGGGGTTAAAAAATTGTCAAAATTGGGTCACGAAGTATGGGTACGTTCCCATACCTATAATATAATAATTCATGATACGATTATGACGCATGTAGATATAATATTATAAAAAAACAAAGCAATTTTACTTTTAACAATTCAATAATATTGATATTTAAGAATGTTATTCTATAAGCGATTACATAAAATATCTTACGTCATTTTAATATTCGCAACACACGTGAACAAACGTGACTCTGTTTACAAATTGATAAATTAACCATGATAATTATTATGGAGTAATAACTTCCAATTCATATTTAGTATTACATAATTTTATGAGATAACTTGAAAAACACATTGTCATTACAATATTGATTAAACGAATGTGAAATAAAAACGCCGATCATTCTGATTAAAAGGAATTTAGTATTAACCAAATAGGTTTTTCTTTTACTTAGATATTTACAAGTTTCAGCATTAATATCAATGTATTATATATGACATTTTAAATAATGCAAGTAGCATGTACACTATCTCATGATCTTTTCGTATGCCATGACGCGTAATTAATTCTTGTAATTAAGTACAGTAGCTGTAAATAATAATATTAAGTCCTTACATATGCAAATAGCATTTTATCGAACTGCCCCCGTTGAATTCAAATATCAGGCGTTTGGTCAGAAATTTCAAATTAAAATTTATTTTAAATTTACGCTTGTGTACTTGTGTTTCGAATTTAGTGATTCATTTGTTTTTCGCATCTATTGATTTTTCTTTGACATCTTTTATTTAAAAAATGAAAAATTTAAAATATCGCGTTATTTACGAATACTAATTGTATACTAGTACTAGGTCGTACAGATTTATACCTACGGAACAAACTCTGTGGACGGCCAGAGATCTTAATTGACAATGAACACTTAAAGGTGGTCGTGGCAGAGAATCTCGTGAGAGTTAGCGGCAGGCTTCGATGCGAGTGATAACATTTTAATTCACTTGAAAAAAATTGGAATAACACGAGGAATGAGTACCGTATGCATTTGACTAAAGTACACCAACAAACACGCATTGAGCGGTGTTTGGGATGTCAATGTAGTTAGAATGTCTCCATCACGCAACATACTCTCGAGACCTTGTTCAAAAAGATTATCATTTTTTTCGGAATCTGAACAATTTCTTGCAAGGAAAAAAGACAAATAACGATGAGGCAGTCCAAACCGCCTTCAAAGATTGTATTAATTCTCGCTCCCACAATTGTCTCAGCAATGGGATCCATTATTCATAAAATAGTGAAAGTGCATAAAAAATAATGTTACATACTTCGATTTATTAAAAATATAATTTCATAATATTATTTTCATTTTACTTTTTTCATATATAATGCTAATTTCATATGTAAGGTCCTAACATATTAATCTCAGCCTGTAGAAATCCCACTGTGGGACCATAATCACAACGCCAATCCAACAGCGTATTGACAATTCCAAGCTCTGAATAATCCACAATTTTGTTTGTTTTTTCCTATACACAATGGTACTATAAAAAAAATCTCAGATTCAGATTTCCTCACAATGTTTTCCTTCACCGTCAACCCAAACTGTCACCTATTAGCGGATGTTTACGAATTCCGAAAACATGTTGGTAAAAGACAGGGTTAGAACATACGTACCTCAATGGATATTTGACTGGAAGCGATGAAGATTCAGAGGTAGCGTGCTCATATACCATGTCGATCGACGTAGGTTCGAATCTATGAAATGAGTCGGTTTTTAGTAAAGAAAAATATCGTGATAAAACCATAGCATCTTGGTATTTCTAAGTTCGTCTAGCTACCTGCCACCCAAATCAAGCATATGTAGGTATACTCCGGAGGCACTTGATATAAAATGCCACCACCCTCACAATCTGCTTAAATAAATTTATATAATTATACAGCCTCTTTGTTTAAACTTATATCTCGCATTTTATTGACTATAAAATCCCCACAACTGTCGCATCTTATTTTGGTGTTTTGGATAAATCTATCTATATGGATAAAAATTAAAGCGCGCTTCTAAACGCCAGCACTTATTTGGCAAATTCTTTGTTGTTTATAATTTTCAAGACAAGGCTTCTATGAAAGAAAATATTTTAAAAATCCTAGTTTAAAATTTTGTGTTAAAAGATCTACATATAAGTGAGTGAGTGTGACAGGAGACAATAGGGATTCAAAAATATTGACAGATTGCCAAATTTATGTTCAGTTAACGTTTTATTTCATTACATGGTCTTATAGTAATGAAAAATATTGGTCTATTTTTTTCCTTTTTTTTTTTTTTTTTTTTTTTTTTTTTTTTTATTAACGTGGGGAAATCCATCATGGACACGCCACCCTCTCGGGGGAGAGAGTGGGTAGTGTGAGACTCTTACTCACTAAAACCCCACGGTGTACCGACCGCCGCTTTGGTTGAGGCGACATGGGATCGTGCAGTGCTATCACCATGTCGCCTCAGCGGCTTGCCCAGCGGAAGGTGTCCGCCGGGCGTCGTCTTAATAATGGGGGGCAAGCTGGGTACACACCAGCCGCCCCCTCCTCGTCAGCCGAACCTGTGCAATGGGGAGATGGGCCCCCCGACCCATCCCCCCAGGTTTGGCTACGGAGGTGGAAGGAGACGGACAAAACGCCGCCCCCTCCCACCAACTCTGCGTTGGCGGAGAGGGTCACTCAGAGGATTTTCCTCACGGACCCTCTCCGCCGCCTCCTTCTGCGAGATGACCTTCTCGCAGAAGGAGGTCACTGCATTCCATATGGCTTCGCTGCCGAGCATGGCCGCGACCACGCTCGGCAGCGACAAATCGCACCCCACCGCCGCAGCCAGAGCACGACGCTGAGACTCCCACGCAGCACACTCAGAAAGAGTATGCTGCGCAGTGTCCGTCTCAGCGCCACACTCATGGCATGCGGCGGTCGGCTCCCTGCGTGCTATCCGGTGCAGATACCAACCGAAGCACCCGTGTCCGGTCAGCACCTGCACCAGTCTGAACGTCAGGGAGCCCCATTCCCTGTTGCACCATTCCAACAGGACCGGGCGGACGGCGTCGATAGTATACGTACCGTAACGCGCGTCCGCCAGATCCTGCTGCCACCTCTCCATCATGTCCCTCCGGACCCTTTTTCTCATTTCCTCTATTTCCCTGGGAGCTGGAGGCTCCCCTCGGCGTTTCTTAGCCGCCGTATAAAGATATACGGCGGAAAGAACCTCCGCCTCCAGCTCCCAGGGGAGGGAGCCGGCGAGCACGAAGGCCGCCCCCGAGGACACCGTCCTGTATCCTCGTATCGCCCTCTGCGCCACAATGCGCTGAGCACCGCGCAACGCGCGAACGTTTGCGGCGCAGAGGGCGTCCACCCACAACGGTGCCCCGTAGGCGGCCATCGACCGCACGACTCCCATATATAGACGGCGGCAGCTGGCACCCGGCCCCCCTATGTTGGGAAGCAGACGGCTAAGCGCCGCTGCCGCCCCAACTATACGCGGTCCGAGCCCCTTAAAGTGGGGCTCGAACCGCCAGCGTCCGTCAAGGGTGAGGCCCAGATATTTCATCTGGACCCCAACCCTGATCCGGACGCCCTCCACCAATATATGTGCCCCAGGAGGTGGCCCCCGCCGAGGCCCATGAAAAAGTAGAGCCTCGGTTTTGTCGAGGGCCACCCTGAGGCCTAACCGTCGGATACGCCCGACCACGAGGGTTGTAGCCTCCGTGGCCAGGCGTATCAAATTTCCCCATTCCCCCCCCTGGGCTACGACTAGGGTATCATCCGCAAAACAGATGAGGCGCGCTCCTGATGGGAGCGCGCCGCGAAGTACCCAGTCGTAGCCCAGATTCCACAAAAGTGGCCCTAGGGCCGAACCCTGTGGGACACCACAGGGAGTCCCTCGTCGAACCATCTGTCCACTACTGTCCACGAAGACGACCTCCCTCTCTTCCAGGTATGCCTCCAACAGCCGCCGCAGATACGGGGGCACTCCGAAGAAACGTAGCGATTCCCGTATAACTCCATGCGGCAGGCTGTTGAAGGCGTTGGCGATGTCCAAGGACACCGCCAATAACCTTTCTCCTCGAGAGGTCGCCTCCGTGGACAGCCTCTTCAGGAGGCTTAGGGCGTCCAGGGTGGAGCGCCCTGGCCGGAAGCCAAACTGCGCGTCCGAGAGGTTCGGCCCCACCTCTTCCAGATGCTCAACGACCCGGGAGGACATTACTCTCTCGAGCATCTTCCCAGCATCGTCGAGCAAAACCAGAGGCCGATACGCGGACGCGCAGTCCGGAGAGCGGCCCTGCTTAGCCATAAGGCAAAGCCGCCCCGTCTTCCAGGGCTTCGGGAACTGTCCGACCACAAAACAGCGGTCGAACAGCTCCCGAAGCCAACCCCCGAGATGGCCCATTGAAATGGACAACACCCGACCCGGGACCCCGTCTGGGCCGGGCGCTGTCTGCCTGCCACGGAGGCGCTCGACGGCCCTCCCCATTTCCTCTTCCGTCACTAGAGGAGGGATGCCGAGCACCTCCACCGTGAGAGCGAGGGGAGGAGGCATGGATGGAGGAAGGAGCTCCGGAGAGTTGGGGAACAATTCTGCCACGACCCTCTCAATAATCTCCGGCTGGAGAGTCTCCGTCACCGGGGGCGCCCTGCCGCAAAATTTCTTACGGATCGCTCGGTATGGGCGCCCCCATGGATCACTCTCCAGCGTCTGGAGGAGCTCCTCCCACGCCATCTCCTTGGCCCGGCTTATGGCGATCTGCAGAGTCCTCTTCTTCTGCCGGTATTCGCCATACAGCCGGGCCTCCTCGTTCAGGTCCCTATGACTTCTGCGGCGGCTGCGCCCGAATAGCCGCCGGGCCGCGGAGCAGGCCGCACGGAGATCTGCGATCTCCGGCGACCACCAGTACACCGCCCTTCTGTCTGGGCGGTGTACGCTCCGCGGCATCGACGCGTCGCATACCTCCGTGAGAGCATCACAGAGGCGGGCTGCGGACGCGTCGATGTCCTCCCCTATTAGGGGGGGTAGGGCCCAGGCCTGAACTATGGCCGCCTCCTCCGCCAGCTCCTGGTCGAGGCGGCCAAGCGCCCAGCGGGGGAATTTCGTGCCCCTCCGGGGGCGGTTTATCCGCTCAATGTGGGAGGTGGAGACCACGAACCTAATATATCGATGATCCGATAAGGTCTCCACCTCCTCTTCAACTCTCCACCCCCGGACACGACGCGCGACCGACGGGGTTGCAAACGTCACGTCAACGATAGACCCTCCGTCACGCCGCACGCATGTGAGGGCATTCCCTCGGTTGAGGAGGGACAGCTCGAGCTCGGCAGCCCACTCCTCAACAACCCGGCCCCTGGGGTCCGTGGCCACCGCCCCCCACGACCTCGACTTGGCGTTGAGATCGCCAAGCAAGATGATGGGAAGCGGCGAGAGCCGCCTCACGACCGGCCCCAGGCAGTCCAAGAAGGACTCAAACTCCTCCAAGGACCGGTTTGGGGAGAAGTAGACCCCGAGGATCGCTAGACTCTGTGAGGCGACCGCCACGAACCCAGTACCCCTCTCCTTAACAGAGAGGGGCAATCCCCCCCCAGACAGAACGGCCACGGAGCCAACCACGTCTCCGGCCCAGTGAGGCTGTTCCGGGACGCGGTATGGCTCCGCGACCACTGCAATATCTATGTTCCACTCCGCCACTGCTTGCAGGAGTAGGTCTTGCGCAGCGGCGGAGTGGTTCAAATTCCCTTGAAGGTAGCTGCTATGGATGCTGTCCATTACTAATCCATAGCAGCTACCTCCGTGCGTGCCTCCCTGAGGAGAGGGGCTTTACCCTTAACAAGGGGAGGCCTGCATGAGCCTCCCCCCATTAGGTGCTCCGCCGGTCTCCCGGCATCCGCGCAAACGCCGCACCGCGGCTTATTCGCGGTGCAAACATCCGCACGATGCCCCTCCTTCCCACAACAGAAGCAGGTCCCCTCCCGCACAACCACTGATGGGCACAGCGGTCGTGTGTGGCCCAAGCCCATACATCGGTAGCACCTTAATGGCCTACCTTCCAACAGATGGACTCGGGCCGCACTCCAACCTATCAGTAGGCGACCTGCTCCGACCAGCTTCCGGGCGGCGTCTAGGGGGAGGGAAGCGAAAAGGGAACTGGTACCACCTGCCTGAGTGCGAAGTTGGCCCGCCCTCATTTGGGTAACCTCACATCCACCCGCCTTGGCCACGGTCTCTACGGCCTCGTCCCACGACACCGAGTCATCAATTCCAACGACTCGGATCTCGGCTTTCCTTATAGGCCGCACGACCGTCGCCAAGCCCTCCAACGCAGTCCTCATTCCTGTCGCCAGCCGGTCCGCCTTCTCTGGGGCCAGAGAACCTGGGACCTCTATTACCTTGGCCCCAGTTGCACTCGAGCGCACCCGAAGTCTGGAAATGCCGCAATCACTCAGCGACACTTCCAGCCTCGCTTTCAGAAGAGCGTCCTTATAGGTCACCCCCTTCTCAGCTGCCTCCGGCCGCAACGTCACTAGTACAGCAGCCGAGCGAGGGGGTGCAAGTTTTTTCCTCTTCTTCTTCGCCCTCTTTCTCCTTTTTTTGGGCTTTGCCCCAATTGGTTGGGGGCCTGAGCCCAAATTTGGAGCTGCGACCGTTTCCGTGGCCGCCGCTGTGGCCGTCTTTTGCCTCTTTTTCCCCCGACGCACCACAGTCGACCATCCTCGCTGCTCCGACTCCATTGAAGCCGGCAGAGGAGATGCATCGGAATTGGGGGGGGGTATGTGAGCCGCAGTTATGATTGGGGGCGTCCTGATATTCCCCGCAGCAGTTTTAGCTGCGGGCCCAGGAGCCTCCCGCCGTCGGTCAGCCGCAAGCGGTGGTCTGATCACCTTCTTGGGTAGAAGGCGATCCTCCAGCCCTTCTAACCTGGCATTGAGCATCCCTCCCAAAGACGTCTGGAGGGAATGCTCAAGTCTTTCTACGGCCCCTGCGAGCACTTCCTCCCATTTTTTCGGCTGACGCACGGAAGTGGGAGTAGAGGAAGCAGGGGGAGGAAGAGGAGGAGGAGGCATGGCTTTTCTCTCGTTCTCATGCCGTCTCCAGGCGAGGACTTCTTCCTTCAGGTCCTCTACCTGACGGCGGAGGCGCTGAGTTTCACGCCTCAGCTTGGCAGTCTCCTCTGCCTCTGTCCGTATTGTCGCCGTTTCTACTACCTCCCGGAGAGAATAGGCCGCATTCTTCAGCGTCTTCACGTATCCCCCCTTAAGGTTGCGGGATTTATACGCAACCTCAAGGATGGCGTCCACTTGTTTGCTTCCCAGAGCCTGGAGCCGACCGAAATCTAGTTCCGGGATGTACTGCTGGGCCACCTCCTCTTGGGCGCTGTCCTCCGAGTCCGTGAGGCAGGAGCGGCTGGAGAGACTGGATAAGGCCCGGTCGTAGGACCCGTCCGCTTCTCCTAGGAGCGGTCGCCTGGAAGCCGCTGAGCGTGAATAGTCACGCGACTTGCCCCTCCTAGCCGAGGACACCTTCGGTGCTTCAACACCAGCGTCCACATCGGAGTCTACGAGGCCACTTTCACGAGGGCGCTTGCTGGTCTTCGATGCGCCTCTGCCCCTGCCCGCAGAGAGATGAATCTCTCGTACACTTGCCATATCTGTATCCATAGTCCTTGCCTTAGTCGTGGTTTTTGATCCGTCGCACAAAATTGTGCCCCCCCCAGAAAACGCGGGGCTGCCCGGACCCAAAGGCCCGGGGAGGGATTCTCCATCTGCGGAGCAGATGGTACCCTCCTGGGGTAGTTCTTTTGTTAATCTTGTACTGTCCATGTTGTTTGAAGAGGAGAGAGAAGAGTCCGTCGGGAAAGCCAGGTTCGTCACTTCCGGTTCGTCATCCAAATCGTCCGTTAAGTCATAAACCACAGTTCCTGCCAAAGTCGTCGTTAAAAGATTGTCACACAAAATTGTGCCCCCCCCAGAGAACGAAGGGCAGCCCGAGCCCGAGGGCTCGGGGAGGGATTCTCCATCTGCGGAACAGATGGTACCCTCCTGGGGTACTACGATTTCTGATTCTGTGCTATTCATAGTTGCTGATATCGGAATCCAGAGACAAAGCATGGGTCAACGAGAAGAGAGAGGAGAACAGAGTCCAGAGACAAAGCAAGGGTGTAAAAGAAAGTAGGAGATCGGTATCCAAGATCAGAGCAAGGGTCATCAAGTATAGAGGAAATCAGGGTCCAAAATATTGCGAGGGGTCAAATATTGAGAAAGCGAATTCAAGAGAATTACAGAGGCGACTTTACTATTATAGAAACATGAAGACTTAATTACTTGAACCTAAACTTGTGTTCTTGCGAAACCTATGTTCTGACAAAAACCCGATTATAATTTGTGAACTGTGCAATATAAATTCATTCTAATGTAAGGCTTTGTTAGTGGCATATTTTTTTACAGTGCGTAACATACCTACAAAATTTTGTAGATTTAGGATAAAGTCCATGAACATATTCTATATTATGAGTATGTTTATATGAGACTTGTTCTTAGCGCTGACCATATAACCATTTAATTGGCAAAGTGTAACCCATAACTAGTTTATATAAAAACAATAAATTTATTTGTTATGTAATACACATTAGGAAAAAAATCACCAATTAAAAATAATCTTTGTAATAAACTGTAATCATAGTTTTATCATAACCAAGAGATAAATAAAACGAAAATATGATAAACAACATTTATGAGAAACAATATAGCTTTAAAAAAATATAACAAATAATTGCTTTATAAATGATACTCAATTAAGAATACAGTATTACAGATACAGAAATATATATATAAAAAAGCATTAAAACTTAGCATTCATACACTAAATAAGCGGAATAATATCTTTTAAACTCTACACCCTATCATTATTCAATGATAATAGTAACCAAATCTTAAGAAATTTTCAAATATTGATTGCCAAATAACAAAAAGAACATTTAAGCCTGGTTTAATTTTATTGCTCTATACACTAAATTCTAAAATAAAAGTTAACATAATACAATTAATCTTTGCAAACATCTAAGGCTTCCTGTTTCTCTTCAACAAGTTCCTTTCCTGTAGCATCAAGTTTCTCACGAGCAAAGTCAGAAATGGTCAGACCCTGAACAATTTTCCATGTTCCGTTGCTAATTGTAACTGGGAATGAGAAGACTACATCACGTGGGGTGCCATATGATCCGTCAGAGACCACACCCATGCTTACCCAACGGTCTCCTGTACCGAGGAACCAATCCCTCATGTGATCTGAAGCTGCCTTTGCTGCAGAAAGGGCAGATGACATTTTTCTTGCTGCTATAACAGCAGCACCACGTTTTTGTACTGTTGTCACAAAGCTACTCTTTAAATACTCCTCATCATTAATAGCTTCAGGAACTGATTTTTCAACACCACCAATAGTTGCAACAGCATTCGATGCATCAGGAAATTGGGTTGAGGAGTGATTACCCCAGATAATAACTCTCTTGACATCCCTAACAGGTATTCCTAGTTTAGCAGCAATCTGTGACTGGGCACGGTTCTGGTCAAGGCGTGTCATAGCAGTAAAGTTCTCTTTAGGGATAGAGGGTGCATATTTTGAGCAGATCAAAGCATTAGTGTTGGCTGGATTTCCTACAACCAGAATTTTAACATCTTTGCGGGCAACTTTGTCTAAAGCCTGACCTTGTTCTTTGAATATGCGCACATTGGCAGCAAGAAGGTCTTTTCTTTCCATGCCTTCTTTCCTGGGCATGGCACCAACAAGAAATGCTGCAGCTACATCTTTAAATGCTTCCTCTGGGTTAGCAGTGGGCAAGACTCCAGCGAGAAGTGGCAAGGCACAATCAGCAAGTTCCATGACTACACCTTCAAGAACACCCATCATAGGTGCTATATCCAGGAGATGAAGGTATACAGGCTGTTCAGGGCCAAATACAGCACCAGATGCTATTTGATAGAGAAGTGAGTAGGCAATCTGGCCTGCTGCTCCTGTTACCACAACTTTTATTGGGGCAGCCTGAAAAACATTTTAAAGCAGTATCAATACACAGTTTTACAGCAGGCCACATTTTAAAATCTCTTCTAGGTTTATTATGCGAAATTAGATATTAGTATAAATATTATATCATAAATGCTAACAAAAATGGATTTATAAAAGATATAATTTATATAAATGTATTATTACCATTTTTTATTTTATTTTATTATATTTTTTTTTCATAAACCCAAAGCAAACCAAATCACTTATCAGAGATTAAACTACTATAGAATTAAATGTTGTAATGAAACTTAGCAACACACTTAAGGCCATATTCAAAATGTTATTACAGGCTAAAGTTAATTTTGGAATGTGGGTTACATAATAAACAACAAAACTTATTACCATAGCAAAAGATCTAGAAACAACAAGGTCTCTCTCATCATCAGAGTTACTGGAGCAACACCAAAACGACATTGTATTAAAATTATTACATTAGGTAATGTTAAATTCATAGTAGTCGCGACAGACGTTAATGATAAACGTTATCTTAGTTATTCTGCAATTTATTGATAATTTTATACCTAGTTACTACATCATTATAACCCAACTATTTAATGAAAGTATTTTATGTATACTTCTTAGTCATGGTCACAGCGATAACATATATTTTGTGTATATCAGAAGAAATTTACATATAATTAATTTATATTATATACGTATAAGGTCAAGTGAATGTCATCGGTAAAAAAATAACTTACCATTTTAGCTATAACAGTTGTATATTTTCAGAAAAATTAATAACGACTTTACTAGGAATTAAGAGCGTCTTAATAGACGTTTACACACTTTAAAATTCTATATTAACTACACTTTTCACTGCTGAATCTAAATAGGAGAATCAGTAGCCTCGAATCTTGTCAAAATTGTAATGTCAAAATGCGAAATCACTAGAGTTGCTCTCTAAAATCGGTAAATTAAAATTTGTACACCTAATCTGTAAGGAAGAAAAAACACCATATTATAATTAATGATTTTATGAAATCGTTTTTGTCAACGTTACACGGTGTTTCCAGACTGCTACCCATCCAAGTACTGATCGCGCCCGACGTTGCTTAATTTAGGTGATCAGACTAGAACCGGTGTTTTCTACACTTACCCCCACCATTTATCGTCATACTACAAGGTTTCCGATCAGAATTTCAAAGCCTTCCCATAAAACCTTCATTTCAAAATCTAATTATAATTAATTTGAAACACAAATTTATAACCATAGTTTAAAATTTTCTCAACTCTAATCCGTTGTTTCTTCTTCTGTATTTTTTTTGGCTTCGTCACGGTTTGTGCACTAGCCAGCGTCAAGTAAGATTTTGACAAGTGTTTTGCGATAATTATAATGTTCTAACAAGATGGTGGTTTCCTTGTTAGAACTTTCCATGGAGTTTTGGTGGCATCTCAGACTGCATGTTCCGTGGTATTATGTCCCATCCACTTTACTTGTGCATAATAACCGAACTATATTACGTAAAACACCACCAATATTACAAAATATAGAGTCTAATAACACAATATTATGAATAAAATATAAAAACCACTACATGACAGACTAAGATCCCGCCAAAAAACTCAATCCGTTGTTTTATTGCTGCTAGTAAAATAGCAAGTCTAAGGTGACATTGTTGAATAAATGTCCGATCAGTGTCCGATGTCCGATATATTAAAATAAATACATCTATATTTATACTGATATTTAATTATCCGATATATCTCATAAATAGGATAAATGTGTAAGCCAAACATCGATCCTTTTTATACATCCAGCACACCTATGACAAATGCGTCAATCACACTGTACTCTGTGTTTTCGCCTTGCCAAAATGAAGGAAACCAATATTTTTAAAATGTGTATGGGAATAATGTAACCGTAGTTTCTCTCTCGACGAATGTAATACGGTTCATAGATAGTACTAAACTTGAGATAAACCCGCTTCAAATGCATTGTCGAATTTTTATATTTAAATCGAACATAACATATTTCAAGTTTTCCTGTTAAGAGAAACATATTATTAAAAAAATTAAAATTAATTATATAGGGATAACATAATATTCAACAATATTTTATATTGATATTATTATGATTGTAAGATATCGTAGAGTGTGAAAAGACTTTTTCAAATGACATAACTAGAACTAACCTCAAAATTCCTTTCCAGGATATCGGTGTTCTGTGACTTAATAAATTCTGTTATTTTGCTTGAGCCAACTTTAATTTACTTGATGGTATTCAAACATTCATAATTATGTCCTCACTGTTACGATCAACGAAACTCGTGCGGTACTTTACCGGTGCTGCAAGGACTCTAATACTGAATTCGGCCAAAACCGCTGAAACCAATTTATTTGTTAATCCCAAGGCACTATGTACTGCTAACAAGTAAGTTATATGAAAAAGAACCTTTATTAATTAAATTCTGCTTACTTGTCTATTATATTTGAAAATAGTCTAAAGCATAATTATATTTATTATTACATAGGCATACTGAAGTGCATTTATTAGAAAATGGGTCATCTCTAAACTAAATCATGTTTACGGTTTATAAAATTATTATGTACTTTTGAACTATGTGGCAATAAAAAAAAAATCCACATTATAAAATAATGACTTTATTATATCAAGTACATGTACCTTACATGCTTCGAGTGAAACCTCTATAGTACTGTAAATGTACTTCCAATCTTTTAATGTATTTTATATAATACCTGAATCAATATCATCTCTGTAAACAAAAGGCTTTAAGGCTATGAAGCATTTTCTCACAACACAATTATACCTTTATTAGTAGAGGTTATTTTATTAAATTGATGATAGAACATTTTATTTCTGTTGTTTTCACTTTGTTTTTATTGAATACAACTTGTTCTCGCAATATTGTAATAATTATACTGTGTATGTATTTTTAGTATATTGATAAGAGATTATGCAACGTCAAAGAAAGCCGAAAGTCTAGAACCGTTATTACAAAAGTTGGATTCAGAGGTAAAACGATTTGGCCGTATCACTAAAAAAGATATAGATGAAGTGTTTGATGAGCTACAGTCAAAAGGTGACATATCTAGTTCACAGTCACTGCTTGTTATCAGATGTTGTGGTAAGAAAACATTTCTTGTATATATCTTTCTTTTACCTTATGGCAATATAAAGATTATTTTATATATAACCTGTAATTGTATGATCCTTTGGTTACTTTTTTTTGTAATATTTAACAATTTTATTATCAAATAATTATTTCAAACACTAGAGTAAAATCATTTTTTATAACATAATTACAGGAGAACTAGTACCAGAAGAATTACCAGAACAAAGAACTCTCTTGGTACAAAAGATATGGAATATTTTAACAGAAAAAGGTATCCCTATGGATATATCTCATTACAATGCTTTACTGAGGGTGTATCTTGAAAATGAACATCCATTTTCTCCGGCACAGTTCCTGGAAGAGCTGGAAAGGAAAGGCTTACAGCCAAATAGGTATCATACATCATTTTACTGTTATATTCAATTATCCCTTTAACATTATCTCAAAAGTGACTATGATTTAAAATTATCAAATAAATTAAAGTGCAAATGTTAGTTAAGCTAGCTGATAACCACATAATTGTTTATTATAACAACAAGGGATAGGGGAGCAATTTACCTAAGCATTTGGCTTGCGGTTCACTCGCATGGTTCACTCCATGCGTGGAGTAGAAGAAATATAGGGGCAGCACATAATCTACATGTGAACTGTTTTGTCACCTGTTTATAAAGTAAAGTGAAAAGTTAATATGTTTTCCATTGTTTATTACATAAAAACAACAATTGGGGCAAGAAGTATGCAATTTTTCATCAATGTTTTCTTATGACATTATCACGTAAAATTATCGTCCGTAAACCGACTTTACAGACAACCATTTTTTTTTTTAATAAGAACCGAATGTCTAAAAGATTTGATTTAATCTATGCAGTAGTTTTTGCATGATGGACACACAACAACAAACGTCTATCAAATTACTTCTATAAATATTAACAGCATAAAAAAGTAATATATGGAAACATAAATAAAAATAAGGACACAATTCCGTACATCAATATTTAATTCCAAATTAAGCATAGATACCCAGACCCATAACCCACACACAGAATAAACAATTACACTTATAACACAAAAGTCAAACATGTGTGGAAACAAACCTGAGACTGCTTTACTACCACTACACCACCATTTTAAAATTTTTAAATACCTTACTATCTATTTTTTAGGGTTACTTTCCATAGGATAATGTGGCGCTACTGTCAAGAAGGTGACGTAGAAGGTGCTACAAATATTTTAGAAAAGATGAGAGAACTTAAACATCCAGTCTCAGAACCTGTACTTAATGCTCTAGTAATGGGCCATGCGTTCCAAGGGGATACAGAGGGTGCAAAGGCTGTTATACAAACCATGGCAAATGCTGGTCTCCAACCTACTAATCGTACATTTACATTGTTAGCATGTGGCTATGCTAAACAAGGAGATGTTAAAGGAGTGGAAGATGTCCTCAAATTGGCTACTGAAAAAGATGCATATATGACAGACAAGGTAAGAATTCTATATGGCCTAAAGGCTAAACTTAATACTTTTAACTATTATATTAAGATCCTGCTGTCATATTACTACTCATAAAGCATATTAAATGTTAATTTCTATCATGATCTTCTTACACTTATTCAACCTAAGTAGGGTGCGTACAACATGTTTGTCATGTTGTGATGTATGATTTGGCTTCATTTTTACGATCGGCCACCTAGTTGATATCATCCCCCCTTGGGATTACTTTACGCATAGAGAAATACAAAAATAATAGAAAGATTAAAAAAAAATTATGTATAAAGTAACATTTTGAATAGTGTATGACAATAATAAGTTTATTCGATGATTTTAAATATATTTCAGGATATTTTAGATGTTATAGAACATTTGACTCTCGGAGGTAATGGGGACAAAGTGGAACAGTTTTTCCGACACTTGCAAAAAAGTTTTGGTTACAATCAGGATGTTTGCAATCTTATCCTGAGGTTGTTAAATAAAGGGTATGAAGATGTAGCCAAGAAAGTGATGTCTACCATGCCTAAGAGTGTAAATGTTGATACACCTTTTAAAGGTGCATTCTTTATTAAACAGCTTCTAAGAATTAAAAAGTCACCTGAAGAAATAATTAAATCTTGTAAAGAATTAGCTGCTGAGAACCTTGTCCCAAATGCCTTGTATATTGCAACTGAAAGTGCTTTGCAGCAAGGTAATGCTGAACTAATTGAGAAACTATTTAAAGAATTACAAGATGCAGGCCATGAAATAAGAAATCACTACTACTGGCCTCTACTTGTTAAAAAAGGTAAAGAGAATGATGAGGAAGGTCTTCTACAAGTTGTAAGAGATATGGGAAATAAAGGCCTTCAGATAAATGGTGAAACACTCCGAGATTATGTTTTACCTTACCTAATACAGAAAGATACACCACAAAATGTTATATTGAAATTACAAATTGCTAGTGTTCCTGTTATTCACTCTGCTAGAAATGTAATGGTCCAACTATTAGACTTAGGGCATATTGATGCTGCGGCAAATATAGCTTTACAGTATTGTCCCAGAGGTCATTACTCATTATTTGCACGTTCTCTACTAAAAGCTCTAAATGAAACTAAAAATATTGACGCATTTGTGACTATCCTACATGTGGCTAGTAGCAAACCACCCAGCTTACAAGCAGAACAAGATGCAGCCGATGAAGATGCTCAAGGTGATGATCATTTTGACACTGTTGAAGTTGGTCGTATCATAAATTCAGCAGTGAAAGTTTTATCGAAGGCTGAATTGTGTGAGAAATTATTCACTGCTCTTCTCACTAAAGGTATAAGAATTAATACTGAAACGGCGGAAAGTATCGAACAACGACTTGGAGAAAGTATGACAACAAATTTATCAGAATTATTATCTCAACTTACATCAGCTGATCTTGAACCGAGTCCGGTAGAGACATCACGCAGAGAGATTCGTCTCCCTCACTCGACTGCTGATTTGGAGAATCTTCTCGCCACAACCAAAGATAAGGGCGGTAATAATGTCAATCGCATACAAAAACAATTGCTTTTGGCATACATTAAAAACAATAATATTAGCAAAGTAAACAGTTTTGTAGAAGAATTGAAATCATCCAATTTTGAACTTAATGTTTCAACACTGGCGCAACTCTACGAGTTTTATTGTAACCATAATGAGATTGATAAGGCGAATGAGTGCAAAGCTGAATTGAATATAAAAAGTCCCGACTTCAAATTCACAAAATATAAACTTATCCTAATGGCAAATGCTCTAGTAAAAGCTGGAAGATTTGATGAAGCTGTACAGTTTTTGATGGAAAATAAACATGATAATGGTGATACAACAGGATTCCTTTTGAATTCTAAGTGTTGGCAATTATTAAACAACTTGGCGGAACAAAAGGATGATGTCAAAGTAAGTGTTAATTTTACAATATTTATGCTACAACAATTTAGGAATTCATGTGAATTAGCTTTATGTATCTTATTATCTGTGTCATTACACTTCACTTTAAACTAATAATTTATGTATTGAAGCTCTTTATGGATAATAATTGAACCAATTCTATCGGAAACAGCCCTGTCACTGTAATATTATAAAATCAACATTTGCTTGTATGGAAATTGAAACTCTCAAAGTAAATTAGACCCTTTTATAATCAATTTGAAAATTCAATGACCAGTTGTTTTTTATGTATTCATGATTGGTATAGAATTTATGGATAGAAGGAAACCATAAACATTTCCAGCCATCATCTATTCTTCGAAAGATAAACTTATTAGTATACAGTATAAACTCCATTTTATTTCATTCCATGCATCTTGATTAAACCATAAACTCTCTAATCAGTCGAAATTACTTAGCTGTGGTTGGCTTACCTTAATATTATATTGATTTTTCTTCTCGTCATTTAAAGCGTTTAAACTGTATATTAAATATACATTTTCAGGTCAAGGAAATGACTAAATGTTTACTAGAAAATGGCTATATTGAACCATCAAATGTACTGCTTGGGCCATTGATTAAGTGTATCTGTTAAAAGATGATATAGACGGTGCACTTAAGGCATTTGAAAACTGCTGCAATCAGTATAGATGTACTCCATGGAAAGGAGAAATTATGAAAGCCCTCATCGAAAAAGAGGATGCTAATAGACTTCAATGGGTAGCCGATATGAGTACTCAGGTACGTTTTTTTTTTCTAATTATCATACCTCCAAGCTTTTAATTTACAGACTGTGTCCTCAGAAACAACAAGTGGAGTAAATAAAGTTGAATTGTCACGTTAAGTGTGACTCAAATTATTTATGATTATGTACAACTATTTATATTCTATTGTTTATGGTTGGTAGGACAACCATAAGGTATCCCAACTTGATGCTTTTAAGGGGCTATTTATTGTGATTAGCCTTTGAGCTGTGGTACATAATTATAGGCTGCAGTTGTCACTTTACATCAAATGCACAGCATATCAATGTATTGTTTAATAATTAAAAAAATATTGAAATAGAGTTTCATTAGACAATAAAATAATTGTAGATCTGAGAACATAAAAATAAAAAACAATCCCAAAAAGTAAATCCATTTTTTTTTTCATTAAATTTTTATATCTTACTGTTGTCTGTTTTTTGATTGCATGAAGTAAAACGTTATTTTATATTTCGCTAGTTTAATGCATGTGTAAGTAGCAATAGTTGATATATTATATGTATATATAGTGTACATTATACTTATTACCGAGAGTTCGGTATCACTTGTTGTATGTACATTGCTTTAATGAAGAAGATCTGGACCTTATCCTTTTTAATTGTCCTAATTGTCGTTTTTCTCCAAACGACATACTCTCCCAAGAGATTTCCTGTCCCGTCGGTGTGAAACGCCTCCTCTCCCTCACCTTTACCCCATTTATAAATATAAATAAAATTAAACTTTAATTGTTTGTTTTATATTTATATATTATGTGGGTGTGTATGTGTACATATATATTTTACTATGTATCCATTTACTAACCTACTTTTTTAGAAGCATTCTATTGTCTAATGTGAATCGTCTTTTTGTTCTATATCAGGCATAAGGTGGTGGTTTCAATCATCTTCAATCTCATCCCAAACTTCTTCATTTCTCAAATCTCTTGTTGCTTTCTTTCGCTGAAGTTGTTAAAAATCTACATGACACTGGCAGAATTTTTGGAATTCTTCAACAGGGACCAAAGACAAATAAAAATAAAATTTAATATTTTATATAAAGCGAGTGTGATATTCCTGTGTATGATATATTTTTAATATTGATTTACTAGATTCATGGTGAAGTTAATATACTACACGACTTAGTGTTGGCTTTCGTCGAGTGCGGTCGACTGCGTCAGGCTCGGAAGATTCTAGAGACACCAGGCTTACAAACACGTCATAGACGATTGAACGATGCCTGCCAACGATATGTTGAGGTAATACAAAAAGTAAATTAATATTTCTTGAGCTTACTGAGACTTAACTAGTTAAAAGTTCTTAGAGTCACAGTACAGATTTAACTATAAAGTGTGTGTATATAAGTAAGATATTAATTTATTTCTATGATTTAGTTTTTTTTTTGTTATCATATAAAAAAAACTGATTGATTCTCGTCCGCTTCGTTGGAAATTAATATTGGCAAACTGTCTATCGAATTCAAGTAACCTAGGATAATTTACGAAAAATCCCGCATCGTACGGTCACAGTCCCTATGTCGATAGATTCAATGATATTGGCGCGATTAATAATCCTCAAAGAACTCTATTTTTACTATAGGGTATTGCTATATCATATTATTATTTTCAAAGGTTAATATTTTAAATATCATTTTTGATGTCTATTTAATAAGAAATCTAAACAAAAGCTTTTCCATATACTAAATAATTAATTATATGACAATACGAAACAAATAAATTACATAAACACATATTATATGTCATTTTGTTTACCGGCTCCGGGCAATATTGTATGACTGGATCGCAACCACTATACAAACACCACAGCAGCATGCTTAGGCAAGTAGTGCTCGTGATCAGCTGGTATATATCCAGTATCGAACAGGATGCTAAGTATCTGTACCAGACTGGGTCACGACCACAGTACACGTAGTGATAAATCCGTCACAGGAATTATTTTTGATTTATTACGTTAACGAAATCAACTAGGTTCAGTAGGTACAGATGTTGAGAGCTTTACAGGTCGACATGACGTCGGTGACTGGCGATAAATTGTATGTCTTGGTAGTCGCTAGGTTTTGTAGTTTCTATCTCGTCCTTTGAGAAAATGATAACTACATTTGTATGTAAGAATACATAGTAACTAACATATCATCGTACAGCCCAAACTACTGCGGCTATAGGCATGTACATTTACATGCCAGCTCCTTTTACACTACAGACCCACCTATAGGAAGGATATTTGGAAATTCGACCTCTAAAATAGTGATGGAATTTTGAAAAACGATTATTTTTCTGTCAGTCACTCAGTCATTTTTTTTATATATATATAAATGTAAAGGGTCGATACTAATTACTGCATAGAAAACGTGCGTAAAGCCGCATGAAGTTATTAGTCAGGTATAAAGACACGTTTTTTCATTATAGGAAGGAAAATCAATATACTTGGAAGGATTATTGCAAGCTACAAAACGCTTGAATCATATTGACCGATCAAATATATTCTACCATTTACTAGTCACATATTGCAATGCTGATGAAACCTGATAAAGCTCTAGGCGTTTGGACTGTACTCCAAGAAGACGGTGAAGTACCCAGTGACCAGTTTCTTAAAACACTTGGTGAGCACTTGAAAGCTAAAAACAGGCCGATACCCTTTGTAATGCCCCAAGAAACGCCTGCCAAAACTGTTAAAAATGAAAACATTACACCAAAAAGAGTAAAACCAAAGGTGAATGATTCTCCTACAAAAATTGAATTATCAAAAAATATAGAAGATCTTGTCCATGATGGTAATTTGAATCAAGCTATGGATTTAGCTATAATGTCAATCAAAAACGGAACAATCCTAAGGCAAGCGTACTGAAATTCTTATTGAAAAGTTTAGCCGATGAGGGTAATGCAGAGAAAATTGAACAGTTGGGAAATCATATATCAGAGACTATGAAACGAAGTGTGACGTATAATGATAAATTGACTTTGGCTATATTCAACCGTGGATCAGCTACTGAACATATTGATAACTTACATGACTCAGTACGAACAGCAAAGAACGAAGAGGACTTACAGAATGTACTGAAAAATTTCCCAAGAAGTAGTGCTCTCGCTGCTATTATGCCTCATGAACAGAATATAGCAAAGTGTAAGTCTTTATTTCCCTATTTTAAATTTACTCCTCAAACAGGTGGTAACCCTTAGATAATATTGTGGAATGTACTGGTAAATTATATGTTATATCTATAATACTATTAAACGTAAATATTGATTGTATATATTAATTGAAGTGCTAGACTGATCAGTATACGGTTAACACGTTCCATGCATGTGTTGGCATATGGCCTGAAGATCATGTTTCACATGTACCACTGATGGTACACTTGGCACGGAACGGTTTAACTTCAGGTCATACTTTTTCGGTACATTTAATGCAATTTTTGTTATATAGTGTTAACTTTAAGTCTTACTTTTGCATTTTAATAGACATTTTTTTCACTTAAAGACCCATATGATTGCAATTTCCTACAGGCACTTATAGAGCTACTTTTAATTAAGTAAGATATAATGTTTATTATTAAGGCCATTGAATGAAATTCTATTTTGAAAGTTTAACTGACCTAGCTGTATTTGCTGATTAATAATTTTTATTTATACATTTTCGATCTAGCGTGTATATAGACTTTCCTTATCATATCCTATCTGTAAAAGATTTGACAAATAGTCTCTTATGTTGCGCACGTTAAAAGTTAAACAAAAATTACATTCAATAAATATTTTCTATTTATTTAACCTCACTCAAATCATGTACGTTTGGAGTGAAACTTCTTAAGGGAGGGGAGGGCTTTGAAATTCTGATCCGCAACGTTTTTATGCGACGAAAGGCGATGGGAGTAAACACTGTGTCGGATAGATTGTTGAGAACACCGGTTCTCGTCCGATCACCACCGAAATTAAGCAATGTCGGGTGCGGTCAATACTTCGACGGGTGACCGCCTGGGAACACCGCGTGATGTTGGTTGTTTTGTTGTATTTTCTAATTAAAATGTTTCCCTGTCATACAAAAGTTTCACTTCTGTCAACACACACTGTTTTTTTTTTTATTTATTTTGACGCTCCGAAAAATGTATTTCTAATCTGTCTGTTTTATATTCTTTAAATTTATTAATCAATGTCTTTAATGACGAAAAATATAAAAAAAGAAACATATTCAGCTACGATCAGAGGATTATATAATTGTAATCCATTTTGGGTTTCATATACACACAAATAACTATATATACTCCATGAATGCTCCAAATGAATAAATAATTAAATCAATATTATCAGGGAATGTACTAATTGGCTTTAAAAGTCTGCTCGTTTTATTTTTTTGTCCTGTGGATAAAAATTGTCAAAATAGATGTAGAGTCATATAAGTAAAGCCAATAAAGATTAATTACCGAATTTAAATTGCAGGCTCTGAAGTTGCCGAGATTGCAGCGTCAAAAGGTCTATTGTTACCTATCAATCTGATATGGATGGAACAAATTCTAATTGGCAATGAGACAGAAGCACAAAAAATCTGGAACAAATGGCTTATCAACGCACCTGTTGTCATATTCAGAAGATTATTACAGGAAAGCTACGTCCGTAAAGCACCTCAACTAATGCACAAACTAATTGATACATTGAAAACAAATAAAAATTTACCAACTGCCTCACTCGGTAATGCATATTCAAGATTAATAAATTATTATATCGGTGAGAATCAACTGCACGAAGCTCAGAACACATTTGAAGACGCACTAAAACATAATGTTACAAATGAAGATTTAAATAGAAGTACATTGGTAAGGCTCAAATCTGCTGTCGAAGCAACGGGCAAAGAATTTGCTTACACTTTTTAGATTGTACTAATTAGATTATTTTCACTCCTGTACTCAATATCCATTCTGAGACCGTTTAATTGTACAACCTTTATACTAGTGTTGTTATAAAATTGCTTTTCTGTAGTTATCACAGTGAATTATATTACAGGTCTTTCAGGTTATTTTGTTTAAGCTTAATTCCAATAATTTGTATAAAATTTTACCCAAAAATATATGCTTATATTCCATAAATAAATATTGACTGAATAATAAATCATTGTAATAATGCAAATATGTAAAAATATATTGGTTATAACAAGAATGTTTGAGGTTATCTAATTATTTTTTGCTTTTATTAGATAACCATCAAAATTATTGTATGCAATAAGTATATTGTATTATTACAATATTGATGATTCACTAAATATTTCGTATAAAACAAGTCCGCTTTAGAAATTTTTAAACAAGCTTTAGAATTAACCTGAACATGAAAAAGTTTCCAGTACACTTATACTAAATTTGTGTATTTTAAATTGTCGAAAGAATGTATGAATTTATTAATTAATAAATTTAAAGTGAAATCATGGTCGGCACTGATATATATTCCTTCGAATTGATACTTTGATTTAAGGTAGGATTTCAGAGTGTGATTTTTTGTGATGCAAGCCACAATATTCGGCTAAAACGCTAATTGAGAAAATTTTGTATCAACTGTAGGTCTTTTTTCCGTCTTTATATTATTGTAGGAGTTATTTTGAATTGTCTACTGCATTAATATACTCGCATTTGTACCTAATACCTAAAAATAAAGTATTGAATTTATCCTGTATGTATGTAGTTAAAATTAATTTGTAATAAATTATTAGTTGATAATTGTTGTTTTATTTTCACTATTGTGACTTTATTTTTACTTATTCTAATTATTATGCATAGAAACTATATCCAAAAATGTAAAGAGTCACGAAATTTCAATTGTCCCGCTTGTTAGTATTATCCCATTTTCGTATAGCCTAAATAAAACATGTGGACTCGTGGCTTTTTATCCTATTTAAAACGATACCGTTTACCTATCACCGTTATATACCGTTTATCAATATCATTACCTAATATATGATGCAATTTTATTATGACTATTATTTTTTGACGAATAACTAACTGAACTCTTCAAAACGAACAAAAATTACGTTTTGGCAATGTATATTAGTAGTACCATATTAGTTTTTGGGTATATTAGAACTTGTACATCCTATGATGATTACTTTATCTTATCTTGATAATTTTTGATTGATACTTTCATAATTTATATTCATCAATCAACTTCTAGGCTACCTTTCTAAGCTTTTAATAACACATTTTCGTTACTCCGTATTCATCTTCTTTTGTGTAATTTATTTCGGAATATCACTGTTTCTCCGATCCACCACACAAAAGTAGTTTTTAGCAGCAAATGTTTTTTAATTTTCTTATAGCAATTATGATAAAATTATTGTGAAACTAATCATATTGTAATATACAATATTCTCGAAATATCATTGTTCATGATTAATACTAAAAATAGCTGCATAGGTACATAACTAAAATACATGTAATATTGATTATACTTTTATAAGTTTGAGAACAGTAATATCCCATAAAGTGCATATTACATTTGAATTTGACATAATCCATCCACATGAAAGAAAGAGAGAAGTGCTTTCGTGTCCATCCATTCTAGACATAATTAATAATGTTTATACTTTTCCAGCGAAAATACAAAACAAATATCGAACACTACAAATTAATTTCCAAATGACAAGTGCGTAAAATTAGAAAGACGTTTTTCAAAATTGTATTATAATATCCACTATTTTACATCAGTATTATAAATATACTCAAAAGTTCTCAGATATATGATGTTTTCTTGTCGATAAAACTTTTGAAACTTTTTTGACATGAGTAAATGCTTCTCTGGCAACAATTGGATAAAAAAAACAAGTTGAAAAGGAAGTACGTAATACCCTTTGCGGCGGGAAAAAAAGCGTCATTTTGGTTTGTTCTTTCGTCACGACAGTGTTTGAAATCGAAAATAATTCTTGAAAACTTTAATTAACCGATTATAATATGTTTTATCCAATAGATTCATTGAAAAAGGGTGGCAGATTTTACATGTGTTGGGTTGCAGACTCATGGCCTTTGCGTTTTGCAACAATTACACACAAACAACTACGGTCCCAAGATATTCGTAAAATTTGGTAAGAATGGGATATTAAAAATAGGATAACAAAAACTGACAATTTAATTATGATTTAATCACACTCAACACAAATCTATTGCAGCCGACGAGATTTTCAGTGATTAAACGAATTTTTTTAAATTATATGTGCATTTTTATTACAGTGATGATATTATTGAAGTTGTTACAAATGAGTCAGGTCAATCAAAACATAGGTTTTCTCTACGCTTAAGCTCTCAGTTAATGCGCGGTGTGGTGCAGACTTTATCAACGTAAAACTACTGTCTTTTTGAGTAAGTATGGTATTCGACTAATCTATGCATTATTCTTTTACAAACAAAAATCTATTTAATAGGTTTCGGGAAAGAAAAACTCCATTAGTCACATAATTAAAAAGATGCTTAATGCAGGATGAAACTGTTAAGACAAATAACAAATATTATAACTAATGTTTGCATGATATCTCATTTTTTTGTAAACATTAAATAAGGAATTACTATAAAAACTATATTTTATAGGTAACTAATTCCTGTTATATTCAATTATTTTAGTGTCTATTTGTATTTTTATATTAAATTATTATAGTTGTTGTTTTTAATACATTTTATATAATAAAATGTTAAAACATACAATTTATGTTACAATAAATCCATATTTTCTCATATAATGTGGTTAATTTATACCAAGTAATTCAAATGAATTAATTACTTCACAGGTGAGCTCTGTGTACTTAATGCTAATATTATGAAAAATGTAAACAAAAAGTGAGTTTGTTATTTATTTCAAGGGCCTTCATATTTCTCAATCATTTGCAGAACTTATACCCGGTTTCTGAAGTCCTTGGTAAAACTATCATCAATTATTGATTCAATAATGTTATGCACAAGATATACATTGATTAACTGTTGCCAATAAGGTGTTGAATAATGTTGAAACCGATAACTGGCTTGATTATGAAATAGAAAACTAGTCATTTAAATTGAACTAAGTTTAACTAAATCCTTATTGGTATCATACAAATTGTACAACAAAAAAATCATGGTATTAGCTACATTAGTAGAACTGATATATCTATATAAATCAAAGATCTCTCATAATGTGTACATCACACAAAAACTGTTGGATAAATTCCCAATCTTTGTTTTTTAGTTTTACCTCCTAGACCTGATTCTCATCTAAAAAACAATTGTGTTCGCTTAATTTAGTATGAAGTTTAAAAAAAAACATTTTTATATAAATGCAAAAGTGTGTCAAGCATTGTGCTTACTTGTGTTTTTCTTCTGTGCAAAAAATATATTGTTAGGATAATGAACAATGCAGATGAAGTCTCGGGTATCAGCAAGTATATAATATTTATAAACGAAAGTTCATCATATGATGTGTTCAGAATTCAAATTTCAACACATTATTGGGCAGATAAATTATAGTTAAAAGTACTTCAGAAGCCAGGCATTAGATTTCACTCTGAAGCTATAGTTTGTAACTTATTAAGATAATAGTGTAATTTTTTTTAATCATAACCAAAATAACATAAATTTCTTAATATTTTAGGTAAGTAGTTACCAGTATATTTTTTTAGTTATTTAGTAAATTAGTAGTAATATTTAAAAAAATTGTAAACTGCATATATATAACTTTACATATAACTTCAATAAGGTGGTATATGACAGTTTAGTATCAATATTCCAAACCATAATTCTGTTTTCCATCAAGAACCAGACGAATATTGCTTATAATGTATATTGTTAGTAATATATGTCACTGTAAACGTGTATATTTTTCTATTTAAATAGTCTTACAATGAAATCACTTGTTATTACAGGGGTACTAATATTTAGTTATATATTTTTTATGTAATTTGTAAGCTTTTGTACTTTTAGACTATCAGTAACCAAGTATACTAAAGTTGTTTTATTTTTTACTGTACATTACAAAAACTGCCATGGCGGAGTGCTATATGAATAAATGCTAAATGGACGTTTCCGTCCTTTCTGCTTAACCCAGTAGTGTCATCATTTGTTGCATGTTTTAAGGTTGTATAAACACGAAACAACTGAATTAGAGCACCATGTACGTCCATCGTTGCTTCAACTACCTAGTATTCCTGATATATTATTGCGAGACGAGCATGAAACTGGACAAATACTTCAAGATTTAATACAGGTATTTTTTTATTTTTACAATAACATTTTTATTCATAACTAGTTTTTGCCTGCAGCTTCGTTCGCATTAGTCTACGATTTGATCTATCCTCCGGAATAGTACATTTTCCCTGGCTTTCACCCTCTATGCTTTCCTTTGCCTCTGACGTGTATAGTTGGTTTGCTAGTCAAGGCTCGAAAGCGTAACAAATGAACCCTCATTCGCATTTATAATATTAGTTGGATAATATATAAAAATTATATTTTTCGTATATCCAAGTCGAGTGCTTTAAAACCTAATATAGTTTACAATTAATCATAAGTAAATTATAAATGTTGTATTGAGAATGTAAAGGTATAACAAAACGAGCCTGTAATATTTATTTTGTACAGAGAAGCGGAAACGTTGTCTCAAATATACAGGATATAACATTAAAGGAATCCGTTATACCAGAACAACTGATACCGGTTAAGGTAAGTGGATAATTCCCCTACTACTTCATCCGACAATGTTTAAAAGACACATGTTCATCCTTTTTACGTAGTGAATAATATACATTTAGTCGTTGACACATAATTGATCTATATCTAAATAACATGGAAGTAGTTGTTTAAACAAAACATTTCCAAGGTTCTAATACAATTAAAGTACGATTAAATATTATATCAATTATCATTTTAAGATATTGGCAATGTATTGAATGTTGTTGTTAAAATATAATATAAGCAATTTTTAATTATTGATATCCACTGTATAAGTAGAAAAATTCTCAAGGCATCAAGTGAAAATCATAAGATTAAAAAAATATTTCTACTAAATATTATAGTTAAAAAGGAAAAATATTTTTGAAAAATATGCTTTTGCTAATATTTTAATTATCATTGACGTTTTAGTATCAAAGTTTTCCAGAACATTCTATTATCCTATCTCAATTAAAGTTTAATTGAAACAAAATAATAGAAGATTAGATAGATATATTCAGTTTTTACTGTATTGTATATACGTTATACGTCGACTTACGGGAAAACCTTTGTTTATCCCTAATAATATTAATGCCATAAAATTAACATTTTAAGTGTTATATGGACTAATAATCGTGTTTTAAATATGTTTTATTATTGATATTTTCTTACTTAACATTTATGACAACGCCCTCAATCCTTTTGTGAGAAAAGTACAAAAAAATGTATCCATATAATTGTTATGAATCCCACCTTTGAAATACGGTACGATAGGACCTGTAAGAGTGCAATACAGATATAAAGCTAATTTATATGATAGGATGGATTCGGGGAAGAGAACCTTGACCAAGCTCTACAGCTGGTCGGTGACCGCACTCTAGAAGTAATGCTTCAGGGTGATTCGGTTGTGATGCAACAGAGTGGCTTAGAGCTGCCGCTCGATGTAACTGCCAAATCGCAAGATAGGTCGCGCCTACCTCAAGAACTTCAGATGGAAAGAATCTCAGAACACGATATTACTATGTTTGGAAAAGGTACCCCTTATCTGTATATTTCACAATATTAAAAATGGAAAGGACTTTCTTTCCTAACTTTGTCCGAACCTTCCATTAAATTCCCGATCGATTTTTATTGTTCTTTACTAGGTTATTCTGTGTACTTTCAGGAAGATTTTAGTATATAAAATACTGTCTGTGTCTGCGACTTTTGTCGAGTGAAGTTAAAATATATTATTAAGTACATATTATTATTTATAAATATATGAATTTTACATTTTGATATATATATGGATTTTTAGTATATACTGTTTATTACTGTTAATGCGATTGTTTTTGTGAATTCTTAGAGCATCAATATATAATTCTTAAACTCATTGAATTGAAGAACAATATGCTGTTACATCTATGTACATATGGTGGTTTGGGTAAGGGAAAGGTGTATAAAACTATAATAAGACCAGCCGTGTTATATGGATCCGAGTGCTGGGCTACGAAAGAGACGGATGAGAAAAGATTACATTTGGCAGAAATGCGAATGTTAAGATGGATGTGTGGTGTAACAAGAATAGATAAGATTGAGAATGAGTATATCAGAGGAAGATTAAAAATAGCACCAGTGACAGAGAAGTTGAGGAGAAATAGGTTAGCATAGTACGGGCATATTATGAGAAGAGATGAAAGTTATGTAACAAGAAAATTTTGATTTTGAAAGTGGACGGATATAGGAGTAGAGGAAGACCGTACAACGTGTGGATGAATTGTGGAAAAAAATGATTTGTGTATAAAAAGTGTGAGTACTGAGATGACATCTGACAGGAAAGAGTGCAAAAGGAAAACATGTTGTGCCGACCATACTTTGGTGGGATTTAGGTGGGATAATGTACATCTTATACATCAATTGGATGTGTCGACGATCCGTATATACTTTTATTAAAATCTGTCATAAATGTTCAGATTTTAATATTTTTAAAACATACTATGATACTACTTTTGGTCCTTCGAGCCGGAACTAGCAACTAAAATGGTTCCAACCTATATGAGCGAAGTATATACATTAGACTAACCTCTGTAAATATGTTTAAGAATTATTTAATTCATCTAAAATAAATGTTTTAAATGTTGCGTTTTACATATTGACACTCATTACATTTTTTTTTCCTGGTAAATTATTTTCTAAACGATCATTTACTGCATTATAATGGATACACTATATTTTAATTTAAGTGTATAAATAAAATGTAAGAACATAATGTACTGAGTCATTTTGTAATCGCTTAAATTATTTTTACCATCATAACTTGTGCCATATGTTACCTAATGTAACTAATCATTTAACCCAATAAACCTAAACAATTAAACCTGGCGAAGCGCACAAATGATATGTAATGGTTAAGATACTATTATTAGAATAAAGTAACAAATTATTAATAATGTGTTTAATTCTGTTCTTTCCTTTTTTATCACATTTTCTACATTTTGATTGTTCAAACAATTACAGAATTTTTTTCTTCACATAAGTTCAGAGAATTCCAAACATTCAGAATTATCCCTATAATTAAGTGATTACCTATATGCACGATTAATATTTTTACCTATATTCCTACAGAGATACCTGAAATTCCTGATATCCCGCTTCCCGATGTGCCCGTTCCACAGATGACCAAGTTAGTTTACGAGTAAACTAAATTATATAAGTGGTGGTAAAATCATGTATGAGTATTGATTGAATTCTTTACTGTTGTCGTTATAAAAACTACTCTTCGTTTCTATTAAGTATCCTTGTGTAACATGAGCCACCTTCAACTGGCCTGCTACTATTGAAACTATGCAGATATAAGCTTCAACGTACGAAAAGACACGATTTTTCAGGGACTTTTGCAGGGTTCCAAAAAAATCGTGTTTTCCATGTAGGGGCGAAGAGTGCTTGTCGAATCGCCATGTATTGCAGCGTAACTGAAATCGTAAAACATTTGTTTCGTTTTAATTATTTTTTTCAGTCTGATATATGATGTGTTACAATTAATATGCTAGTCGAATTTTGTCTGATCTAATTTCGTTTTAACCCCTTTCTCTAATAAACGTAGACTATTACTATTTAAACTTAGACTACTACTACTGACATGTCCCTTAACATAATTATCTGTAGAAAACATTATTGTAACCATACTATTGACCAGGCGATTCACTCTAATGATTTACTACAGACTAGCTACTGTCGAGTCGTTTGAAATTACTATTTGTTTAATAGATAGCCAATACTAATTAATCATATTAGAATTGGGTTAAGTCAATAGTGATGTAGTAGAAGTCAACAGTAACTAGTCATTAGTATATCATTTGTGCAAATATTTTTTCAATGGCATAGTTTCAATAATTATGCCAATAAATTATATATACTATTCATAAATTTATATTGAAATATATGTAGTAATAGTGACATATATTTTAATGTTATCTATGTATAGAATGTGTATAGTTTGCAATGCATTTCCGTTTCCCGACAGACTCTTAACAGAGGAGCAAGAGGTGCTACCGCAGCCTCAACTAAAAACGATGGAGCCTGTAAACTATCCGGAAATTCGTCCAACTTTAGATATACAATTAGAAGTACGTAATTGTTTTCCTTCTGGACATTAATTTTACTAATTTAATTGAAGTTGTGAAAGTCTACGTAATGTTAAGGGGCCAGTTTAAAAGTATGGCGTCATTTATATAATCGATCAATGAACGAAGATCAATCGTTTTAATAATAAAATCGTTTATCTTAATCGGTAGTTACAGAATGTAATTACTAAATATTTTAAGAGATGCGAGGGGTCCAACGTTCTACACGAAAATTATTTCCTTTCCTTTTATTAATATGCTTGCTTTGTTTTAGAATTCAATACTATAAATAGATCTGAAATTAAGCTAATTGGTGATCCCTGTATTCTTATATCAAGGGGTAGGTGATAATATTTCTGACGGTACATAAATATTTTTCGACAATAGACGAAACCTTTGCTCCGACATTGTAATCCATGTTCTATTATGATTTGTTATGTCATAACGTCTTTTTTTTGGCAACTAATCCTATTTATTAAGAGTTTTACTGCTTCGTGGTACAAAATTTTATAAAGTTAGAGTTTTCGGTGTAATAAAATGGTAGGAAATTTTTAGTTTATCCAACTTTCGTTTTTTTTTTTTAATTTTAAGATTTAATGTTCTTCTACTATTTCTAATTCGTGCCACAATTCGCAAAACAAACAAATTATATTACACAAAATATCTCCAATATCATATACTTAATGTAAGGTCAAATAAAATCCCACCAAAACCTCGTTATACGAATAAATATGGGTTTAAATGAAATTGCCGTTTTAACGCATTCGAATGGAATATATGTGGTGTTAGATTACAAAGTGATTTTTAGTTCATACGAAAACTTCAAAATTGTTAGTTTAAAAAAAAATCATTGCTCGACTTATATCGAATATGGATATAACGAAACTCATAGGTGATGTGAATTCTGACATGGAACTAACGCAATAGAAACTGCTCGTAATATCAATGCCATGTTTGGAAAAAGATACACCTAACGAATGCAGCTGACGTTTTTGGTTGAATAGTTTTCTTAATGGAAACTTCGACTTGAATGGACTACGAGGAAAACCAGCCATTAAAGTAAATAACCGTGGTTGAAAGGTGATGGTGTTAGCAATATGTTTTGACATTCGCGTGCCCACAATATTGAATAACTTGCAGTAAGAATGGGTAAAATTAAAGAACTTGAAAAATAGGTGCCTCGTAGTTCTATTGATCTGCAGATCAGCAATGTTGAAACTTGCCTACCTTGTAAAACTGGGACTGAAATTAAAGGATTTTGGGCTGATTGTAATAACGTGTGTCGAAAAGTGGATGTCGTACGATTAACCCAAGATAATGTAATAGCTGATCCCAGGTGAAACCACACAAACAGCCCTAAAACCAGTCTATATGAATGTAGTTGAAGTTAGAAGTGATGGTAACTGTTTAGTGGTCACTTCATGATGTAATTTACCACACCTTCTTCATATCGGGTCAGTCAAAAAATGCATCTGCATCAGTAGCCATACACATCGTAGAATTCTGTCTACTGTGCAAAACTCATACTACTTCACATATAGTTTTAACATTAAAATTCCTACAGATAGAAATCATCTTTCATACTTGCCGGAACTCTACCCAACGACCACCATTTTTCTGCAATTTGGGGAAATTTTTGCACGAAGAAAAAGTTTCTTCTTAGGAACTGGTACAAAATGCTTTCGTACAGTACATACTCTATATCTAAGTTCCTAGAGTTCTATCGCAAAGGTTTCAATTTTATCCTGTAAAAAATGTTTTAATTTTTATGTATGAAACGACAATTTCATGCTTTAACCACTTATATTATTTAAAATAATTGTTTATAACTTACGGGTAACAGCAAAATATAAGTGTTAATCACTACGTTTAAATAGATGTACGCTGTAATGTCCATTGTTTTTAAAAAATAGGATCTAGACGAAGATGAAATACAACCAAAAAAACGCAAGCTAAAGAGTAAACTAATAATTGATAAAAGAATCATGATTCCTGGAGATGTTCTCCGAGTCAGGACTACGGACATAACAGTGGAATTAAGATGCCAGGTATACCTTTTTTTAGTTTCATAATTATATGGTAATAATATGCTTTGTAATTTGATTATATTGGAATTAAAAAAAAAATGTTTCTATTTTTATAAACCTTTTACTTCGAAATGAAAATGGGTCGGTGATGCCATATATAGTCAGTTTCTGGTGAAACAAAATATCGTGATGAAACCACAACAGGGTGGTAGAGCTTTCTCTAACATCCTACTGGCTAGCTACCACCCTGAAGTTGAGAATCTGTTCCCAAACACCTGTAGGTGTTTTCCGCAAGCTGCATGTGAGATCCAGATCACTAGGTTTAGTGTGTTTACGATACTGTGGCCAAGCGTCCTAAACTTGTACAACAAAAAAATAATCAATTCCAAGCATCTAAATGAAATTCGTTAAAGTGTTGTAATTTTTGGTACTAACATAGTTTATAAACTACCCACTGTAAAAAAATTCTAACCCCTTTTCGTTCGAGACTTTTTTTATATCGCTTCTTATTGTCTTATTATAGGACAGTGTAGCTGATAGAATAGGAACACTTTTACCAAGTGACGTGTACTTCCGACGTCCGTGTCACGCTGGACGAAAAATTACTAGCAATATAAATTTGTCTTTAACGAGACTTTTTCAGCGTAATTTAGGTCCTATTAGGATGAAACCGTTAGCAGAAAGAAGGATTGAGGTAAGATTTGTATAATAATTTTCAGGGAGCGGTAGTATTGTTAACTAAAATATTCATATGATAGAATGATATAAAAAGTCAGTAACAAGTAAGAGTAAGCTTTCATTATAAGAAAATGATAGGGGTCTACCGTTATGCGCGCGACACTGTGTCTTAATCTAAAATACAAATTATCACGATATCTTACTTCAATATAAATTTATTAAAAGCACGACGCGTTCAGCAAAGTGTGACGTGGTGTGGTGCGCATGCGCAAGATAAGGAAAGTAAGCGGTTAACATTGATTACAAAGAACTTTTGTGAGCAAAGTATATTTTTCCTGTACTTTTTTCCTCTGCACATAAAATGTATTATAAACAACACAGACAACGTTGCGGGTATCAGCTAGTTTACAACATAACACTAAATAAACATAATCGTTTGTATCTCGTATTAAATAGGTGAATATTAATTACATACAGGCGTAACGACTAGATCAACCGTCGTAAAAATAATCCAACTACCCGCCAATGTAGTGAAAACTCGTTTCTATGGCGTTACCCGGGTACCGTCGAAAAAAAAATTATAAATACGCTCGAAAACTAACACCAGTTACATTCTCGCTCGGATCATCAGACCGTTCATATCAACATTGTACTCGTATAGCTACCGTTCGATTGATTTTGAATTAACATTTTACTACTGTACTAATTATTTTGATCTCTAGCTAGTCATGGCGCAACCTCAAGAACCCGGTGAGAGGTCATTAATCGAACCAATTCAGGATACTAGTGAACCGACCTTACAAATTTTGACGGGAAGTTCCTGATATACCTCCCGAACGAGTTAGTCACGTAGATATCTCCAAGGAAGGTTTTCCAAATGGGACGGAACTTCGCAAATCCGTCGCGGAGGAAGGAATTGATATTTCGAATTTGCTTACGCAGCAGATTACAGTTTTTTCACAACAGTCGCTTAAACGACCTGCTGATAAAGAGATGGATGATCAGACCGTAAGTTATCGATCCTGTCGATTGATGATGTAAAAGTACTTCGTTATGAATTTAGGACATTATTTCAGATACAGAGAAAAAGATCGACTGGGTACGTAACGTTCAAACGAAGCCAAGAGGAGGCTGTCAAATACGCTGAGAAAAGTGTTCTAGCTTTGTTACAAGATGTTGGATTAGATGACATACAAGCACATGTAGAACAACCCTCGACTGGAGTAGAGAAGACACGAGGAGAAAAATCTAGAAATCAAGAGAGCGGGAGTTCTGAGACACCTCTAGGAAGTCTCGATAGAACAAAAGTGTCACTGGGAGAATCCGAGCCGATAACTGATTTACAAAGGTTTATACGGTACGTATTTGTAATAACGTATTCCACTTGTACATTTGAGATATTTAAAAAACCTTTCAATTTTCACTGTTTTTCGATATATTTAATAATAAATATAATTATTAATTTGTTTGAATATATGAAAGACAATCAAATTGTTAGCGTAGTTTAAAAGGGGAAAAAATGTATATGAGGAAATAAAAAAACTTTAGTATACAAAATATTTTTTTCTTACATGCAAATACTTGTATTTTTTCTAGTTCAAAGGATTATTTAAGCTATTTTTCTCAAATAAAGTTGCCAGCTCTAGGCATTATTCTTGATCCAGAAAATTATACTTTTCCCGGAGCATAAATCAAATCTACATTAATACGAGCGAAACTGCAAGCAAAAGCTAGTAATTTTTATAAATGGCTATTTGGTGTTACTATAGCTTTTTTTTATTTATAATAGTGAGCAATGGGGAACACGGGGGACAATGTTCAAAATAATAGATATCGCCACAGCCGGCCAGTCGCCTATCACGGTAGAGACCTTACTGGTCAACGGGCCGGTAATAGCGGGCTACAGCAAAATTATAGCCGCAAGATGCTTTACTTCTTTACTAAGTAAGTGGATATATTCATAGGCTTGAAATTCTTGTTTAAAGTCGGTATTTGTTTTAATATAATTTTTGTAATTTTCAGAATTAAAGCGGCACAGACTCATTGACATTAAAAAAGTCGAAGGTTCTTTAGAAATTGCAGGACATCACGCTAACTTCTAAATTTGTTTCCCTTGGAAATTATTGATTTATTTAAAAGCTTTAAACTTTAAATGTACATTGATCCTCAGTGGACTTTAAAATTAATTGATTCATTTATTTTCAACTTTAAAGGTACGCTTGGTTTCCTCGGTGGACTGTAAAATACATTGATTCAGTTCTTAATGTCAATTATTAAGAGTACTTCGATTCATTTATTTTCAGTGTACTTTTAAAGTTCTTTGATTTATTTATTATTGGCAACTTTGAAGATACATTTATCCTCAGTGGACTTTAAAAGCTTGTTTGTCGGACGGAAATATTTGATTTCAAATTTTTATATTCATTTACTTTTGTAAGTGCAGTTTGGTAGAAAGTGGGCGAAGTCAATCCGCGGCGAAACGGAAATGTTTCATTTTTGTAATACTTATTTTAATTTATTATTGTTATATTGAATTTGGATTTAGGTATATTTTTGTAATAAAAAAAAACATGTTTGATATGAACATTTAATTTGAATAATTTGTAGTATATAATGATATGATTTCTGTACAACTTTACACAACTACATCGCAAGTCAACTACATAACTTCATGAGTATCTCTTAACAATAGTTATTAGGTAGCAGCTTAAAAATTTACAATTCCTTATATCGTGAATAAAAGCTGTACAATATACAGTTAACTTAAAACGCTATTTATTAAAAATAAATACAGTCATTATTATACATTTAATAAATGGAATATTATTATTATTAATTTATTAAAACTAGTAGGGTAAGTTTACCACAGAATGGAACTAATCATTTTTTACATTAAAATTGTTAAAATAATAATTTGCACAGAACATATCCATCCCTACATGAAATTATATCTACAAATATATATAAAATCAGTCTCCTACTATTTGTTTACACAGAGCATCGCAATATATGAAAATGTATAAATTTAGTACACACAGCACTGACGTGTCATATATATTTATATAGATGACCATTATTTGACATCAAATAGAGATAGTATGTATACATAAGATATATATCTGTATGTGATGTCAAATTAAGAGTATGTGTTTACCGGGTATTAAGTAAAATTTTAATTTCAATTAACTAATCCACGTAGTATTCTTAAACTGAAAGGCAGTAATGCGTTGTATTATTTAGGACGTTCAGAACTGGACGATTTGATAATATTTAACATTATTTATATATATATATTGAAAATACGTTTGTAACAAGTTGTGTATCTTAGGAACATTCTTAGTACATTTAACTTTTTGTTTCAAATGCTCAAGCATATTAAAATTGTTTGAAACCGTGACCACAGAGTATTCGCAATAATAGCTCTACTAACTAGTACAACACTTTTTTATTTACAATAATCTGTATATAATAATAATATTTACATCAGAAAAACTTCCAAACACTTCACAGCCTTGCTACAGTCGTTTGCAGCTCTCTCACTCGATTAAGTTAATATTCACTTAAAATACGTATATGTAGGAATGACGAAAATTACAATACGGTTACCATTAATTGCTTAAAATGTTCGAAGGTTATAATAGCGTTCATACAATATAGTTTATATTCTCACGAGAGTAAAATATTCATTATAAACACTAATCTGTAAAATTCTACGATCTAATTGAAATATGTTTTTTTTTCCTTACATAATGTTCACATAGGAACACGTACACATACTTATTTGGCTCTATAATTTGTGGACTTATCATAAAATTTTGATTACAAAATCATTTTATATACACGATAGGAGAAACGAGAAATATCAGTAACGACGACTACCTATATTTTCCTTCTTGTGTTGTTACTTTTTATTCGCCTGAAATTGGAACCACGGATCAAATAACATTCGTACCACGAATAAAGTTACCTTCAAACAGCTATTTCGATGCGGTGTCAATTTATCACAGGGAACCGAATATTTAACAAAAAAAAATTTATCAACATATAGTCTGCGATATAGGGATGCACGATTTTTTGCTATGAATTAATTCTCAACTCGGATCGTTTGCCTTAAAATCGATCTCATAAAAATAAGTCTCAAAATTTGCATTATTATGAAGTTAAAAAATACCTCTTTGCGTAATTACTGTTCTATCGTTTTAATCAATAATACTTACAATATTATTTTGACTTTAAAAAAAAAACAATTATTAACATACATCTTGTATAACATAAAAAACGGGGAAAACTGAAATAGTACCGGCGTTTCTTTGTAAATCAATAGCTATATTATTGATCATATAAAATGAAAACGACCTAGACGGATTCGATTCGCTTTATCTTTGAATCAGTACAGAACTGATCGTATACACTTAAATCGATCTTCATAAAAATCAAATCATAATAGTGTATCACTATTCTATTAATAACTTGTTAGTGACAAGAGCTCATGGAGCGAGTGAATCGGCGTCGTAATCGTCGGGGTCGGAGCGCGTTAACTTCTCATAGTAATGCTGCGGTTTGCCGCTCCAGAGCGAGTCGGGGGCGGTAGGGGCGAGCGCGGGGGCGGTGTGAGCGAGCGCGGGGGCCGTGGGGCGGTGCGGGCGAGCGCGGGGGCCGTGGGGGCGGAGTGCAGCAGCGAGAGCGCCAGCTCGGCGGCGAGGCTGCGCGTCGGCAGCGCCGAGTAGCGCGACTGCACCCGCGCCAATCGAGACACATACTCCTCGGCGAGGTGTCGCGGCCGCGCTCCCTCCAACGAATCATATCCTTCCCAATCTGAACTCTCACATCTCCTCTCCGGCGTCTGTCCGGTTCTCTGTCGAAATTCGCGCTCGTTACTCTGCGGAACTAGAGCGCCCGTCGAATATCTTAACTTTTCCGCAGTTCCTGTGATTGTGGTGTTATATTCGCTCGTTCTTCGAAGCAGTGGCGAGTTAAGTCCGATGGAGATCCGGGGTGGCTATTATTGCTAGCGCTAACAATAGAAAATGAATGTGTAACTGAGACTCCGAGGCGGTTTCGCTTAACATACTGAGCTAAACAAGCTTCATACCGCCGTCCCGAATAACAGCTGAAACTCGAAACTCCTAAAGATTTGAATTAGATTCTTTCCAGAACCAGAGGTCCGGAACGGGGCGACCTCTCGCTAAGCCGCCACTGCTTCGGAGGTTTCTACGATATTCATCGAGTGCCCGAGATCCGGATTCACATTAGTGTCGACTCCTGACGGTAGCCGCGTTTATGATATATACCCAGAATATCACTTCTAACACTTTTTGATGAAGTGATCATTTTTGAAAATAATGTCGCGACTGTCGACACTAATGTTTGATAAACATTTGTGAATGTAAATTCTTGGTGAGAAATATAAAATATCAAACCGCGTCATTTGAGTTCTTTCAATAATAATAATAATTCAATTCATGATATTCCTTTTGTTTTTAATGTCATTAAACTATAACACTATGACTATTCAAAAGAGCTCGATTTTACAATAATTGCTCAAAAATAGATGTTTTACTTGAGACTCATAAAATCATAGCACAAGAGAAAATTAATTTTATTACAAGTTGACACGTTTAAACAATATGCAAGTGGTTTTCCACAATTCAATTATCTTACAATACGCATATACATTGTCATTTTATAATCTACACATTTCAGCTTTATCTTTCGATATCAAATGATTCTAACATCTGAGAAAAGAGTTTACTTATCATTAAGGTCTTATGAGTTGTCACATTCTTTATACGAGATTTAAAAAAAAGTGTAATATCATGACGAGTATTGGTTTACTCACCGCATAAAAAAGACAAAGTTTCATATAACCAAGAAACAAAAAAAAAACTAACAATAAAAGGTTTTAATCAATTTGACAACTTACCCTGGATAACTCGTGTATATGTCACAAACACTGTTTTATAACGACATGATTGTGCTGGTATTATGATGAATTTGCGCAAACAAACAATTAATAATGAAAAATGAAAACAAACATAGTTAAATCCCAAGGCACCCAAATAAATAACATGAAAGTTGGAGTTCATGGAACTGTACAAAAAAACAATGCTAGTTCCATATACATCAACTTTTACAAGGAATGCGTTGTTTGTTTAAATATTATTGTGAAATTTATTTGATATAAAATCCATAGGATTATTTAAAAATCAAAACGTTTATTACATGATTATTATAATAATATTTCCATACACGAAATAAGATAACATTAAAATTTGACGTTCTGTATTGGTGACTCGGTTATGTAATTTCTTACAAAAATATATACATAATAAATTATGTTAAATATACTTCACGATTCCCGAGGTAACAAAATCAGTGATAATAAAATTAATTAACATGTCATTTTTTTAATTTTTATTTGTTTAATATCTGACCACAATCTCACATGACATAGCTGAAGATAGTAAAACGTAGAGTTATGGACTTTAAAGTACAAAGAACAATTGGTCACCAGTACATTGATTTTTAAATC
Source organism: Antheraea assamensis (assembly GCA_035772565.1). NCBI lineage: Eukaryota > Metazoa > Arthropoda > Insecta > Lepidoptera > Saturniidae > Antheraea > Antheraea assamensis. Next base: position 105,496 of record JAQQSE010000182.1, on the reverse strand, counting down.
ATCAGTTAGTCACGCGAACAAGAACCATATCCATCCGGTGGTCGGGGACGGGGACGGGGACGGTGCATACGCTCAGTTTTAATATCGATGCAACATAACGATACATTAAAATAAGTAAACTAAAATGACGAAGCTGATTGCGGATAGAAACAATAAGGAAAATAAAACTCACGATCGAACTGACACGATAGTATTATTGAAGTGAGCGAAGGACCGTCGCCGCCGCCACCGGCCGACAACGAAAACAGGCGGGTCGGTCACCGGGGGGTGCACTCTCACACGGTGGGGGTTTAGCACCGGGGCCGGGCCCCTACGAGTCCTTAAAGAACCACGTGTTCCAAAAGGAGCGAGCGCGCACCTTGGCATCGGAGGGCGGCGCGGGGGCGGGGGGCGAGCGCCGCACCGGCACCGCGGACTTGGTCTCGCGGCGGTCGGCGCGGCTGCGGCACGAGGCCGTGGAGCGCGCCGAGCGGACCGAGTGCGCGGAGTGGGCGGAGGGGGGTCGCGGCGGCGGCGGGGGGCGCGGCGCCGCTCCCTTGTGCGCGGTGTGCAGCGGGATGCGCGAGGGGCGGCCGCGCCGGGGGGTCTCCGAGACGCGCGCCTCCTCCTCCTCCCTCTCCGCCGGCATCGGGAGCGGCTCCATGTCGCGCATGCTGGTGTACGCGTCGCGGGCGCGCTCCCGTTCGCGCTCACCGCACCCCTCCAGCTGGCGGACGCGCGCACGCGCTCCCTCCGCTTCGATGCTCTTCTCTTCTAACTGGAACGTGATGACGCATACTTAGTCACTCTCTACGCGATACGCTTTCAATAGTAACGTGCAAATTTGTTAAATCTAATACCCTAAATTTTAAATCTTCATTGAGATCCCGCGCTCGCTCCAGTTTCTCCAGCAGTAGCGTCCGTTGTGCGAGAATTCTTTTCACTCGCTCACGCAACACCTGAAAATCATAAGACATGCTGTGATTATGTTCATTCACACAGTCGTACACAATTTACTCACATTTAAAATAAACACGAACAGAACTAACCAAATTTAGGCAAAATATAGTTGAAATAGTGCAAATATATATATAAAAAAAATATTTTGTAAGAAGCGCAACTGTCAAGCACACCATTGTTCAGTAAATTGATGTGGAACATCTAACAGCTCGGTTGCTAGTAATGTCAATAGTACTCGTTGTTACACGTAACAACGCAATCATGAATTTTTTTTACACAATCTATTTGCTCGGTCTTCATACTGCATTGTTAGTTGTACATGTCTTAAATGTTTATTATTTTTTTTTGTTGTGACTAAGTTTGCTTTTGTTAATTATTCGAAAGATTGGATCCTACTATTTCTTCGTCTCGTCCGGCTTAAATCCAAATTATTTTAAATACTTATACATAGCACGCTCGCACGTACATAGTCTTATATTAGCATTGACTTAAGTATCTTTCAACAAAAGATAATTTCGATGTTTCACATCCAGCAGGCAGCCCTCGACAATCAACTTCTAGAATATAAAAATAAACTCGCGTCATGCAAAAACTAAATGAACTGTAACAGAATTTTTTACAGACGATAGCGGAATTACTAAAAGCGATAGGTTGTACAGTTCCTTTGTAAAGGGAAACTACGATAATATTAAATTTACAAAAAAAAAAAAAATAAGTATTTTAAATCGTAGTCTTACAATGTGCGGTTGGTACATTTGCGTTATGAGCGAGGCCGCAGGAAGAGTTTTTTATTTCTAAAAATCAGATCAATATAAAAAGAAATATATTTAAATAACTATATTTTTCGTAACAAAAAGTAGACTAATTAGCGAATGTGATTACACATTATGACATTACACAGAGAATACTTTTATTATAGGTACTCTAGTTGATCTGTAATGGACGTTGTGATTAATTAGATTACTTTTGCGTAATTTTGTCGAAATTCTAGTTTACGTCATTGCGGTAGGCCGTCCCTCGTTAAATAAAGCAATATCGGTTTTACGGTTACGTATTCTGTTATCTCATCTATTCTAATGAGATTCGAGTGCGACAAAAACTATTAATATTAACTACGAACGTGAGTGAAACGGGACAGTTCAGCGATCGAAAAGGAAAGATAACTTTATCTTCGCGGCGGTTTAGTTACCTGATTTTGAACGGTGGATGTGAGAAGTTGCCTTTGAAGTTCGACGGGATTGCTCTCGAGAAGAATCGCCGCGAACTTCCTGGAGTCGGGTGTGGGAATGCGCGGGGGATGTAACGCCGTCTCCAGGACGGAATCGAGTCGGCCGAGCGGTGCGAGTGCGGTCGGGGGGAGCGCAGCCGGGGGGAGCGCAGTCGGGGGGAGTGCGGTCGGGGGCAGCGCGGGGCTCGACGCCGCTTGCGCCTCGAGTTGCGCCGTACGCGCCAGCAGTGAGTCACGCTCGCGTCGCAGCCGTTGCACCTGAACACACTCGCCGCATGCACTCTCGGAGAGAACACGCGAGAAGGACTCCTCGGCGGTGTCGTTCCGTTGGTCGAGCTCCCCTCGCAACATCTCTGCGTCGTCGCGCAGCCGGCCGCCTTTCCGCTGTATAACATCGAGTAGCGCCCATAGTTCGTCCTCGAGGGGTCGCGACCGCGAGGCGGAGGCGGACGCCGAGGCGGAAGAGTGCGCGTCCTTGCCGCAGGAGGTCTCCGTGCTGAAGCCGGAGTCCTGTACGGAGGGCTGGGGTTTGGCGCGCGCGCTGTCCCCCGCGCCGCCGGCGAGCTTCCTCCGCACGCGCACTCCGGGCTCCCAGTCGCGGCGGGTTCCGCTTGCGGGCGTCGACGGCGCCATCTTCGACCGAAGGTTCGGGAATGTCTCGATGACGAGGTCGCGAAACTCGAGCAGTGCTCCGACTTCATTCTGAAGTTCCTGAATTTGCGACAAAAAAAATATAATATATCGATTTTATATAACTACGATATTACGAGATTTTAATGTTAGCATTTCAGAATTACCTGTAAAGCGACTAGGGACTTAGCCTGTTCCGAAATGAGATAGTGGAATGGTTCGGGCTGGGAGCGTAGTTGTAGACACTCCATACCCGATCCGCCCGAACCACCGCTGGCACTGTCCGCACCGCCTGTCTGTAATACAAAGAGAATAAATTATACATAAAACTTATACAACATAGATAATTCTAAATGAACAAACAAAAACCTACGAAATGAATATTGTCATAGTGAGTATAAATGTTAATTAACGACACAGTCGGGCGCACACCCGGACGTAATTTCTACAACACAACGTCTATATTTTTTCGTCGCCATTGTGTCCATTGGAGTTGCATTATAAAAATCGTACTAGTAAATTGCTTTTTCAATTAACCTCAATGTAAATACGAGTAAGAAAGACCGTATGATGTGATTTGTCACACACAAAATTACACTTCTTTGTTTTTTTTTTTTTAATTTTGCCTCGGTATCTTCTTTGAATACTCACTCAAATGCCTATAACAGATCTATGCCATCTAATAGTTTACTCTATAAAATAATTACGTGAACAACAAGATAGGTACAATATATTTTAATATTGCTAAACAGAGCAATAAAGTAAGATATCTCTAATCGAGTAAGAGATAATTCGTACTTTCATGTACATGTCATGAAGCTCCCATTCGATCTACATTCCTTACACATAGGTGTAGCAACCACAACTACGAATTGAAAAATAAAAATAAAAAAACTACAACTTTGACTTCCGAATGATTACTTCTTCCAAAAGATAATAATTAATCATGCGAGATTACAAAGAAAAACAGTGATTCACTAACGTAATATTTTTTTGTAAATCGCCCGAGTCCGAGAAACGTTCCCACTTTATCCATATTGAATCTTTATCAATTGTGATAACACGACAAACAACGCTTATATTTTGCAACTAAAATAAAATGTCGATGTCACATCACAAGTGCTGATAACTGTAGATATAAGTTCGATGCAAAAACGGTCACAGTGTTTTTTATTTAGACACTATTTACAAGATATCTCTTATGTGTGTATAAATACAATAAGCCAATTTAAATAAACTACAATGAGCAATAAATAAATGTATCTGTCTTTATTACATTTAATTGGAATGATGGTCTCTCTGATCCTATATGCATAACCCTAATATTACGCAAAACACTGGCGGCCTTGGCGACAAAACTTCGTTTTTGTGGTAATTGCATAGGATAACATTTACCAGGGCGATACGTGTATATCATATGAGGTGTCAAGTCTGCTGGTTGGTGAGTTCTCCGCCATAGTGAACGAATAGCATGGTCTACTGTCCCAGAATATGATTTTATTCGAAAATTACTAATTCTGTAAAGTTTATATCCAAACAGATATTTAATAATTAATAAAACTAATGTAATGTGAAATCTCACTTTGATATATCAAACTGTTCAGTATAGTTAGTTTTTCTTTACGTTAAGAGATGGCGTTGTCACAATTTTAAACTAGACCTCGTTTTGTTTTGTACTTTTGATATAGGTGTTTTTAATAATAAATAAATAGAGTTCAGAGTTAAGAGTTCCGAGATACGAGCCACGAGCAAAACAGTGTTTCTTTGTCTACCCCTTACCCGAGTGCTATGTGTTGATAAGTATACGATATTTAGTGAGTTTGTAAACACAAACACATCCAAAGATCATAAACGAGTAAGAAGTAGGTTCACCACAGTGAAAACAAATATGTGGTTGGACATAGTAATTATTATACAAACTGAAATAAACATCAGTATAAACTAATTAACTAATTAATATCCTTACTAATATTATAAATGCGAATGAGAGTTTGTTTGTAACGCTTTCAACGATTTAACAACTGAACCGATCTTCATGAAATGTTCAGTATAGATATTCTAAAGAGTATAAAAAAAAGGACAGAAGGTACATTTCATCCAAAAAAGTACTGTTCCCGACGGATAGCTCAAATCTACATCATAGCGACCGGATCCGCGAGCAGAAACTAGTCAATAACAATTTCAATAATAAAAGAAAATGAGGCATTGAACAATCGACGTAAACAGATTTCACGTAAACATAGTGGTTTTGACAAAATATAGACTACCGCTTCGAATAATCCGATAGCAATTAACGACGGACATTATAGTCGTGTCGACGACAATAGTCGCGTGAAAGTGTGTTTCGAGGCATTAATCGTCGTGCACCCACAAACTGTTGACAAACCATTCATTGCGGAGATAGACGAACTTTTCCAATTTAATGACACTACACATTTTGGTGGCGATTTCTCAGTTTCACTTTCTTTGGAATTGCGTCACGACAAGGCCGTGTCCATGTCTCGTTAAACACTGACCGTTATAATGGCAATTTGTTGAAACCAACGATATGAAATGACTAGTGACACCCGACTTATTTGAAGTGTCTCGGATCTCTAGATTCGATGCAAATTATCCGACGAATGTATTTATATACACATACACTACAACAGATCATAATGATGCTTTCATAAATACTTATGATCTTGCGTGACTATGGACAATTACTCAAAAAAGATCTCCAAACCAGAAGAAACCTAATTATATATAATGATATGAAAATATGTTAACATTGTTTTTTTTTTATTTTGAAAACTGTCTCATCTAAAAATTGGCAAGTAATCAATTTTAATAACGAACGACTTACCCCAACATAGCAAGAGTATATATACTATGAACTAATGTGTCTGCAGTGTCAAAGAGTGTAGTCCGGTGGAACTGTAAAGGCCTTATTGGCTAGCAGTGTAGGTCAGTTCGAAAAAAAAAAAACTGTCAAAGTGTCCAAGCGATTATATACGTGTCAACACAATTTGGTCTATATATTTCATGCTTTGACATAAATCTCAGTAGTTTTGAAGCTGTGAAGGCCCGTCAGACCCGTAGACAGACAAATAAGTCAGTTCGAAAACAAAACCACATCTCGTTAACAAATTTTTATTTTACTTACTAATTATTTTAAATTTGTGATATTTTTCGAGGTATTCATTAAAATGAATATTTCTGTAAAGAACAAATTTCATACCTATATATGAAATGTCCTACACATTTTTTTTCTTTTTTCGAACTGACTACACTGTTGACCTGGCAAGGCCTCTACAGTTTCACCGGATTACTACATTAAGTTGAAAAAAAATTGTATTGGACATAATAATCTCCTAAATAATTCATCATTCTTTCAATAATTTGTAAGTGATAAAATCGGTTACTTTGATTGACCTAAGACTACATATTCTGCGTACCTTTTTAAGATATATTTTTATGGGTACTTATACTTATTATATACTTATTTTTATAAAAAAATAGTAGAAATATTCCAAATGAAAGCGAAAACCTTATCAAAATTGATTGCGTACTTTAGTAGAAATAAGTGCATGCACGGACAATAGAGGATAACGACTGTTTATATTATTTACTAGCAGGTCCGGCGGACGTTGTCCTGTCCAAATAGTAAAAATATATACTTATGTGCATGAAATGCATAAGGTAACTAATGTATTTAATTTATAATAAAGAATAATACTGTATCCGCCTAAATAGGCTTCCAATTACCTCATTGTATGTGACCCTTTTTTTAGAAGATAGATTGGTATAGTAAGCTATCCTTAAAATAGGGGTATATGCCATCGCAGACTTGTTTGTAGATCTATAAAAGAGGAATATCTCACTATGTATTGTTTTTGTTAAATCTCAAAAAGTTAGACAGCGATTTCAATGACAGCCTACCAGGCTGCTTGACTTTTTCCAACACTTCCATCAATTATCGCTATATTTCAACCAATTTACACAAAACCTTGACAAATTATATACCTAAACCCTCCTCGTGTATTACTCTATCTACTGGTGAAGACCGCATTAGAATCCGTTCAGTAGTTTTTGTATCTATCGCGAACATCCAGACAGACAGAGAGACGCGGCGGACGACTTTGTTTTATAATATGTATTGATTATATTCATTATTGAAAAACTGTTCTTTGTAGCTTCTGCAATTGTGATCAAGAGTTCCCATATAGTCATATTTTAATTTTTTTTAATGCTTTATATGTAAGCCTTTTGACCACAATCTCATCTGATATTAAATGATGCGGTGGTCTAAGATGGTAAGTCACGTTTAACCTAGAGGGAGACTGGCTCTCAAGTGCAACTGCCGGAACACACCAACAGGTGCTTGGCGATAAATTTTCAACTTGATGGTGCTAGCTACCCAGACGGACTTAGAAGAAGCCCTACCATCATGCTATGGTTTCATCACGATGTTTTCCTTCACCGAAAGCTCCGACTCAGTTGCTTGGGCTCGAACCTACGTCCTTCGACGCTGTGTCCGAACACACTACCAACTGAGCCATCATCGCTTCAAAATGAAATTACTTAAATAAAGATATCTACATACGAGCATGCAGTAAAGTGTTGTTCCATTTTCACTTTGTCAGAATATTAAAATATAAATTCAACGCGCGCTCATACACTGTTCATTTTGACTGACGCTCTAGATGTTCTGGAATGAACGACTCACATTAACATACCGTTACTTGGATTCATCAACACTCATTATTATTTATTATACACTTACTTATTATTTTTATATAGCTCGTATTGTACGTGTTAATAATGCATCGTAACGTACCTATATTAATATCTGTGAATAAGAAAGAAATAAAATGCAATAACTACAAAGCTATGTACAACAAAAGGAAAACCGATTAATTGCTCATTAGGTCAAGGCTATAAATTACTAAACGTTTTCTATTTCATCCATACATCAAAATAAAACTGAAATGTTTGTTGTTTGCACCGATTAATCTCTGAAGCATTTTTAACTTATTTTAACGGTTATGGACAATTACGATTTTTGATATGGCCTAAGCAGTATTGATTAATTCAGATAAAACTCGTCGTTCCCAAGAAATATCGAATGAGTTCAAAGTTGCGGGGGCACCAGTTAGTTTTCTAGTGAGCGAGTGAAGTGATATTTAATTTAAGACTATGCACTTGTGAAGTGTTTCTGATATTATAGATAATTTTTTTACGCCAAACGATTACTTTAATAAAACTTCACTCATCGTATTTGATTTTTTTTTTCGTAGGACTTTACCACAGAAATTTTAATAGTGTTACAACGAGATACTTAAAAATAATGCCTAAGGTTGAGAAACAATTTTTCTTATTACTGTAAAGTAAAAACAAGAAGCTAATTTTCCGTGAGTAGCTTCATTTTGATGAGACACCCAACTTTTTCGCTTACAAACATTTTCGATTGTGTGGTAGCTAACAGGGGTAGCAATGATAAAAAACTGTTTTTTTTTTTTGGTAAATGTTGATAACGTACCACGCAATTTGTAGGACAAAGTGTCTGTTACATTATATAAATATGAACTAAGAAGCAACGGAAAAAAAAATCTAAGCAATAGCAAAAATAGAACGTAGATCCTGGACTAAAATTGATACTATAGAAGAATTCATTTTTAAAAATGATTCTTACTAATATATAAACTTCTCTAATCTATTCTATACGCTAATCACAAAGCTAAACACACAAATATATATATATAGTAAAACGAATATAAAATTAATATTATAATAAAATAACTGGAAATTACAAAACAGGGCGAGACGAAGTTGGCAACTGAAAGTTTTTCTCAGAGATTGAGTTCCCATTTAAGAATCAAACGATGCGCGGTTGATTATACGAGTATGTAACTGAGCAAAGCCAGTAAACCTGTAATCATGTTAAGTACCGTAAGAAAAGTGGTCGTTAAAGGGCTAGAGAAATGTGAATACTATGTATAAATTCGCGAACATTCTTACTAGATATGACAACTGCAAATACACCTATATAAACAAAAAAAAATACTTTGCATGGTAGAGAAATATAACAATGTAACTTTGTATTGTAATGTTTGACCGAATAGGTATGCAAAAAAACATCGAGTGTCGAGTATCATCTTCGAGTCATTATCAATCATACCGGTGTCATATATTTTTCTTTTTTTTTTACAAAGGTATTTATTATCAGTGGTATACTGATAGTGTTACCTAGTGGTATCAGTTTACTATCATTATAAGATATACATACAAGCTGCGTGTTGTTAACAATTATTTTTCAACCTCTTTACTTTAAACGTTTTTGAACTACCTACGACGCATAATAATAATCTTAAAGTTACGGCGGTAACTGGGACGTTCAACTGACCTGCATGCATATGTACGATTAATTGGTATAACTGAAATTCTTTTATTAAGTAAGTGTAATTTTTTTTTACTAATATAAGCTAAAAAGTGTACACATTTTAATCTTGTTTTATTTAAAGTAAATAAAAAAAAAACTGTATTTTTTTTTTATATTATAGAGGGCAAACGGACAGGTGGTTCACCTGATGGTAAGTGATCACCGCCGTCCATAGACACTAGCAACACCAGGGGAGTCGCAAGTGCGTTGCCGGCCTTTTAAATATGTGGGCCTCCGGCGCTCTCACTGACCGAACGAAACGCAACAGTGCAAGCACTGTTACTACACGTCGGTTTTCTGTGAGAGGGTGGTACTACCCCGGGCGAGCCGACCCATTCATGCTGAAACCAGTAATAGATTCAGCGTAGCTCTACCACCTACAGAATTTTTTTATCAATTTTTATATTCCAATTATATACTCGTATTAAACAAAATATGTCACCACCAAGTATATATAAAGGGTTAATTGGAAAATATGGAGCATACAAAGGGGTTTAACTCATTCTAGAGGAAAAACAACATATTGGCCGACATTAATAATAATAATAAATTTATATACATTTACATTTTAAGGTAGGTACAATATTTATATTACAAAAGGTATTCTATATTATTACAATTTGTTATACAAAATATGTCATTATAGAATGTTGCAAGCTAGAAATATAGACCGCAAACTATCATAAGGTTGTTAATTTTTTTTTAATTATACATGATAACCGCTGCCACCTAAACTAGGTAATCCTGTGTCTCAGGTGGCAGTACAGATTATGCCTTTATTTGTGAAAAAATTATACAACCGCTGCGAATATACGACTTTGAAATACTATATGTAAAATTAAGTGTATGTTTTAACATTAGCATTAAAATATGATACATTTAAAGATTAATAATTAAAATATATTGAGTGTTTGATTTTTGTAACTATTTATTATTCTAAGTACCAAGTGGACTTAACCTTATTAGATTTAATGACACCTGTACGAGGATTAAGTGTTGCCAGTTTCCTACTCTCTATACATCTGCCAGTAATATTCTTTCTGTTTCGTCATAATTTAAGCTTTGAGAGTGCGTTCAAGTTTGAAGTTAGATCTATATAGATATATTCTGCGGAGACCACATATCATATCGTATAAGGCATATTTGTATTCTTCTTTCTTAAATTACGTAAAATCACCGTTATAAGGCTGGTGCTTTTTTGTAAACCTAAGATGATAAAACTTTACTGGATGTATCCAAACAATTTCAAATACAAACTCTTATTCACTGTATAGAGAGTAACTGATAACGATCTCATCAACTTTTCACTACAACTCGTGGTTGGGCTTAACAAAATCACAATCCTATCCCAAGTCGCTTCACTGACATATTAAGTCTTATAAGGATAAGTTAGAACGTTTGTACGCTGTGAGCTCAGAATAAGACTTCTTTATGGCACAAAAACAATACTTTGTCTGTGGTTAAACATCCAACGGAGTTAAGATATTATAAATAGTAAGTAATAATCACCAAACTGCGTGTCTATATAACAGGACACGTATTACATTCGACTATACTCTCTGTGTACACAAAAAAGACAATAGATAACGGAGTTATGATTTGAAAGTGTGAAATAGCCTAGTTAAAATACTTGTTCTCAAATCGGGATATTTTAGGTTTCTGTTGTGGTATCGTAGTTCCTATGGTTATGTTTTCGTATTAATTTTGTATTATGTTAGTTATTCAGATATAGTGCAAGTCGACAAGTGTAATACTATAAAATGAAATATCTGCTATATAAATAAAATAATAGGGGTCAGCCGTCATGCGCGCATCACTCAAAAACTATGTTTTTTTGCTTTACTTCTTAGACACTTGGTCCTTATCTAAAAAAAAGTGTCGCAGAATACTCGGTTGGAACGAAGTTCCTTTCGTAGTATATTATTATTGATAAACGTATTATATTACTGATTAACAAATACAAATAAATTAATTACTAGCGTCTGAGAGCAGTTAAATGAAACGCAGAAATAACTAATGAATTGAGGGAATGGTAGAAAGTTTCTTAAATAATATAAATTTTCGAGTTGTGAAAATAAACATTTTATTGTATATCATTCAATTCATCTAATTAATTATAAACTTCATCAGATAAACATAAGTATAAGTATACAATTACACACAATACGCTAGGAAACAGCTGACGCGTATGCCGTATACAAACTATTCCTGCGCAGGCGCGAACCGATGCGAACTTATTGGCTGCTTTGAACCAATAGGCGTGCAGACAGGGTCGTGAAGGAAAAATCTTATACTTTTTTTCGCCTAGTCAACAAAAAACTTTGTCCAATATCAGTTCCATCTAATATAAAGCTATTAAAGTTTTAAGAAACTACGATTTTTATAAGCACCACGCATTGTTGTCGTGTGTTTTCTTACCGAGGAAGAAGTAGAGCAAACGGTATAGCGCTTATGTTTTTTCATACACCAAAAAATATTGCTATAATAATAAACGAGGCCGACGAAGTCGCGGGTATCAGCTAGTTAGCAAATAAATACTCTCTTATACTAATATCTATATTGAGATCATTTTAACAGCAGAGTCCTCAATAATAATAATTGATTTCAAAAAGTAACATTTTATGAGTTACAAAATGAAAGCCGTCTTATGTATGGATGTAGTCTAAATAACTAATGTGCGTGCAAAAATGCACCTATTCATTAATATTTACTTTCATCGCTCGAATAAACTGTAACAGGAATAAAACGAATAAGAATTGCTTAGCACATTTCAAAGACTACTTGATATATTTGTATGTTTCGGGCGCGGGATAAACAATTCTATTGGAATGAAGGCTACTGTATCATTGACTCATAACCATAACTACCTTTATTCACGTGTTAAACATTTATTTTTCAATATTGAGAAACTAGAATAAGTCATCAAATCTTACGATTTTAACCAACTGGATACCTCAGAGAACTGAAGAATACTTACTACATGTGCCGTTTGATGTTACGAACGACGAATTTCGGATGGAAGCAAAATAGCGTGAACACAGTTTTGGGACAGAGGTGTGAACGTGGTGCTTCGTCACAGTCGAAATTACACAAGTTTTCTAGCTACTATTGCAATATGTTATGCTACTCCCATAGCTACCTACGTGTATCGGCACGAAGTGTTGTCTATGATCAGACTAAATGCAGATGTGGGAAGATATTATCATTATGCGTTACGAACTATCGGATCGCGTGACGATACACGCAGCACGATAACTGGGGCCGCGGTTTCTACACACATCAAAGGAACTTGGAGACGCTAATTTCGAGTTACTCTTGAAATGACAATGGTGTGCAAACGTTATTCTACGCCTTTATCGGAATTAATTTTGTGTTTACTTTTTAGCGGCACAAGTGACCGTAGCTTCGTCGCGCAAGTATGGGACTAGCATTAGTATATTTATTACTTAAAGCGTTATGATCAATTTTTTACAGGACAAAAAACTAATTCACAAAAAAACAAATGCCTTAATCCTGTCCAAAAACATGCAATAGAAAAATATATAATTCCTAGTCATATTACTTAAATAATTAAAAAATAAAAAATTAAGATACAATTAACTTTTAACTCAAAGGGCAATTTTATAAATAGGAATTTTAATTATTGACTACAATAATTCACTGCTATATTATAACAATATTAATTAAGGTACACATATGGAATCTTCTCGAATTAGGTAACTCATTTCTCCCACTTTACTTATGTACCTATTATTAAAATAAATGAAATAATGGACCACATCATTACAAAAGGATACTTTAGAAATATCAAAGAAATTAGATTGAAAGCTTCATGGATCTTTTAGTTGCACACTGCTTAGTTTTTGGTATATACGAGTTTCTAGAGGGTTCTTTAAGTAACAATGTAGCTTTAATTAAGCCGTCAATTAATTGATTACTAATCAACTGACCTTTATAACTTGACCTTTATTCGTAGCTTTTCTATAGTAATACTTGATTTTGGTCGCATTCTCATTGGATTCACAAATTATTAGAGTTGCAAGTTTCCTTATATGTCTGCGATAGCTTTTTAAAATCTTGTCTTTTTAATGTCTCGTGAATATAAATAATAATAATAATAACATTTTATTGTTCCAAGTCAAGGTGTACATAATTTACAGTAATATTGGTATCTGCACTAACCGTATCGCAGATATCACAATTTCATATAATTAGTTCTATAACAACAGTGACATAAACATATTTAATAAATAAAAATTAATAATAGGTGGTTAAATTGCAAGTGTGTGAATATGTAAGACAAGTGTGTGTTTTGATTCTGTTTTAAGTAAAATGTATATGTTTTGAACTACCTAAAAAAATATATATAACTAAAAAAAAACCCTTACTTTTTGCTATCACAACAAAAGTATCTTTGTTAAATAGATTTGGAATGTAGCTGCCAAAGTGACTGCTAGCATCGAGCCCCTGCCGATAATTATTCATTAAAATTAGTTTACCAAAATAAACAGGACAAATAAACATTTCTATTGGCGTAAACTTCACAGTTTGAAGATAGCAATAAAAAACGGATCCGTCTATGAATATAGGCTATCGAAGTCACGATGATTCACTATGAAATCTGTACAGAAAAAGTTTTATGCGGTTTCTGACATCTCTAGTACACAAACTTCAGTAGGTCGGACAGAGTTCTTTGATCCTTATAAGAAAGAGATCCGATCGGTATCAAAAAAGTTGTTGGTTAAATTGTCCATTGTATTTCTAAGTCTGTAGATAATATTTTTTACAAAATTTGTACAATCTCGAAAAAGAAAAAACTGTCTGAAGAACATTTTCCCGCTTACCCCATCCAAACAAACCTGAATAAAAATCGAGGTCGTTTTGTTCCTTCTTCTGAAATCAGAGTATATATATATGTATACTAACAAGGTTTAATAAAAACCGAGGGCATTTTGTTCCTTCTTCTGAACTCAGATTGTACAGATGTATTCAAAATACAAAAGCGTAAAAAAGCGGAGATATCAAAATCTACCACTTATTTCATTATCGGTGGTTCAAATATTAAAAATTATACCTTGTTTACAAAATATCCCTCGATTTGTTGACCCGTAAAAGTCGAATTACAGTCTAATCAATAACCGACGACAAGACAATGACAAATCAAACACCATTGTTTATAGATAATTTACGAGTTTTTACAGAAGTACTTATATCAACTCAAATGTTCATTAAGATTGGAACAATGCAAATGGCGCGCATACAATAACCCATTTTGCAATTTGCGTTCGAAAATTGTAAAAAAAACCTCTATAAGTTTTACCCACAGGTAAACACATTCGAATACATATAATTATGTGTATTTCACAACCTATATTTTTAAAGTAGCTATTGTACGTTCCACCTGTCACGTTTGCAGAATATAATTCGATGATGTAATGTGATTCAGACAAACGCCACGTGTAAGCTAACACATATACGATTAATACAGGTCATGGGAAATTTTTATTAACCTCACAAGTACCATAATCCTGTGATGTGATAATGGTGATAATCCCGAGACACAATGCCTATCGCTTTGTTTGTCGCGTTTCGGAATCAACCATTACATATCGAGACACCTAGAAGCTAACAGACCGGCACGACAATAAAAACTGGCGATGGATTCTACATCTTTCGCTGGTGGCAGTTGTTTTTTGGATTACACTGTACTCACAATCAGGAACAGTGCCATCACTTTATCTTGTTACAATAAAAAAAAAAAACGCCCGAAAGACCACACATGTAATGTTAAGCACAAAACAATTGCTTACAAGTCATTTTAATATTCTAAAGAAAAAAAAAATTATCGATATTTAAGGCAATAGGGAAATACCTCTGTTTATAAAAATATTGTTTTCAAAACTATTAAACTAATAAACTATACAATAACGAAAAATGTATGATGTACATTACATAATTGAAACATGATTAATTTCACTTAAGTCGCTAACAATTTTGTTGCACTGCCAGTGATACGTACAGTAGTATCAGCATACCCACCGATAGCTATTCCGTATACTTCTCTTAATTTTGAAGCCATAATAATGACCCAGTAATAAATCAGGATACAGACATACGACAAATTACTTTAACATTGATTGCAAAATTCTTTTCAATCAAACTTACAAACAAGAAGGCGAGTTAATAAAAATAGGAAACGGCGCGAAGGCTGAAGGTGAGTTTCTTTATCACTAATTTACTTAACGAAAGGAATCGATTACGTATTCAATTAAATATTATAATTTATTAATCAAGGGTTATTCACATGCGTTTACAGTCAAAAGTATAAACAAATTAGTGCCGACTCCTTCACTACGGTACTGAAATATTTTCTTAACATCATCAACTGCATGCACATATTGCCTTTTACGCTTTACAAAGGCCGGCAACGCATCCGTGATGCCTCTCGTGTCGCAGGTTTCCATGGGCGGCGGCGATTACTTATCATCAGGTAACTCGTCTGTTCGTTTGCCTCCAATAGCATAAAAAAAAACGAAGGTATTGTTAATAAAGAAAATATTATTAACAAAGACATAATATTACGAAAGAGGAAGAAAAACAACTTACTACACACATTACCAGCAATACTGGAAGAACAACATCATTAGCAATCTCTAAACTATATAAATGGCAAAACGACACTTCATATTTGTAGGAAAATTTAAATACCTAAAATTTTGTTGTATTTAACAAATTCATGGCACCGGCAAAAAACATTGTCTTTAAAAAACATAACAGTGGTATTTTGAAATATAGAAGTCAACTCAATCAACTCTTGTAGTCCGGTGGAACCATAGAGGTCTTACGAAACCAACAGTGTAGGAGCGTTCGAAAAAAAAAAACTGTATATATATTTTATAGGTGCAATAAATCATCAGGATTAGTACGTAGACGGTGCGTACTCCCATACGTATATGGCGAATGTTTAGAGCCCATTCTTGTTCCATTGTTTCGAACATGTGGCGTGGGTGAACGATTGTTGCACCTACCCGACCGTTTTGTGGGTAACTGATGAATTGCAGCGTGCGATACGAATTAATCTCAATTGAAGGCGTACCATTAAACGGAAATGCTAAGCACGAGGTTAACTTTAATTAGATATTTCTGTTTAAAACTCGCTCGCTGCGTTGGTCGCATTAATTTATATTTGACTTTTCACTCGGGATTTGTACTTTTTCTGGACGAAAGTTGTTTTATGTCCTTTTCTATACTTTTGACAACATGTATGCATAATTTCATAACAATCGGTCAAGTAGTTAAAGCGTGAAAGGGTAACAAACAAACATTGTCACATTCGCATTTATAATATATTCGTACTCGTATAACACTATTTTTGCCATTAAATAATAATAATTGCAAACCAAATCTATAAATATACGTCCCGCTACAAAAATGCATCTTTCTGACAGAAAGCAATGGCCTAAACCCAATTTATTTGCTGTTGGAACCACAGAATACTAGGAACGGATATTACCATAAATTTCCACTTACGAAGGAAACAGGTAAAGTGGTTTCAAATTTCCTGCAAGTGTTAATATACTATGGAGCCTATGACGTCACTATCTAAAGCCAACATGGGAAGAAGCTCGCATGGCAAGTATTCGCAAGTACGAGAACGTGATACTCTGTACATCGATTCGTTTCTCGGATGGATATTGTTCGTCTTTACCAGACGGAAGGAATGGATACCTATTTTATAACATATTCATAAATTAGTATGGAAATGAAATGAATTCAACTATATAAAGAACGAACTTATAGTCGCAACGTAACATAAAGAGTTATTCAACAAGTAGAATACTTATATCGTTATTTCGACAGAACGAAACATCTTGTTTAAAACATTGCTTTATTTATTACACGAATAAAATGTATGTACACTTAAAGAAGCACTCACTGGACGTATAAGCAATTGGTATAATTGATGTCAGACAAGTCACTCGACGAGACAGAAGCGTCATCAATGAGTCGCCGCCGACGCTGCGCCGCGCCGTCGCACAACTGTACTTGCATGAACTATTTATATTTCATACTTTAATGGTCTTGATATCTGGTCTATGACGGGTCGTTTTAACTCCCAATTAATAGTATAAAGTTGTTCAAGTTTATCAAATACTATATTGACACTTCTTCTGATAATAGGCAAGTGATTTGTGTACTTAGAAATCATGTACATATTTTGTTTCATACAAAATCTGCTTATTATAATACAGAGGTAAGGTTTGTAGGAAACCTATTGAATGTATTGATCCGATTCTGAAAATTATTTCTTCCTTATTAATGCTACATACAATACCTTACTATAAATATTACGGGATTGTGATTCATTGGTTCTTTTACGCCATCTACTTATTAAACGATTGTTATGACATTTTGCATCTAGGTAAGCACATAGGGTAGGGTGTACCTTTCATCCAGAAAAGGGTACTGTCCTCGAGGGTAGCTCAAAACTTAATTACCGCCAGATTGTATTGTATTTAACGCGTTATAATCGCGAGTGATTGTTAGCAACACAATATCCTTTCATGATGGCGCACACAACCTTATACCATTAACAATTATAGCAACTCAAAACCAAAACCGTATCAGAGATGGTAACAGAAAAAAAAAACATAATCACGTGATAATGAATACGTATTACGTGATAAGATCTTGAAAAACTAATATCGTCAACACGTACGTACAATGTCTCAAGTTCGACAAATAAATATTACAAACGGAGACGAGAGAGCTTGAAGCGTGGGCGCGAACAATACACGGTGAATCATCAGGCACAGCTGTGAATGAAATGTATATTAGACAGTAGGTCGGTGCTCCCGAAACAAAAATAGACGAAACGTTGTTGTAACTCGTAGCGCGTTAACTATTTAAACGCTTTAGACTGTTTCAGGTAAATTAGTGAGATTTAACTTTCCTTC
The DNA here is from genome assembly GCA_035772565.1 of Antheraea assamensis. Classification (NCBI taxonomy): domain Eukaryota; kingdom Metazoa; phylum Arthropoda; class Insecta; order Lepidoptera; family Saturniidae; genus Antheraea; species Antheraea assamensis. The sequence goes on along the minus strand of JAQQSE010000182.1, from coordinate 87,321 downwards.
TTCGGTGGCTTGCGGTAAAAATAATTTCGAAAGTTAATTATTCACCGACTGAACTGTAAACTCAAGACGCGAGTTCTCTCCGAGTGCTCCTTATTGAGAGCAGTATTCTAACAATTATATAATTATTTTTTTATATACGTTTGAATACAATTTAATGACTCCTTTAAAATACTGTAATTTAAAAAAAAAACACTCACTCAAACTCTTAGAAATATGTTTAGGACTACATTCGTTACAAATAAATATAAGGTAATATATATCCCCAGTTAAGTTATCCGTGCCTAAATTATTATTTTCACATTTTGTAACGATTCTTTCACCGTCCATAGGAGTCGTTTGACAATCGATATCGATCGATATAAGAGTGACTCTTGTCACTGAAGTCAATCAGTCCTTGGAACTCCTATCTCTATGAGGAGCAAGCAATTTGGTTGAGTTCAATGCCAAGAAAACACAGGTCTGCGTATTCTCATGCAAAAAATCCCCTTTTTCTCCTCCCCTCACTCTTCAGAATGACTCGCTTGTAAAGAGTGACAGCTTAAGTATCCTAGGGATCGATATCTGCTGTGACCTTAACCATCAGGAACCATGTTGTGAGTGTTATCTCCGCAACATCTAAGAGATTGGGCATCCTGAACAGTGTGCGACGGTTTTTCCCGCCCGGCCAGCTAAACCTTCTTTACAAGGCACAAGTTAGGCCATGTATGGAATACTGTTCGCATCTCTGGGATGGTTCCGCCCAATACCTCCTCGATGCCCTAGATAGGTTGCAGCGGCGGGCTGTCCGCATTGTTAATGATACAGACATCACTAACAACCTTGAACCGCTACAGTTACGAAGAGACATCGCCTCATTGAGCGTGTTTTATCGGCTGTATCATGGCGAGTGTTCTCAAGAATTATTCAACCTCATCCCATCTTCTCCTTTCCACCTCAGAACCACACGGGCGTGTACGCGGCTCCACAGATTCACAGTAGAAACCTTCTCGGCAAGAACGAAGAAGTTCGAAAATTCTTATCTTTGTCGTACTGTGAAGATGTGGAATCGCCTCCCGGCTAGTGTGTTCCCTCCCTCTTATGATATGGGGTCCTTCAAACGAGGCGTGAAGAGGCACTTTTGTAGGTCGGCATGATGACGACGACTGCCGTTGGTATTTAACACCGACAGTCGCCGTTGTTTTTGGACTGTACCGTACTTACCATCAGGTATTGCACAGTCATTTTGCCGAACTTATATAAAAAAAAAAAGATTATCGTAATATTTATATCTTGCAAGAGTTCTTCAGCTGGGACAAAAACCTCTTCGCGACAGAAGGAACGCGCACAATCACCAAGCTGACGTATTGGCGATTTCAAAACAATAAATACACAGTTGTATATTTTTCTCACAAATGGTAATTCTACTCTTGAGATTTCTCAGGTTCAGGTTTCCTCGGAATCTTTTCCTTCAGCGTCAGCCGATGATGTTACCCATCTATAATTGTAAATATACGCGAATTCCGGCAAATTTGTTAATACATATCGACGGTCAAACCTGCGAACATGGAATAGTTATACCGCCAGTTCTGAGTAGTCCGTTACTCGACCACAACGAGTTTCTAACAACTGACGACAAACGTACAGAGTACCTAAATCTAAAACCAGTTGAAACTGATGTGTACATACAGTCGTGTCGAAAGTTCCTAGACGATTGCAACATTGTTCTAGACGGTCTGAGATATCTATCATATCCAGCGACACTTCAAAGAACGTCATTCGATTGTTCCGCGAGTGGGACACTTTCACTCCCGAGCCCCGCGACCTAATATTAAGTCCTCATGATACAACATTCCGATATCGGTCCTAAAGATATTATATTATAAAGTCGCGTATTAATATTAACATGCACGTCACGTTTCGTAAAGGTTATACAGTCATAAGAAATCTATCGGCTATCACATTATTATAACGCTTTCTATTTGACGTAAACAATTCAGCAATTATATATATATATATATTTATTTTGAGTACGCGTATGAATACATTAATATATTCTGAATACATAGATAATGACAATTGATTAGAGACCTACATGATATTTTTATTATCTTACTTGCTGTTTCTGAGTTTTGTCAAGCGTTTTTTTTTTTTTGGTATTAATTAATATTCGTCTGGTAATTTTATTTTCACTCATATGTTATCATTTTTACAATAAAAGCATTATTGTTAATTTCTATAGGTAGTGTATTTTCACTTCTAACAGCATTTTAATTTTCGTGTAGAAAATTTCATAAAAATCAGTTTGAGAAAAGCAACTTTTAATTAAAAAAAAAATTAAAATGTCATGATCGATCATGTAGTTAACGCGTAAACAAACAAACCAACTCGTTATCGCATTCATAATATTAGTAAGAATATCACAAACTATAGAAAAAAAATATATATTATAGATAATATCTCATTACTTTCAATGTTTTATTTGTATTTCATCTTCAAAATCTTTTTACGTGTGAACGATGTCACGGACATCAATTAGTATTTGAATAGTTAGTACAATCTTATACAAACGAGACTAAAATTACAAACTACTTTTGATACCTACCGTTAATTGCCGAGCGATGAAAAGACGTTGCATTTTGTATACACTTTCGAGCGAAGCATTATGTCTATACATGTCTGTATATAAATGTTTGAGACGAAGACAGCGGTTCTCAACCACCGTATCGCAAATACCTGTTCAAGTGTATCCTGAGATTTACAAACTCTCTTTTCCTTTACTTTGTACTATCAAAACTGTCGCATGAAAGTATGTATTTATACGATGTCGCATACATGTAAAGAATACGTTAATACGTCGTTGAATGAATAAGGTTGAGAACCGCTGCTCTAAGATATACTACTATATACAGAGGCCGGTAATGGATTTCATCGCGCACTAATTAAATAGTCTACTTCGAAATCCGATAGTAGGTATCACATTGTGGTAATATGTTACATGAAACGAGGCTCGGCGAACTAGTCTGTCATTCGTCGAGCTCTGGTTACGAGAGCAGTTCAATAACGTTCTTGTTATGTATTTATTAAACTAAAAAGTGCCCGTGACTGCATTTGCGTTATATAACAATAAATTATAACGAGTTACAGTAAAAAAGGACAAATTCCTTTTCTATAATGATCGGTTAAAAAAAATCAAATTTACAGATGTCAGATACACGAACATCCATTTTTAATACACTATTATTAGAAGTAGTAACGACTCCGTCCGCGTGAAATTACATATTGTTTCAACTTTAAATGTTACTGTAATCCAATTGCAATAGAGAGCGATGTTCATTCATTCAATTCGTTCAGTAATTGTTTACCTTTTATTTTCAAGAAACCTAACGAATTTTATTCCAAAACTAGCTGACCCAGCGAACTTCGTACCGCCTAACAGTCGATTCTTTATAATTTTTAATACTTATTCTGCTATTCCGGACGCTACATAATGTTAAATGTTAACATCGTATAAATATTGACATTCGTATTTATACGATACTAACGTCACTCAATTGTTTTTCCTTCCCGGAATAGCTCTCCACTAAAACTTAAACTTTATAGTTTGGTATTAAAGTTCAAATTGACTTATAAGTATTATTACGAATCGTTTGTATAGGAGTATAGAAAAGTGTTGTTTTTAGACTTATTCAGGCATTTTTTTTTTTATTTTTCTCTTCGTAAGAACCATCCACGTACTTCAAGGAAAATTAAAAAAAAAAAAAAATGCAAAATCGATTCAGCTGCTCTCGAGATTTGAGCTTAGCAACACATTCATTTAGCAATTCATTTTTATATTATAGAAGAAGATATGACAACGGAACATCTGTATGTTATAGAAAACAAAAAGCTAAGTTGAAAAATGTAGATGATGGTCGTAACGTTTTATTATATAAAGATATTTTCTGTAAACTTCCTCGCATGTAACATGATTCATGAATGCATATACAGATAGCGAACAATACTTAGAAATCCATTAGTGTTTCAACCGGCCTGCGGTAATTATTTTTTTTAATTCGTTTTACATTTCTTTAACAACGCTTTACCTACAATATATAGGCATATTGATTAATCATAACTTCTAGATCAATGCACGTATGTTGTAATGCACAACAGCAAGAGCCCAAGCCGAGGTCCCACTGGCCCTTGTGCTCGTTGTTCAATCGGTTGAGCGTCTTAAGCGTTAGTTCGGTGAAGCTGTGAAGCCACCATAAAGTGTCACCGGCGTAGGTCAGTTAGAAAAAAATAAATCAAACCCATTCCTGGTAAATTCTTAATAATATAATTTTATGAAATCTATTGTATTAATAGCAACACTAAAGAGGCATTTAACAATCGTAATGTGTAAAAAGCAACTAGTAATGATGATCATAATTTAATATTAACTTAACAGTTATTCTATAACTACTAGCGGGTCCAATAGACGTGGCCCTATCAGATCGCAGCGCCACCTAATAGGGCCAATTGAGAATCTAAACCATTCTTGAATACACCCGAATCCACGCAAAAAATGTCATCAATATCAGTCCAGCCGTTTAGAAGGAGCCACATACAAAGATACAGTAATTATATATACTTATAAAGACTTCTATATTGCTACATACCTTTATATATATAAAGATTCTTGAAACTCTACATACGATGTAAAAGACACAAATACTGTTACCAATGTTAAAATAGTATTTTCGGTCTAATTTGCAGTTCTACGGCCTACATCGATTTCAAAATGCTATATTTTATTTAAACATACATGACTCAGTCCAAGGAACGATATGTATTATATAGACTTTCGTAAGTATATACACATATATCCTATATTAAAATGCTGAATAGTTTTGTCTGTCAGAACATACTAACCTCAAAAGGTACCAGTCCGATTCGAGAAATCTGCCAATTTACGTCACACTGTCTATTCCGTTTATTGACAAAGATTCGAGACTATATAACAAGCCGCCTAAAGAGCGGACACGAAATTTAATAGATGTGGATCCGAGGAAAAATATATTGATGGTAATCACTACATAGTATAAAACAAAGCCGCTTTCTCTGTCCCTATATCCCTATGTATGCTTAAATCTTTAAAACTACGCAACGAATTTTGATGCGGTTTTTTTAATAGATAGAGTGATTAAAGAGGAAGGTTTATATGTATAATAACATAAATTAAATAGTGGAGAAATACTGTTATTTTTGAGGCTACTCCAAATTGAAAGCGTGCGGGCCACGGGCAGTAATGAATAAATCAAAACTACTGGATCGATTTTAATCATTTTTTCAGTGAATGACATAGGCTATGTATTTTATACGCGTGCGAAGCCGGAGCGGGCCGCTAGTATAATTTATTTCTAAAATAAACTTATCAATAGGAAACAATCGAATAAAATTATAGACAGATAAATTATGTTAGGAGCCTAATTACTTGATATTCCTTAACAAGTTTTTTTTTTTATGGTCATAAACAAAAGGTTAATTTACTAAAATTCTTACTATGTATTACGAATTTAAGTTTAGTATCGATTTAACAGTTCACATAATTCGTTGTGGATGGCGGAAACAGGGGCGGAAGCGGCTTCATGGTCCGTGGCGCACGCGCACACTATGACGTGACGTCGTTAAGGACCACACTAGCCACGTACATTACCGAGTTGTAGTTATTACATTTATAATTCTTACGGTATTATTGTATTTTAAATTACTCGTGTTTAGAGAACACAAGAGTTCACAGTACATATTTTACCATTTACTAATAATCATCTCACCCTTATCCCACCTAAGTAGGGTCAGCACAACATATTTTCCATTTCCACTCTCCCCTGTCAGATGTCATCTCAGTATTCACCACTTTTTATACACTTATCATTTTGCACACAATCCATCATTCATCAATTCACAATTTTACTATTTACCAGTATTGAAATAGTCTCTTTTAAAATTATAATTGTTTTGGTGCATTTGAGAAAAATGATGAGAGCGTATTTTTTAGGATTTGCGACACCTAAAAGCGACTCCATGACGTTGGTTGGTAATTGGCTGTCAAGTTTTCGTGAGAACTGATAATTAATTATATGCAAGGTAGTTATCAAATATATGTATGACAAAATATATTCATAGCCACATGTGTATTTGTGTGTACTTTTAATTTGAATATGGTGGTAAATGATAATTTATTGTAAGTTATCGTGATAAGTTTTTTTTAAATTATAAACTTTTTATTAAGGTTAACTGTCTGTATGTATTCTTTTTATTTGATTACATTATACATTATTATTATTTGATAAATAGTTTATTCTACTTCTTTTTGGTATCTTTCTTGATTCGCTATATAAATATATAAAAAAATATTTTTAAAGCTTTGTATAGTTAATTATAACTTTGTAATTAAAACGTTATCAATTGCATTTAATGTCTTTTTAAGCTATACAAGTATAACTTCTTACGCGTGTACATAAATACACACATACGATTTTATGTTACCTTCCTATGGCATAAAATGGTATTTTTTTATATTAAAAAACATTTCAACTTGGCAACATTTTTATGTCACATACGATTACATATATGCGAGGGCGAGCGCTGCATCATTAAGTTCTTGACGTTGTTTTAATTACAGTTTTATATATATTATACCAGAGATTTAGTTTGGAACAAAATTCTCGTCATTCAAAGAACTTTGCTGTAGTAGCGTGTGTTGCGAAAAAAATTTTTTTTTTATTGATTGCTGCGTTGAAATTAATATACGTTAATAATAATAGTGTGCTCACTTGAGACAACTATCGACGTAGGTTCGATTCTTACAAATAAACAGAGATTTCAGTGAAGGAAAACTTCGTGAAGAAATCACGTATGGTGAAATGTTATTTATATCTGCTCAAATAAGTATATATTGAGGGCCAGCTGTATTTGAGAGCCGGGAGCCGGTCAGTCTAGGTTTTAGAGTGTTACCATCTTTGGTTACATCGTCGCTTAATATCAGGTAAGAATATAGTCTAAGACTAATCCCTAAGTGTTCTTACACGGAGAAGGTTTTTATGTTATCCATATTACTTTAACTCGCCACTACACAGCGCTACAGTACAACAACACCTATACTGTGTAACCGATCGCCAAAAATATTCATAGCTTTAAATATTTACACAAAGTTCATTTTGCTATGACTCAGCTATTTATTACAAAAAATAATAGAAACAGATGGTCGTCACGGACGACAGATTCGGACGGCAGATGTGAACATTTACATTAATATTAGATTTTATCATTAATAAAAACCAATAAAGAAAATATGCAGCTCACACAGAGCAGCAACATAACACAATCCGTAGAGAGCGTTGGCGTAGAGGGGACATGACGGCACAGGAGAGCGTCATGTCGTTTGCCGTGACGGCATACAAGTCAATTTTACTACTAATGCGCGCAAATAGATGTTTCACGTGAAAAAGCTTTAAGAACATTTCTGATCACGATCGTATGTATTTTTTTTTTTTTTATATTATAGGGGGCAAACGAACAGGTGGGTCACCTGATGGTAAGTGATCACCGCCGTCCATAGACACTAGCAACACCAGGGGAGTCGCAAGTGCATTGCCGGCCTTTTAAATATGTGGGCCTCCGGCGCTCTCACTGACCGAACGAAACGCAACAGTGCAAGCACTGTTACTTCACGTCGGGTTTCTGTGAGAGGGTGGTACTAGCCCGGGCGAGCCGACCCATTCATGCTGAAACCAGTAATAGCTTCAGCGTAGCTCTACCACCTACAAAATGTATCGATGACGGTGATAATAATTCACAAAAATATAATTTTAAATATTACTTTAACATCATAATCTCAACAGAGTCGAAGATATACAATATTTCATCAGCAAGCAAGCAAGTTGAACGGAATGCGATACGCGATACATTTAGTTCACCTTTATCAAATATCAAGAGTATCATTTGACGTTTCAAGGGGATTACAAGTTTCGATATAGCCGAGATAAAAAACAAAGGTTTTTTGAAGCAACTTAAATTTCCGTCGTTTTATGTAACGAAATATATTTAACAATAGCAAAGAAATATTACAGCAATAAGATACTTTTATCTGAGGTTTTTGGGATTTCAAATGAGCATTAAAAGTTGAAATATTAATTTTATGAATAAATTCTTATGACTTCTCCTTTTAGCGTATGAATAGTTTTTCTCGTTTGTCTGTTATAAGTAATAATTGTTATCCTTCAGACTTGGTTGATTTAGAAGAATAATATCATTGGACCTTATCACACATTTTTTACTTCATTTATACAAGTTCTTAAGCCCTCATTTTTTTATTGTTTGTGTAACCTTTAGAAAAGGTACTGATAAAACCGTATCCCTTTGCTAGAATGTTCTAAGCAATTCCATATGCATGGTGCCCATTATTATTTGTTATTCATTTTACTTGTGCATCACAACAATAATAATAAACAAAGTACATCACGCTAACGATCGATAATAGCGTAAATTGTAGGATTAAAGAAGCCTATGTTTTTTACTCTGGTGAGATTTGCTAGTTTTGTCGTGTGATTAATAATTAATTCGTCTACTCGGATGCAAGCAACAAACATCTCTAATTCTCAGTGGTACTTGAACATAACAAATTTAAGATTTCGATCGAATTATATTCCTTCTATAAGGAATAACTGTTTAATTCAAACGACATCATGGAAATATTTTGGACTTTTCAGCTTCGGTTCATAATAATTAATACCTTCCCTTTCTCATCTTTCTATTTGTATTACATTACAACAATATTACTGATCAGCTGATGGGTAAGCACGCTGTAATCCAAAACATCGGTGAACAGACTATCGGTAGCAGTATATCTATCCAGTCATGTCGGCTTTTAAGCCTCTCGACATTTAAGTAATCATTAACTAATCCTGTGACAAATCAAAAGTCTAAAACATGCACAGACACCTACTTGCTAGCTTGAATATTGGATATAATTTATCACCTAATTCTGACATGATTTAAACACTAGAAGACAAATGAACTATGCCATATTTCAGGTTCAAGAAGACCAATAACAGTTTTGTAGGTAATAATGTTCGGTTTTACAACAAAGTCCCATAGTACATTATTGATTTGCTGGATATTAAATTCGAGCACCTCAAGCGGCTTTTGATACCAAAAGGTTATTATAGTATTGCTCAATGTGAGAACGATAGTGACGACGTCTGGAAATAATTACCCTTCTTTGTGCAACCGCTAAAATCGATTGTAACTATAATGTATTGTTATAAAAGTATGTGTGATAAAAATGACATATAATATTGTATTCATTACCCAATATTATTTTGCCAATTATCCTACTACTGGACAAATACTTTATTCAGGGGAAGGTTTATTTAACTGAATATTAATTTACAAAAATACGTTCCCAGTTAAATATTAAAGTCAAATAAGAACTAGTAAAGGCAATTGGTCGCCTTTGGACAACAGACTCGGATTAAGCATATCAAATTCATTTATATGTCACCTGAATGCCGTACCGTATTACAATGCATTTTTAACTCTGCCAATTAAATGTTTTTGCGTCCGAAATCACATCCGTGACGTCCGTCACGCTGTCATCCGTTTGTTGTTTCATACGAGTGTGTAAAAAAAGCAATGACACCAACGAAAAGTTGGTTTTGGTCGCTTGTTCAATAATTCTGCCAATATTATGATCTACGGACATATTATATATTATTATAGGTTACAATAACGTATACATTTCTTTTGGCAGGAAATATATATATATATATATATATATATAAATAAAAATGAATGTTCGTTTATTTGAGATGGATAAACTCAAACAACGTTCAGCGGAAGTGCTGTTATTTATGAAGAAAATGTTTTACCTATTAATTTTATTAATACTCACCGCTAGGTGACGTTTTATGCAAAACTCTTTCGAAGACAAAGTCAAGCAAGGTTGCTGGTGTAAATATAAAAATCAAAATTATATATAACTGGTGCCTACCGTCTTAGATCAAAAGTTCCATGGCGAAATAAGTGACTAACAGAGAAATTTACTTTCTATTTATATAATTAATAATTGCAGATAAATTATGACTGTATCTGTATTTCCTGTATTATAGGAAAAAAACGAGAGCTTCAGGCAAAACAACTTAGACAAATCAACATTACTATGCATTAGATATTAATATTCAGGTTACGTGCCAGAACATAAATAGTCAAAATTACGTTTCCTTTGTCTATCTATTTAATTTTATTACTTTATACTCTCTATCCCTCTTACACTCACTATTCATTTATGATATAATATTGACTAAAAGGTAATTTAATTCTACGAAAATATTGATACTTTGACCATTTTAAACGTAAAAAGTAAAAACAGATTATTTTGACACATAAACAAAAAATCTAACAAAAAAAACGCTTAGTACTATAATTGTATGCTATTTTGTGTATCAATTTAGTGAAATCTCATTAGAAAATTGTAATAACTGAAGTGCAAGCCTGTCGTGATTGTTACAAAATAAAACATTGCAAAAAAATAATCAATCAGCAATGTTAAGAGAATGCAGTATTATAATATACTAGCTATTGCTCGCGTTATTATAGACTTGACCTATGCCTCGGGAACAGCACTAATTTCTGCATGAAAAGTGCCCTAAGTCCTTCTCTGTACCCTGAAAACGTGTACACAAAATTTCTTGATAATTGTTCGAGTAGTTAAAGTGTGAAAGCGTAACAAACTCACACTCGTATTTATAATATATTAGTTAAGATCAAAACAGAACCACTATATCGAATACCTATTCGCAGTACATCGTTTTAACGTGATCTGTACATTTAAAAGAAACTAGAAAGTTCATTCATTGATTCGAGAACATCGCGTTGAGAAGCGCGCCGAGCTGTGCAGCATCGAATTCAAATCGTACGTGCCGTGTGTCGCTGTGCGAGATTCGTCGAATCACGCGAACCACTACCACTCGTATTCGATACGACGACGCGACATCTCGATTATTCGGTACACACGTAAGATATCATAAAGAGTTAAATTTCGTTGCACAATATTAATTTGATTTAAACTTTCACGAACATAAATTTTTATATCCGGCGCGCGCCATCTCTACATAAATAAATTATAATGCATTTAAATATTTACAGTTAATTATATTTGTTAATAATTATGTAACGTGATTATATACCGTATCCTTAATTTCCAATCAACTCTTCCAAGTACTATTAAATGTATAATGTACTTTGAAACGTTGATTAAAAGACGTTAAATTAATTTATTATACAACTATCCATTGCACGCGGCAACGATCGCGTTAACCCCTCGGACTGTCCAAAACCATAAAGGTTTAAGTTCCATACAAACGAATGTAGACCTCATGAGGCAAAGGTCAACAGACTGTTGGCAGCATAAGATTAAAAAATTCGCTGATTTATTTAAAAAATTTGAAAAACAACAAATTATGTATTGTGAAATTACAATTTTTTTTTTTGGGAAAATGTATTTTTAAATTCTTTTCTTCCTTTGTACGAACCTTTTTTTTTACTAAACCATGAAATTTACAATGGACGACATCATGAAATAAAAAACATAAATAATACTTCGAAATATAAAACCAAGTGACAAAAGTCCTAAAGACAAAACATTATTGAACATGGAATATATATTTAAATAGGTAAGTAAACCAATCATTTAATGTAATATGGTGACAAGTCAAAAAATATGTATTTCCCAATACACCAAAACCCGTGAGTTAAGACGGTCAGCGCCGAAGGATCCAATCCAAATTACTCTAACTTAATTTATTTTAAACTACAAAATAAAACTAAAAAGATATGAGTGCTACCGATGTTAGGTTAACACTGACATATTACAATTTGGTTTAATAATTTATACCAAAGCAATGTGGGAACTGAGGAACCAGGCTGCCGAACGTTTCCACTGAAATCGTTGACTCGATTAAAACACTGTCGGAACTGAGAAATCAGGGTGCCGAATGTTTCCACTGAAATTGCTGATTTGATGCCTCGTGCACCTGCCGTACCGTGGGACGTACGTAACTCTTGGTCAACACTTGTGGTGTGTTGCTATGGCGTAACACGTGTCAAAATACAAACAATTAATAATTTCGGAAAACTATGCACTCGAACGTTTAAAATGTGGGACCGATATTAATTTAACCGTTTATATTGAATAGATAGATAATTTAGTGAACGAACACATGATGTCTGTTATTACAGTACAGTAGCAGGGAAGCCGGGTCGGGCCAGTAACCCATTTATGAGCAATGGGCGGCAATTGAATTAAACTCCTCACGCCACGGAACGTCCAATCGTAAACTCGTGATTCTCGTTCGATGTATAAGTTACTTGCTTTTCAGTTATTAACGATTAACCTTTTAATACGGTCTATCTCTACGGTCTTGAGATGAAAAAAAAAGTAATTTTACCTTTGCTTTATGCTTATATTCCCAACCAAATATATTTTTATAATTATCTTGGTGTAACCTATATCTATATACATATTATGGTAATACAATTCTGTGCGACTCAATCACGTCAAAAGTACTGAACATATTGGTATACGACTTCTTCGATGCCGTTTCTTTCGTAGACGGTTTTAAGCAACTTATTTTTTTGGGTTCCATTGACCCTTTTGTCATTTTTTTATTTCCCACGAAACCGGCCGAAATCAGTTAGTCTTAATATAATAACATTTAACATATGCAAATGTATAAACCATATATGTATGTAAAAAAACACTATCAATACTAATGACATTGCCCAGTCTTAGGATATAGTAATAACATCTAAATAAACGCCAACTACCGTACACCGGGTCTAATACCCGTCATATTGGCATACCTAGGCGTATTACACTCTTCAGCTCGCTTCATTGAGCATTAAATCAAATGGCAGAAGCTCGATTTAATCCAAATAGCCTAGAACTAATGATTAAGAACGCCACATCGGATGGTCATAGCCCTTGAACCTCAAAGGAACTGTATTTTCAGTATATATAAATACATGTTGATTAAGCGGGATGAGAAGGGTCGCTATTTTCGTACACGTTGTGTTTTAATGAGACACAATGCCTTTATTTTAGTTTATTCCATTTCGGGATGTACGTATTCAGTTGTTGAGGTCTTTCACTTTGTAGGTCTTTCGGTGGCCACCATGTTTTTATATCATACTGGCACAGCGACGTCACGTAGTCGCGCTTAATAAAAAAAAGTCCTAAAATAGGTCAGCCGTGTCGAAATCTATAATACGATTTATAAAATACAAGTAAACTTTATAGAATGCCGACACAATATTGTCAACTTTTTGTCCCTGTACAAGTTATTGGTCACCGTGAGGTATCGAAATTATTACAACGAAGAATCCGATCGAAAAGAAAATAAACACCCAATAAGTTAATATTGGAGATCGATGTAAAAGTGTTGGATACCACTAGTATACTATTATCATAAAAAGAAAATATTTGTTTTCTTTTTTTACTGTAATAGATAAACTCGATAAAAAAAAACTACCATTTTTTTCCACCTATACAAAACTACGCTATCAACGAGTAACAAGCGTTTTTATTATCAAAATTGTATTTTATTTTCAAAATGTAACTAACACTAGCAAAGACCCGAACAAAAACTATAAGCTATAAGTATCCTTATTAATATTATAATTGCGAAAATGAGTTTGTTGTTACGACTTTAAAGCCTTAGCTTATCAACCGATTATCATGAAATATTGCATACATATTGTTTATAGTGCAGAAAAGGACATAGGGTAATTTATATCCAAGAAAAAAATGCTGTTCCCGTCCAATAGATCAAATGTACATTAACGCGAGCGCAGCTGTGGGCAAATGCTACTATAGTATATACTTATTTTTGCACCTTGAGCGACAATTTTGTCTATAAGACGGATAAAATCAAAGTGGAAAGTGATAAATACACTTACCACAAATGCCCGCAACGAGAAATTACCAGATGCGTTTACAAAATACCCGTTCGTCATCATTATTACTCATGCAGTTATTTAACTAGAAGGTACAATAGCCAACATCGGTTTCTGAAAGCCTAGAGCCGTCGTGGCCGCCGCCCAGTCCGTTCTGCATGAGCGACATCCTCGTCTCGTGCAATGGAACGTGACCCACGAATGTCCAATCGATTCTCCCGTCACAAACGGATGTTATTTATCTATACGTACATTACCGTCCGTTCGACTATCAAACATGATTTCATCTTGCATAGCGTATTTGGCGGATCTAAAATTTTATCGAAGCGAACGACCTTACTTTTCATTTCACTGCGATTAACGGAATAGGGTAATAGTTAGAATTATTGAACGCACTCTCTCTCATTGGATGTTGGTTTATCTCAGATTCATAAACTCGACCATTATTTAAGAGATCACCATAGAAGTTGGCACAACTTTAGCATTGTTTCTAGACGAGTTTATTATGCTCCATATTGTTGCCGTGAGTCACCAATAAATGGCGCCGCTGTGAAACTACTTTTATACCGTTCAAACGATTGCCATAAAAATTAAATAAAGAGTATACAATAAAAAAAAAAAAAAACGCGTAGGGTGTCGCGAATGCATCTATTATTACATATATTTATAGAAAGTTACATTAATTACATTTAAAAACTTAATATATCCAATAAATAATTACGTTTTTAATTGCATTTGGCATAAAACAAAAACATTTAAAACGAGACCGTGTCGTTTCTAATTCCCACGTCATCCTTTTACAAAACTGAAATGAAATACGATAGTAATTTAACAAATTCATATAAAAATTAAAGGTCGACGTTCGTTCGAGACGAATGCACCGTAGATGGCAAACAACCGCATCAAGTTGTATGCGGTTGATGGCGTTAGCCCGCTGTAACGTGAAAATGGATGTTATATAACGTGACTTTATGGAACGGGGGACAGGTTCGATCCCCCGGAGTGGAGCCAGCCGTCGAGCGTGCTGCTAGAGCGATACTGTGACACTAAATAATTTCACTCACCAGTTCAAACAAGCATAACACAGATCACTCCCACATACGTGCACACATACACAGGTAGGTACACATATGGTGGAAGACTTTTATTTTTTGCTATACCAGCATATGCTTCACTAGGTCTTATCTGTATGATGAGTTTAACTAGTTTAGCTCAGTTATATTAAAGAAGTAACATCCAAGGCCACAACTCAAGCCGAGCTTCGGCCTCTTTAGCACCCTTGAGCTTGTAGTCAAGCGGATGAGCGCCTTTAGCGGTCGCCTTAGTAGTCCGGTGAAGCTGTGAAGGCCCGATTGGCTAATAGCGTAAGTCGGTTTAAAAAAAAAGAAACATGTCACATAAAACACTGTAAGACAGTAAGTTAGAACTTACTACTTTTACAATAATAAGTGGAATGACTCTGGCACCGAAAAAATAAATAAGACAACGGTTAGTGAACAACAGCCCTAGTAACCTAGTAAAGGGTTCTCTGACTGAGCCAACAAGGCGTTTAATCGAGAAATTCGGTTTGCAGTGTGTTAAATCAACCGGTATCTAATCGTACGGACATCGACTACTGAAAGGAAAGTGGTAGCGATCGTATGATAAAACGATAGAAAGCTGTTGAAATAACGACCGGCTGCGTTACGCATATCTAAATAGATTATAACTCAAAGTTCAAAAATGAATAAATATCCTTTAGATATAAATATTAGTTCCTATATATTTGTTTTGTGTGGTCAGTAAACATTACTAACTAGTTAGAAACTTTGAATTAGATTCAAACTAAAGAAACATTTCAAATGGAACTTACAACTAGTCGATGCTCGCAATTTTTTTTTTCAGGTTTTTTTTCCGAATGCTAGCCTGGCAAGACCACTACAGTTCCACCGGACTACTAAGGGGAGCGTTTAAGGCACTCACCCGATTTGTTTACGCGATCAGCGCAATGGCACTCGGTGCGCCTCGGCTTGAACTGTCGCCGATTTTTTTCATGTACCTCGTCTTGTATATATGAATGAGTATGTCATTGTGCGCGTATCACTCAAAAGTTAGTGGATAGATTTTGATCAGTTCTGTTTTAATTTGACTTCTATGTTCGACCGGCCCTTTTCTAAAAAATAATTATCACGATAGCTTCATTTAATATAAAGTTACCAAAGTTTTGATAAACCTTAATAATAAAATGAGAAATATACAATACAATACACAGTTTACGCAAATAGATCCACAAGCATAAAGATATAAGACTGAAGTATAAAATACAGTAGTGAAGCAATAAGTTTTCATAGAAATTACATATAAACCTTCACCTATTCATTGTTGCATTTTGTAAGGCTTCTTGGGTTACACACGATCGGATGCGTCATCGACGGTTGCCAATGCATATTGCGGTATTACTATCATTTCACAGTTTGACAGTTCAAACACTTCGCTATTGTTACACTAAAGACATAAACCGATAAATATACTTAGGAGTGTTAAATACTGACTAATTTTAAAGAAATTCTGTTTACAACTCCTTCGTAATATATATTAAACAGTTTACTGTAACAATAGAGGTATATATATATATAGTTTAGCATTAAAGTTAACATGCATTTCGAATTTCATTTGTAATCCGGCGAAACTGTGAAGGCCCGTCATGCCAATAGCTTTAGTTATTGTAGTTATTATTAAAAGAAAAGTCGAATTATAGAAATATCAATAACTTTGTTCTGATAAAGCACTTATTTACATACAATAACTGTATTGGCGGAACGCGTTTTATTTTTATTGTTTGTGTAGCTATTACAATATATGCCAGAAAAGGTCGAGTTATGTTATAATTTATAGGGGTTTTAGCGTTTGACCAAAATCTCACCTGATGTTAAATAATGATATGGCCCAAGATAAACATGTTAAAACTAGAGTGGGAATTGGCTCTATTGTTTAGGGGGTTTTAATGAATGTTCGCAGATGTTGTATCAGATGATCTATGTAAAATATTCAAATTGTTAATAGTTGTGCGTCCATACGCCATTACGATAACTAATAATATTATCAGATTTATGCTTTGTTAGGACATAGAGAGTAATAACCTGTGCATAATCGATCACGTTTTATGATTCCTTATCGTGTACAAGCCGGGGCTGCGTCCACGTGCTGTTCGCCACGTCGGGCTGCTGAATTACATAAACACAATTTATTGGCATAATATTTATAAAACATTTCCGATGCTGCTTTCACCGCATTATATACTAGGAAAGTTTCTGCTCCGACGGTGACAAGATTTCTTAATATATATAATAATAATAATAACGATTTCTACTACGCGTTAAAGTTGGAGTTACAAAAAAAATACGGTTTGATGGTCGAACGCCGTTATTGACAAATTCAAAAGTGTACAAGTGAAACCAGTTAATGCTCTCGATTTAAGTGTCACGGTAGAAAAACAACGCATCTGGACCGACGGCGTCGTAACAAAAGTACGTGGTGATATCCAACCAAGGACATTTACAAACTGCTCGCAACGAACATAGACATATAGTTAAAAAAATAATGAGATCATACGATTTGGTGGCAAGTAGGCACCAAAAACTTTACGATGACTGACGCTAGATATTAACTGAACAGATTTATTTATAAAATTCAATCACAAGAACACACAAGTAATGGTAAATAAAACTGTGCAAAATTCTATATATATATATATATATATATAAATGGATGTTGGTTTCTCAAGATCTAGCAGGGTTTGTTCAATCATTATGAAAATTGTCACATCTAAGTGTTTTTTTTTTTAATAGAAACGGGTCATTATGTTATCCAAATTAGTTTGGTTAGCCGATAGGTAGCGCTAGATTGCATTTTATTTTTATGAAGTTTTATATTTTATTTTAACGCAGATAAAATCAGGCGCTTTTGCAATTATATTAATAATAGATTTGTAAGTAACTAATTACTGGATATGAACCTCTCGCCGAGGAAAAGTCCGGGCTTAATTACTACGACAACCAATGTTGTATTAGCAACTTAAAACATACAGAAATTCACAAATTTTAATTTTCCCACATACAATGGTCATACATAAATATTTCTGAAGCGATCAGGTTTCCTCACGATATTTTGCTTCACCGTGAGCCGATAGTGCTACTAATTCAAATTAATAAATATACAAAAAAATCCGTTGGTTCAGGATCCAACCCGCGAATACCAAATCAATATCTCACCGGTATAAAAGTTAACTATTTATATTAAAAGCAAATGTTTAGGATTAACGCAATAAGATTAACATTATAAAATAAATAAGATGTAACTCGGTTCAAAAATATTATTATCTTGTATGAGTGAGTCATGCTGACAGAAGTTAATAGTTTTAAAGAATTTCGGTGAAAAATATTATTGTAACTGGCAAGTAACTGACATTTAGATAACAGACGATATGCCGCGGTGAATAATTCGAATAATCTCAATAATTTTGAATGTGGAACAATGACTCTCAATTATAATGCCACGTCACACGTGTGTTGAAATTGTGACTGATCGCTATTTAATCTAGATTGCATTTTAAGCATAAAGAGTACGCAATGTAAAATATTACCAATTATAATACAATACTAATACCATTCATTTATACAGGTTGTCCGGTAATGAATGTATAACCTTGAAATGGTTTATAGCAGAACTTATGGCAGTTCAGAAAAAAACACATTTTTTTTTATCGTAGCTAGTTCCTAAGATATGGTTTTTTTTTAAATATAATTCCAATTTTTACCTTATTTCACATTCTTGTACATTGCGACCACAAATGACTGAATTCCATTGTTTTTTTTGGTGTTCTATTACCATACACTAACTATGCAAAGTTGAATGTAAAAAATGTTCCCATATTAAATATTTTGCTGTTTAGTTAAATTAGCTTTTTTTCTAATTTAACAGCAATAATTCACTATTTACATAAGATACAATAATGAATTATAACATTATAAAATCTACTCAAAACCGACATTATTTTAAAATTATTGGTCACTCATGTTTTGATACATTTTTTTATACTCCAGATGCTTAAACTTTGTAAAAAACAATATTTTTTTAAATAGTGCCATAGCTGGTCGAACTATTTACTGCTTTGGTATAGTTAGTGTATGATAATAGAACACCAAAAAACCGACAGA
The DNA here is from genome assembly GCA_035772565.1 of Antheraea assamensis. Taxonomy (NCBI): domain Eukaryota; kingdom Metazoa; phylum Arthropoda; class Insecta; order Lepidoptera; family Saturniidae; genus Antheraea; species Antheraea assamensis. The sequence goes on along the minus strand of JAQQSE010000182.1, from coordinate 68,170 downwards.
ATTCAGTAATTTGTGGTCGCAGGTTAGAAGAATATGAAATAAGATAAAAATTTGAATTATAAGAAAAAAAAGAAATCATATCTCAGGAACTACCTAGGATTAAAAAAAAAATGTATTTTTGTCTGAACGGCCATAATTTCTGCTATAAGCCATTTCAAGGTTATCCATTCATTACCGTACAACCTGTATAATTTCATTTTATTTAGGAAACAGCCTATGATACATGGAATATAAATGTCACTTATAGATAGTAAGAAGATAACACGTTATGGACTTTTTATGTCCTGACGTGTTCGGTCTCTAGTAAAATTGTCTAGCAATGTATACCCACGTATGTACAATAAAATTTCGTAGTAGATGTTTCACGTTCAGTATGTAAATTCAAATTACCCTATTAACGAATTTCAAACTCGACCGTCGGAAATTGCTCATTCCAACGCAACCATCTGTTAGATGGGAGAAAACAAAAAGAAAACTGAATAATTACGCGTAAGAAATCGATTTAAAGTTTTAGCCTGAGATCTGTTGTGTGTATTCATTGTAAATATCGAAAAACCATCATATATATACGATGTGTGGTTTGAAATACCGTTTAATTCTTATTAAGACATAAACACTGACACAATCTGAGGCCTGTTTCAGAGTGCAGGCGGGTGCGGGTGCTTATAAATGCATATAGACACCGCTAGCATTTACAGTGATGCTAGCGGTGAGGCGTCTACGTACATTTGAACAACACGCGCCTGCGCAAACACCCGCACCCGCCTACACTCTGAAACAGACCTATGTACGTTTGAACGATATGCGCCCGCGCAAGCACCCCGCACCCGCCTGCACTCTGAAACAGACCTATGTACGTTTGAACGATACGCGCCCGCGCAAGCATCCGCACCTGCCTACACTATGAAACAGACCTATGTACGTTTGAACGACACGCGCCCGTGCAAGCATCCGCACCCGCCTGCACTTTGAAACAGACTTATGTACGTTTGAACTATACGCGCCCGCGCAAGCACCCGCAACCGCCTGCACTTTGAAACAGACCTATGTACGTTTGAACTATACGCGCCCACGCAAGCACCCGCACCTGCCTGCACTCTGAAACAGACCTATGTACGTTTGAACGACATGCGCCCGCGCAAGCACCCGCACCCGCCTGCACTTTAAAACAGACCTAAGTATTGCATACAAATACGCATAAAACTATAGTTATTTTAAATACTGTTAGTTAATCATAAGTCTTAAATGTAATGTTTATTTAAGGATTTAAATAATATAATACAGATGAGTTTGTTTAGAAATAAATAGCCATTCACCATAGTTGAATACAATAGTATTTATTATGAAAACATCAGACTAAGCTCTAGCATTATCTAATCTATAGCATATTATCCCTTAACTGAATGATGCCGTATTTTATAAAAGAAAGCTAATCATGTTAATTGATTAATATAAACATTTTGAAAAATGTATATGACTTAACGAATTATCTAAAGAGACTTTATAGATATACGTTCATTAGTTGTATTTACAGTAATAATTCGTCACCAATTAAGAATAAGAGTTTATTAACCGGATAGTACTAAAAATTAAATTTCTTTAACAATAGCACAAGATTCTCTTATTCACATAAAAATATACATTTCAAAGATACATTTTTATAAAAATATGTGTAAAACTTTTAGAAATCATAAATACAGTATACGACGAATTTTAATACGAATAAAACGTATTCATTGTTTATACACATAAAAGCCAAGCAAGAGCTCAAATGAAGAAACTAAAAAAAAAATTGATTGATATTATTAATCGCTATCAAACGTATACATAATAAAACCTTGTAAAACGAAATAAATATATTATAATAGGAATCTATAATTGGCTTTTATTTATTCTTAAATTGTTTCGATGTTATACATATAATACCTACCTAACTTTTGTGTTATGTGCATTTAATATTTAAAGCGGTCTAAATAAAAGATCGCCGAGGATTGTACAGTTGCTTTAGTGAATTTACCAATACAAACGAATCAGTAAAGAGCGGAAGACATTTGCCGGAGTAAAATGGTCAATTATTGTATACTTAGATTATGTCACAGCGACAATGGAAAGCATCAAGTGAGTGTATACGCGTAGGCGTACGACGAGCAATTCTATTTCGCAGTTCGGCGATTAAAGGCGTTAACTGCAAAGTAGATGTACTACTGACACAGTAGTGCGCGTTACACCACCAACTTGTACAGTTGATGCAAAATAAACTTGTGAAATAAGTACGCTACCTGTATATCAAATTATAATAGATATTTTAAAGTATAAAGAGACCAAAATTAGACCTTAAAGAATAACGTAAAATATGTACCGTTAATTATCAGAATCTGCGAAATGTTTTTACCGAATCTACTCTTTAATTATCATCTCTAAAAGTCTTTGTTTGAAATGCTTTATTTACACTAAGTGAAAAGAATAATTTTACATACGACACTGATATTAGGAAAGTCTTCTCAATCGACATAGGTATTTTATGTTTTATTAGATAAAGAATTTATGTAGGAAACTTCCAGTGATATACAAAATGTTTAGTCATAATTTTTTTTAGCTTAATATAATTTGTCAAGTCCCGAATTTTTGATTCGCTTTATATTATATTTAAATTTACATTACTACTATTAAATTACATTTATATTTGAGTCAAATTCAACAAATAGACACAATGGTCAAACTTGCAAAGTATTACAGCCAATATTTTGGATAATTAAGCGTTAAGAATTTTCAAAATCGTTACACTTCATAAAGCAAACAATTTTAAACTCTGTAACAATTAGTCATTATTATGTTTTTTTTTTTGTATGCTAATGCCTTTTATGTAAAATGCTTGTTCCTAAATGAAGAATGAATGTAACTACGTGTGCATGTTAAAAATAGACAAGGCAGGTGGTTAACCTTTAAAATGTTATATAGCCATACGTCGAGGAAACTCATAGTAAAACTGTATGCATTATCGAGGTTATTTAGCCCATTCAAATCTACATTAAAAGGAAACTAAAATTAAATATAAAATGAAGTCTTTACTTATTTTAAAAGAACAAAAATATTTAAATGTTTCGTTGGGGTTTTTAGTCAAATAAGCATTAAAAAGCCAATAAAAAAAAGAGTTCTGTTAATTTGCATATATGTGGAGTTTCTTGTGGCCTTACGCATACTTCATATAACACACCTATGCCCGGTTTCTGAAGCCGTCAGTTAAACTATCAATAGCTATTGATTCAATAACGTTATCCATAAGACAAGCGGCGTTTAACTGTCAATGTTTCTGAATACAGAATGAGACGTAGACTGACATTTCTCGTGTCATTGTGTATTCAGAAACCCAATTTGACAAGTTATCGAACCGATAGCGCTATTAAACAGATAAACTACAGTTAAAAATGCTTCAGAAACCGGGCACTACTGAAGCAATACATACATATATAATATAATATAGTATATATAATATAATATAAGATAGTATATTGCGATGTCAGTGTTATTTATTCCCGATAAACATGATAAGGTTTTTCACTAAATTTAGACTCGGATATCGTTTCTGAACAATTCCAGTTTCTAGTACAGTATATTAATGTTAAATTTATAGTTAATCCCTTCACAAATTACCTTGGAAACTTGTTCGCAAATAATTTCATATACACTACATAACTTTGTACTTCGTATCCATCCGACTTAACGGGCAATTATTCAAAAGTTAGATATCAAACTAATACAGTGTATAAACGTGTGCTATTTATTAAGCGATTATTTATCGTGGAAAGTGAACCTGTGGTGCCAGTACCGTAGCTGTCTCCGTTGACGCCGTTTTGCCGGTGCCTGTGAACATTAGTCGCAACCACGAGGGCCCGCATGACGCCCAATCCGGGCCGCCAATTTAACAGCACAATCCTTCATCAGTCACTTCCTACGTCAATACAAATACTGTGATGTACATCAACACTGGGACACACAGAGAAGACGAGGTCGGTGCTCACTGGGCCGTATCTGATACACGCACTCACTGGTAATTGTTAACGCTCCCTAACTGCACAGCGATACAGTCTGAACAACACTACCCACTGACAAAATGACGATAAATCGAATGTTTTCAAAATAATTAATTCAAGTCTTGGTTTCGTTACAATTCACTTATTGTTAATTCGCTTACGGTTTCTTAAAGATCGATTAAATTTCACTGCGTTGACAAAAAAATTGAAATCAACAGCTATTGAGAAATCAAAGCAAATCACTTCGTTTTTCGATATATTCGAGTGTAGTTCGGTACTTTCAAATCGTGTAACAATCCGTATCTCGTCAACGCTTTTACCATACTGGACAGATGTTGCCGTGTGCTGTGAGAAAAAGAGAAAGAACTATAGCACAGTGTACTAGAACCGTGGCAACGTAATTGCCTTTATATTCTCACGCAGAAATGAATTTTTACACGAGAGCAATAAAGTCCAATATACCCTATGTCAGTAGCCGCAGCTGAGTCATTTTCCTTTTACGTTATATATGAAAATTCGAGACACCTGGAACAGAAAATTCATTGAGTGCAATAAGGATAGATAACTTAACCGAGCGATATATCGGTGTTTGCCGAACGTAGACCGACCGCCAAGGCCGGCTCACGTCACGTTTTGCGAAGACTAGACGTGCCACTGTGCAGTATTACAATTCGTCATTTATTACTATTTACGCACCTATGCAGTTTATTGCACTTTGTTAATATCGTGCACAATAATTTACAGGTCTAAAACGTATCTTTTTAAATACCTCATAACGTTATTGTCACCGTCTTTGAGACAGCGTAACGGCGTACCACCTAAACGTTTCCAGCAAAGTTGAAATGAATGTACTGTTATTTATTTACCAAATTTATTTGATAATAACTTCTGACTGATAATGCGACTCTTATTACTTATTAATATTTCTATGTAGATATACAATCAGATTATACTAAAAAATACATATTTGTATTTCATATAACTTTTGTAATATCGAAGTATAACGTGACTGTTAATTTCATCAAGCGGTTAAAATGCATGTAACTGCTGCGGTAGGTTCGGTATATTTACCTAACAATGGATATACAACAATTGACGTCAATGTTATGTATATAACCACGTAAATAAACGATAAAGTATAAAAGAAATACATTCAATACAATCTCGACAATGAAAAGGCATGTAAATAGGACTTTATGTTATTACTTATGTATCTTTAAATGTACATGAGGCATTCATTTTTCAGCTATTCTCGTGATATCGAATATTTTGCAAGGTTAATAACAGTTATGTATAAATGAATGTTTTTGTTAAAGATTGCTTTAAATAATATTTTATGGCAGATACTTATGCGCCGTATAGTTTAACATTTACATTAATTAAAGATAAAAAAGTAGCCTCAAAAGTAGGAAGATAAAATGTGAACATTCGTACAAAAACGATGACCGTCGGCAGGTGTTTTGTGATTTTTTCTATATACATTTTCAACAGATTTTATTACTTGTTCCGGGCGTCGCATTGGTTGTTTAGTCAAAATTCATAATTGTACTTAGTTATGCCATCGCGAAAACATCTCAGCAACACTGGGATATAGAAACAGATTTATGAAACCCTACAAAAGGTAGAGGTTAAATATTTTATGTTATGATAATAAAAACAGACACGTATCTCAATATTAACACAGCTTTAGGTGCCTGGCAATAACTTCAACTTCAAGTTCTACTTAGAGGTGGTAGCCAGCCAGGTGGACATTAGGAAGGAGTATCTATCACTATGCAGCGTTTGCATTGCAATGTCGAAAACTACGGGTTCATTGGAGGATTTGAAACTAAATCGAACGACGCGGAGTTCGAACAAGTTATCAGTGAGCCATTATCGCTTCAAAACGTGCCGTTTGTCTTGATTTATTTGACTAAATAAACATTAAAATATTTTCTCTGGCAACGTTCGTTCATCATTGAAGCGTGATCGGTAAAATATGTAAATTTCTAATGCACAGTCCATTTATTTATATATACTATTTGCAAAATCAACAATTATATATATATATATATATATATGTCTAGTCATCTTTTATTGCACACTAACTGTGATTAATGGTTCTGGTTGAGTTTCAAGTTATTTGTTAAATAAATGTTAGTTAAAAATGTAACAATTTCTGTAGGATACGATAAAATACGATCCAAATTAACCCGACGTGTATCTCCAAAGAAATTTCAAAAATATTTCCTTTCATGTTTATGTAGTCTTTTCCTTGTCTCGTGGGAACTACTTATTATATCTTGATTAAGTGTTGGATATATTACATCACCAGTACTACCGACGCTGTGGATAAGCGTAATGATATATAGTCTAGATATAATCCTCATGAAAAACCTCCGTCTGCCACTAAAAGTTTCGTCAAAATGTATTCATTTGTTTCGGAAATTAACTTGCAAAAGCCACAGACACTTAGATTTTATTTGTATACTAGCGGTTGCTCTGCAAGCGTTTTTTTTTTTTAATCGAATAAAAAAAAATGTAAAAATTGTGAGAACATGTACAATTACAGAAATGCTCTATCAAAAACATTTGTAACAACACGCCACCTTCTGTGCAACTGTGTACTGCAACTTTACATCAAATGTCGTAATCGACATAACATCGATTGCTGACACTCTTTAAAGTAATAACATGGAAAACATACATCTACACGGGTATTTCCTTATGACGTCCTGCGTTATTAACTGCGTACTGGGTTGATGATTCATAAAGATTGGGGAAGTCAAGTCGAGGGACTATCTAATGACCTCCTCCTCGACCGGTTCTGTTTTAGAGCATTACGATGCAGACATTAGTTTACTGGCCAACTTTTTCTAAAGGTGTAATGTGTATAACAAACGTGTATCAAATGGTAATAACATTAATTATGTTTGCTTCGAGGCAGACTTATTCTTTTATAAAAAAAAAACGGCAAACGTTTATGACGTAACAAATATTATAAATGTATTATTTGTTATGCTTTCACAACTTCACTATATAACCGACCATCGTTAAATTTTGCATATACGTTGTCAGACGCACAGAGAAGGAGATACGTTATTTACTTTTCATTCAGGAAAAGTACTGTCCCCAAGAGCTAGGACAAACCAAACCTACATTAACGCCCGCGAAGGAGCGGGCAAAAGTTAGTTTTTTTATACTGAATAATAGAATAGCGTTAGTAAAGTGTAAAGCATAGGAAGAAAGCTGGATCTCAGTCCCATTGTTGCAACTCATAGATAGGTGGTGTTCGACGAAAGATTTTCAATGCGTATGTTGTAATTTATAGGATGAGAGTATAGGAAAACGATCCCGAATCACTAATTTGTGGCATTTGCACAACGTCTATATAAATATATACGAGTATGCCATGTTACTAATACAACTGTAATATATACCAGTAAAGAAATTATTTCTTCCACTTCTATTTCTTTCCCTTAATAGATGAAATTTGACAAACCTTCAATTAGTGCTTATCTACGCTATATAAGGAACTCCTGTGCTAAAGATCACGCGTCCAGACCCACCGGTTTCAGTTGCGCGTTGTCTATCAGTCCTATTTTTTTTTTATTAAGTACTACATAAATATTATAAGTATGCTATATGAATTGGTGTATAAACTTAAACTAGTAAGTATTTGAAACGTAACCATGGAAAACAATTGAATAAAAAAAATATATACGAACATTGCTACACAATCACTAATAAATACCATACCATACAATGCCAATACATTGAACGCATTATTCTACGTTCACTTTTACATGTGAATGTGTTGCAACGTGATATATCCAATTAGAATTTAGAAACTTATATAAAAACAACATTATTACACTTAAAACAATTGGATTGTGAACCATTTACGACTGATTAGACATGAGACATGGTGACAACGAACGCATTACTTTATGCGGGATTTCGTGGAAATCATTTAGTATTCATGTAGTTGTAAGTCTAATTCTTAACTTGTAGGTTTTCTATTAGATATGTAGAGAGTATTAGTAATGCACTATGACAACATTGTATTTTTTTTCTTTATTTTATGTGTATGCTGTTTTCACACCTAGAAGAGCGCAATCATCGCATGATTTGACCAATAAAAAAATAAATAATGAAATAACAAACTGGTTTTACCCTCAAATAGTCAAAGGCACGTACACAATATAGAAGATTATGTTAGCAAGTTATGTCAAAAGCTTCAAAAATAGTTACACCAATCTAATTTAAAAAAAAAATGGAAACTTTAAATAAAAAATGTATTCTTTCTGACAAAATATCTAATATATATTATAAATACGAATCTGTAATTACCGTGCAGATGTAATATCTATCTTGCTTACAATTTAGTAAATATATTCGAGTATTATTAGACACCATAGTGTAATGCTTAGAATTTATAAAAACTATAAGTTTAAAACAAAAATATATGTAAACCGAGCCTACCAACCAACCGAACAATATCAATATCTCAGGCCCGAATTCAGAAGAGGTGAAGTGAAATCTCCTTAGAAGATATAAATGATAGCTTAGACTAACGAGCCATTCACAGTCATTAGACACTCGTCTTTCCACCGTAGTGAGTATAAAACGTATGAGAGATATGAACTAATAGCTTATATAATATGGTAATTATTGAAGGAAAACGTATATAAACTTTACTTCTGAAAGGGTTTTCAGGTGATATAAGTTGCGCAACGATCAATTGTGAATAACTATAAACCCCTTTTTCTCCTACATAAGCCGATATATAAAGCGTTTCAAATCAATTATGGAGAACATCGACCAATTTTTTAATTCATCTCAAATATTAATATAGTCTCATTTCATTCGCTTCTTAAAGACTATGAACTGTAGTGACACCAAGTGTACTGTAGACTTATTTATGAATTAGCTCGTTACAGAAAAAAAAACATCAAAGAATAATAATTATGTCTATATAACGTGTTATCACATGAATTATATCCTTACATATTAAGGTGGACGTTACTTCGCACATTCGCTTATGCCCGGTTTCTGAAGCATTTTAACTGTAGTTTATCTGTTTAATAGCGCTATCGGTTCGATAACTTGTCAAATTGGGTTTCTGAACACACAATGACACGAGAAATGTCAGTCTACCGTCTCATTCTGTATTCAGAAACGCATTGACAGTTAGCCGCTTGTCTTATGGATAACGTTATTGAATCAATAGCTATTGATAGTTTAACTGACGGCTTCAGAAACCGGGCATTAGAAATTCAGTATGGAGAATCTTAAGGTGTAAGCCATTTCCGAGTTTCTTCATTTAACCATCTAATTTGAGCCGTTCCTTTTTTTTATGCAATTGGAGGGAAACGAACAGACGGGTTACCTGATGGTAAGTAATCACTGCCGCCCATGGACACCTGCGATACGCGAGGCATCACAGATGCGTTGCCGGCCTTACGGCTATATTGGGATCCTAGCTTCGGTTATTACATCGCATATTGATATATCTTGGTATAATGTCGTACTTTTTATACTGTTCATTGAACCAGAGGTTTTGGCCCGCGACTCGATGTAGTATATTCGAGCCTGTGCTTGCCGTTCTAAGATAATGTTTAATTATGGATTTCCGCAAAATAACGCCTTCACCAATCAAATATAACCTTTATTTAAAAGAACTTTTCCCGCTAACAAATTCTCACACTCACACAAATGTCGCAGAATTACATATTGATAAAATAACCGCATAGATAAAGAAACGTTTCGATCCACATATCGTCTGCCAAGCGTAACTACTTTCTTTTCACGTTCAAAAAGGCAGAGGTAACTCGTCCAGTTTGTTAACATAATGTAAATGTCAATGAATGCCGTCCAACCGGTCCACATGAATTTTTTAATCGTCAACCGTCAGTTGAGCCATTTTGAAAGCTGCGAATATATTTAGCTACGTCAACTAGCCTATTACGATGCTTATATTTACCAGCCTAATAAGTACATGTGACCTTTCGTTGAACGCAACAAAAGGCGTGGCATTTTGTATTTACCGATGAGCATCTATAATTAATGTATTTATCGGAATGAAGAACAACGGAATGTAGGTCCTTGTCCTTGGCACTACAACTGCTAAAACATCTGGTGCTTCGTATAGGTATAATACTTGGAAATGACAGCTATTTTTATATAAGTCTATAACAGTGACATTTTTTTATCACTATTATTTCGCAGGTGATAGGTGAAAACCTGCTACATTTTAAAACTAACGTCATACCGTGGCTATAATAATTTTCAGATATAACAAGTCTAGTACTAGTTAGGCATCTCTCCGAATTATACAAAGAGGTAGAATCACTTAAACCACCTAAATAGCTCCTGCTCCTCATATAACAGACGTAAACTCTACGAATTGTAATTTAGATGAAATTTGGTTTCATAACATATCGTGGAAATTAGGAGCTATAGGTAATAAATCCATAATTTTGTTCAACAAATTATTATTACCATAATATATGAAAAATAGCAGTGATACGTCAAATATTTAATATCTAATAGCTTAGGACCTACCAATACGAAATATTCGTATTCGTTTATTACTTTCATTGTATTATGTATATTTAAGAAATGTGCAAGTGGTATGTGTATTTAACAAGTGTGCAAAATTCAAACAAACACGTAACATGTGCTACTCGGCTTTTAGATATATTAATATTTGTAACTGAATAATAAAAAATATTAGCGTTGTTACAAAACCTAAAGAGATTATTATAGGCAACAAGGAAAAAGTCTTCATTTTACTTATTTAGTATGATAGTATACACAGAAAAAAATTGCCATTGTTAAATGGAACGTTTTGCAAGCAACATATAAATCACACATACAATCGACATAGAAAGGAACATTGCATGACTACGTACACGTTCGCGAAATATATACCATTTTTTTTGTGTACATATATATTTAAAAGCCAACAAAATGAAGTAGTATTAGATTGGCCTCGGGGCAATTGGAATTCATTCAAACAGCGACGTATCACGAACGAACAAGGCGTTTGTTACGATCAATGTGTGCTGCACTAACGCTATTACCAGAGCATTGGAAGCGAGTGGAATTGACAATGTACACAATTGTCAAGCAGCCAGTGACCCGGTATCCAACTACGTGCACGACATTTTATTTGTAATGCAAAACTGCAAACATCCTATCGTCACGGCGCAACACAACACCACGTAGCGTCATAAATCGTCCATTGTATCAATAAATTCTCATTACAACAAAACATGTTTATGATAAATTGTTCAAAACTATGTTAAGCTTCAGTATTATTTATTACATTATATTTAGACAATTTTTTATAGTTTACTTTAGGATTACATAAACTTTTACCTTGTTATTACAAAAAAGTTAAATACTCGTCGAACACTTGTTTCAAAATAGTTTGATCACAAAAGAGTGTCTTACCTTTGTTTAGACATAGATACTATTTAAATTGCATGACACTTATCTAAGTTCACAGTTATCATTTTATTGTTGTGATTTATTTTATTTCTATTTGCCGGCAAAAGAAGTATCGTAGTAAATTATGAATTTCGTGTGTATAATTAATATGGAAGATGTAGATAAATTACACAATTTTGAAGAATCACAAGTACATGGCAACTACTACAATATTACATTATTGACATTGCGCAATGTATTTATTCTGAAATTATACTGTTGTTCTAATTTACGCAATTTCGAGTATTATTTTAAAGTCATATATTGCTTATTTTAATAATAACATCATTTTCTTTAAACCAAATGTCACAAGAAATATAAACAATTTTACTTCAAATAAATAAATATTGTTAATGAATATCGAAACAAAAATATTATTCGTAAATTGGAACGTTTTTGAATGAAGACATTGAATTGAATGAATGCCATTCAGAGTTGCTTGCATAAAAAACCAAAACCAGATTTTAGCTAGGTACCGCTTAGACACTCTTCTGTAATAAAGTATTTTAAACATGTGTTTAAAATTTTAGACACTGTTTAGTAAAACTCGTGTTAAACACGTGTTCATTTTTTTTGTTTTTGTAACAGGACCGTTAATATTCATTTTTGAAGTAGTAAGTTCGTGTATTTACTTTCAAAATGTAATAACTTCTACCAATGTCTAGGCTAAAATTATCGAAAGAATCAGCCCTTTGATGCATGGCATTGTTTATTAATGAGAAACATTGAGAGCGGCCGACCCTTTGAATTCAGACAGGAAACGACGTAATAAAATGCAAGAGAGCTTTTAGTCCTGCGGGTTTAGTAAAGTGATGTATTATCTAACTCCGTCAATAACTCCCGTCCTTTTATATTTAGATCTGTTCTCAATTGAAAATTCAAGGAAGTTATTTTTACATCAATATTAAATACAATGGTTTTTTGGCGGGATCTTAGTCTGTTATGTAGTGGTTTTTATATTTTATTCATAAACTTGTGTTATAAGACTCTATATTTTCTAATATTGGTAGTGTTTTACGTAATATAGTTCGCTTATTATGCACAAGTGAAGTGGATGGGAAATAATACCACGGAACATGCATTCTGAGATGCCACCAAAATTCCACGGAAAGTTCTAACAAGGAAACCACCGTCTTGTTAGAACATTATAATTATCGCAAGACACTTACTTGGCAAAATATTGTTACTTGACGCTGGCTAGTGCACAAATCGTGACGGAGCCAATAAAATAAAGAAGAAGAAGAAGAAGATTAAATACAATTGCACTGTCAGTTGTTTATCCGGGTTAATTTCCAAAACGGATAAACCGAGTTTGACGGGTATTTTACTCGTAGATAGAGATTTGGTCAGAGTATTAAGCTGCATATCATTACGTTTATCCGTATGGTTTAAACAGTAACGATAACAGCTAAAAAAATGCCCAATAATTTACAATGAAACAGCAGAACCATTTTCATAAAAACGAAACCGCTAGCACCGATTAGTTCATTAATAAGCTACAGCTGTGAAGCATTCGTAAAAAGTAATTACTTGATACTGTACCAAATTCTAAGGAGTGATGTCTGACAAGGCATAATCAACTTTTATATCCATTTCAACATTTCTAATAATCGAATAGTGCTGACATAGCACATTGTTTATATAGCTATACTAGTTACCAGTGTACAGTCTTCGGTGATTAAAGAGATCATGAGTAGGCGTCATCATCATCATCAAGAGTAGGCGGGGCGTTTTTAATAAACATTATTACTATTTAGTTCAGCGATATAACGATATTCACAATTATCCCGTCAAGCAAAAACGTTACGCCACCGACAATCAAAATTGTGTAAGTAAGAGTTAAGTATAATGACCACAATCACCAAACTAAGGTAGTGCCGGCTTTTGTTAGATTAGTCAGATATTGTGTTATACTTCATGGTTTACGTAATAACGCATACCGAGGCAGGTTTCGTTTACACATGTAAGTACTTTTTATTGCAGCACTATGAGAATGGAACTAACAGTAGCTGCAGAGACAATAGACCAACACAAAAAAAAGTGGGCTGTTCCATATATTGGTTTTACATTACTATATTCGTACGTTAATAATTTGGCAATTTTGTTAAAAACCTCCTATGTACTTTGATATTTTTGGTTTTAAAAAGGACATATTCTATGTTAATCATTGTAAAAAAGGCTATAAAAGTAAACGTATACAAATTTGCATATCTATTACTTTATTCTATTATATTGAGTGTAAATCTTCTTCTATCTATATATAATATTCTTCTATCTTCTAGTATACTGATTTCGAAACGAACCTTAAAATCTACAAAATGTAATGTATGTCCGCAAAAACTTTGAAAGCTGGACTTCGCAAAAGATCGGCGTGATTTAAATACTAGAAACCGTGACAAACTAGTCATCCCATATTTCAGACTCAGTAAGACCGGTAACAGTATTTTAGGTAATTGTGCTAACACTATTACATATTACAACATATACAACAAAAGTTTTACATTACCGATTTGTCGGACTGTAAATTTAAGTGCCATGTTAAGCAGGTTTTGGTGTCGGAAAGGTTATTTTATAGGGTGGATTAATATATGACCGAATGTGATGTCTAGAAATGACAACTCTTTCAGTGCATCCACTAAAACCGATTGCAACTTCAATGAACTATACAAATATGTACATCAAAAAGATAATCCCGATGGAGATTCTTGCCGGTTTTTCTCGATGATTGGGTTGTTTTTCGAACCGGTGGTAGTTATGACATTCATAAGCGCCTTTTTAAGGCTTAAATTAAAATAAAATATTTTTGACTTTGAATATTATATTAAACTAGCTATTGCCAGCAGCTCCGCATGCGTTTTTTTTATAATTGTAAATTACTTCTTATAAGATCAGCTATCTCTCAGTAAAAGTCCCATGAAAATAGGTCCAATCGTTTTGGAGCCACGGATGACAGTTAGTCGAAAATAAAGTAGCCTATGTCACCCGCTGTAATTTTAACTATCCGTCAGTTAAGTTTCTGTCAAAACCGGCCTAGCCGTTTCGGAGATTACCCGGAACATACAGACAGACAAAAATTTTAAAAATTGTATTTTTGTTATCAGTATCGTGTATACGTTCATATCCAATCAGTAAATAGTCGTTATTTTGATATTACAAACAGACACTCCAATTTTATTTATATGTATATATATTAAAATTGCTATACTTGATTACATTAAAGATTATATATCAAAAAAGAAATTGGACATACTAGAAACTTCTTCGATATTAAAATATTAAGAATATATATCTACTTTTTAGATCATCAATCATTCATATTAATCAATACCTAATATTATAAAAGCGAAAGCAACTCTGCACAGATAGATGCATCTGTTTGCGACCTTTTGACCTACATTTCTAGACTGTGACTGAATCTCATTATCTATCTCAATGAAATTCGGCATAGAATATACTAAAAATGACAAATAAACAGCGGACGAAGACGGTGGAAAAATATAGTATATAATAAATAATTGAATATATGTTCGTTTTTGCATATCGGGAAGATATAAATATTACCTTCAAAATTAAATTATGACACTAAGCACTTCTTCTCTTGACTTCAAAGTTTCTTTTGCTAGCTGTACAGTGTAATTGAGAATCAGCCTTCCTCTAGGCTTAACGTTTTACCATCATAAAACATCGCCGTTTAATACAAAGTAATTTTTTCATACTTCATAGGTATTATGATATTAACTGACGATATGGTCCAAGATGGTAGTCACGCTAAACCTTGAAAGGACTGGCTCTCAGGTGCTACTGCCTGAACACACCTATAGGTGCTTACTTTGAGCGTGATAACTAACCATGTTATTATGGTTCCATCACGATGTTTTCTTTCACCAAATTCTGCAGTTCGTACGTCAGATTTCGAACCTTTTGTTTACATGGGCAAATAAATCCATTATGAATACCTACTCCACCAGGAAACTGAGAGTGGGTTATGTCCGACTTGCATGGACTAAAACTCCGTGGTGATGTTTATAATATACAACTTAAGATACTAATGAGAAGGAACGTCATCCATATACAGTGTGTTCTCGCAATTGGCATATGTATATGCATAATGAAAAAAGAAAGTCTCTTATAAGAACAAATTAGTAGTGTGGTACATAATCATTTTAATTTAGCAGTATTAGATCTCTAGCAAAGTTACAAATGTATAATTATGAATTATTGATATTATGCATGCCAGGCCGACGTAACGTTGAGATGACAGACATAAAAGTATGGTATCGTCCTATGTAGACGTCATTTTTAATAGACCGATACAGTAATCCACTACTGTATATAGTTATGAATATGTGTAAAGATGTGAACGATCCGACGATCCGCGACAGAATGATGCCAGCTCCTTTTTTTTCGAAATGACTACAAGTATGGCGTCGGCCTATGTAGACATCATCGTTAGTAGACCGATACAGTAATCCACTACTGTATATAGTTATGAATACGTGTAAAGATGTGAACGATCCGACGATCCGCGACAGAATGATGCCAGCTCCTTTTTTCGAAATGACTACAAGTATGGCGTCGTCCTATGTAGACATCATCGTTAGTAGACCGATACAGTAATCCACTACTGTGTATAGTTATGAATATGTGTAAAGATGTGAACGATCCGACGATCCGCGACAGAATGATGCCAGCTCCTTTTTTATCTAAATGACTACAAGTATGGCGTCGTCCTATGTAGACATCATCGTTAGTAGACCGATACAGTAATCCACTACTGTGTATAGTTATGAATATGTGTAAAGATGTGAACGATCCGACGATCCGCGACAGAATGATGCCAGCTCCTTTTTTTTCTAAATGACTACAAGTATGGCGTCGTCCTATGTAGACATCATCGTTAGTAGACCGATACAGTAATCCACTACTGTGTATAGTTATGAATATGTGTAAAGATGTGAACGATCCGACGATCCGCGACAGAATGATGCCAGCTCCTTTTTTTTCTAAATGACTACAAGTATGGCGTCGTCCTATGTAGACAACATCGTTAGTAGCCGATACAGTAATCCACTACTGTATATAGTTATGAATATGTGTAAAGATGTGAACGATCCGACGATCCGCGGCAGAATGATGACAGCTCCTTTTTTTTCTAAATGATTACAAGTATGGCGTTGTACTATGTAGACAACATCGTTAGTAGCCGATACAGTAATCCACTACTGTATATATAGTTATGAATATATATAGAGATGTGAACGATCCGACGATCCGGGACAGAATGATGCCAGCTCCATTTTTTTCAAATTGACTACACTATTGGCCTGATAAGCCTTTACAGCTTCACCGGAACCCGCTACGTTTTCGCCACGCTTTTTATAGGCTGCTTCGTATTAGACGGTAGCGCGTAATATTTACGTCAGTACAAATACTTTGTCATGGTTGAACGGGTATTTGCGCCAACGTGTACATATTCCCAACATTCTGATTCCCGTCCGCTTCATTGGGCATTAGAAAATATGGTAAAAGATCCAATCCAGTCCAAATATGTAACTTGGAACATCTACGAAAATTTCGGCATCGAATGTCATAGTCCAATGCCAATAGGTTCGGGAGTTTTGTGACGTTAATCACGTCTTAAAAGGAACTGTTCTTTCATTGTACATAAATACATTAACTAAATTATCATTCAAATAGAAGTTACCAGAAACATTTAGTTTTATAAAATTCATTATGCTTATCTAACTATAGATTACGTAGTTCCATTATAGAATGCTTTGCAATTAGCAAACTCCATGTGTTTCGGCTTCACTGCACGAGAAATGGTGTTCAAAAAGCGTTCAAACTATCACCTGACATTTATACTACCACCAGTTATGCTCCAGTTTCAAGTAATTACACATGTACTTATATATAATGCTAATCCATGCAAGACGCTAACGTCGAAGTGCATTATTAACTGACACGTAATGTGAACCGAGTTATAGTAGACAGCGAGGAACATAACAGTCCTGCGTCGGAACTCTCATTACGACTGACGTATTTGAAATGTGCCGGAATAGTTATTTATCATCGCCTAGTAACGTTGAATTTTAATAATAAGTTACAAAATACCGTAAAGTAACGAAGCTTAACAAAACGGTTTATTGAACAATATTACAGGCTTAGTACCTAGAGTTCATTCGATCCGAATGAAAAGATTTTGCACGCGGATTTTAGTGTCCTCCTTTAGTTTACATAATTGCGTTCATAAATTCATAGCATTTTTACTTTCATTATTTTTTTGGAGCTACATTGCCAGGAATACAGAAAAGGGCATAGGGTAAAATAATATTTAATAGCTATCTGATTACTACCTCCCTCTTGCCGATGCGCATTACACCGCTTGCCCCACTTCATACATCGCAGAACGCGTAGTACATAAAAAAATATTAGTTTTCTTAAAACATTATATTCAATATGGATATCGTGATTTTTTAACTCATTGTCACGTTCAACATGAGCCGAACGTGCAACAAGCGATAGAGAGATCCGATCCATCGGCCGATGCGTCCGAGTAGAAGAGAGACACCGGCAGCACACAACCTACACGTGAACTGTTTTGTCAACTGTCTATAAAGTGAAGAGAAAAGTTAATGTGGTTTCCATTTTTTATTACAACAATTGAGACAAAAAGTATGCAATTTTTCATCAATGACGATTCTCATGACGTTATCACGTAAAATTATCGTCCGTAAAACCGACTTTAGAGACAAGCGATATTTTTTAAGATACGGATTAAGTTTCTAAGAAGTAAATCACATTTCGAAGAAAAACAAATTATCTGTTAAATACGCATTCTGAATAAAAGTGAAAATCATTTTGTTTTCTCCGAGTTTTATAATAATATCTCTATCAATTCTCCGATGATCAATACATGACGATGGAAATCTTCAATGTGAATTATTAGACGACATTGTGGACTTGTGAATATAGTAACGGCGGTGCGGTGCCTGCCACCGATATCACCACCCACAAATGTTACGTTATTTTCGTGTAGGAAAATAATATGTTTCGGTTCGATTATAAAAGGCTATGTTCAGCAAATTATGTGTACTGACTGACTAATCTAAACCAACATAAAAAGTTTGGTCAACTGTATCTTTTCCTTTCTTAGAAGGCGACATAAAACGATACGCTATTTTCTCTCTATACTATCTGTAAATAAAGGTAAGGTTTCTGGAACTTTCGATCTATTGCATAATAAAAATTATTTCGAAAATCTTATATTGTAATAAACGTGTATGAAGTTTTCCTTTCCGTTATTGATTATATTATAAAATTTATAAGTTTATATAGAAAAATACACAATCAAAAATTCAATTTCGTTTATTTTGTGGCAAACGTTATCAGTACTGCAATTCAGATGTCATTTTTTACAGCTCATGCCAATAACGACAGAGTTAGTATTGTCTTATAAATATATATAAGAGTATAATATAGCAAATGAAATTTATTGTTTAAAATAGATATGAACAGCCGACGAATTTATAAGTAACAATTCAACAAATGTTAATTAAGTAAGCCTGATTTTATAATTAATTTCGACGGCTAATTGTTTTGTTACTTTTATATTAATAATATTTATAGATGTTAGTGACGACATTTCTAAATAGGCACTAAAATCTCGTAGGTGGCAAACTGTTCGAAGGCGGAAATATTATTCCGCTGCCACTATAAACAGAATTTTAGCTTTGTTGAGTTTTTATGTCTCCAATAGAATATAAAAAGTTTTTACTAGCTATATTTATTTTTGTAAGAAATATATTATAGGAGGCGATTTAGTTTAGGTTTGGCGGCACATTTGTAATCCTGTATTTATTTGAAGAATGAAAATGGTATCATTTTTGTATATTGAATATATAAATACTTTGACATTTATAATATTTTAGATACCCTATTTCAGAAGCAAGTCTTACGAACTCAAACTAAACTGTAGTTACGCAAGTAATGCAATCGAATTTCTATGTAAAGTAGTCACGCTAAACCTAGAAGGGAACTTAATCTCAAGACACCTAAAGGAACATATTGGTAGGTTCTTGCGAACAGATTTTAAAGTATCCAGACGAGCGGTAGGAAGCTTCTTAAGGACCATATAATTATAAGAAATATTAGTTATGTACATTATTTTGCGTACTGCGTCCCTAGAACGTTTGCTTCATCAGTGAGCATATAAATCTTACAAAATATGTACCTTGCGTTAAAATTCATCATTCTAAATTAAGTAATCCAACGACAGATCTACCGTAGCTGAGGTTTAAGTTTTGCGTTATCTGAAGAGAAATTGTTCTATTCTAAGCTTAGCTACAATGGCTCTTTTTTCATCTTCTTTTTTTTCTAATACTTTTATAGGTTAGCGTTTGACCACAATCTCATCTGATGTGAAATTATATTGTGGTCTAAGATGGTAGTCAGTCTAAACCTAGAGGGAGACGGGTTCTCAAATGCAGCTGCCAGAACACACCAACAGGTACCTGGCGACAGATTTTCAACTTGATGATGGTATCCAGCCAGGCGGACTTAGAAAAAGCCCTACCACCATGCTCCAAGTTGTACCAATATTTTAATCATTTATGCAGGCTGAACACTAAAAGCGTGCTAACAGGTTAGACCTAGCACAAATTATTACATCACGAAACTTTTCGTTGATTTGTTTTGTTCCTCCGCTTCCGCAAATCTATATATGTATTCTAATATTAACGGTTGCCATATTAATAATCTGGCAAAAAGTTGGTCGAACATAAAAATAATCTTACAAAACGAACAACACAAAGTGTAATGAGAATTTCCTGTAAAAGGGCAAATATAGAGCGAAAAAAAAAACGTTTATTTCGTTGGTCACGATATGGTCAAAATAACTATATTTTTTTTAAATTTACTAAAATTTATAACTATTTTGAAACCTATCCTATCATATCTGTATGAATATATCTATAAAATGTTATCAAAAGCCCATATTACTATTAATATTCTTGGTAATGTTATTATCATGCATAAAGCATATGTTTTTTTATTTACAATAAGATACGAATCATATAGCTTCCGACAAAACAACGTTCTTGTACTGTCGACGGCGGCGTGCACATTGAATTGTACAGTTTTTTTTTTCTAGCGATACGAATAGGATTAGAGGCCTCCATCACGAGGGCGGAACAGCTAACCAACCGTGAAGGCACAACACAAATCGTGCCCTTTTACATTACTGTACAATAACGTGTTTTGCAGCACTTTTAAATCATGATATTTAATCAATCATAATTTAAAACATAAAGATATTCTAGTAGTTTCACTTTCTTTCTGGCAATATATTAAGATGGTCAGCGTAAGATGGGCGTGACATTGCTCGACGGCCTCCGGCGAAGCGGCTGTTCAATCGCATACTTTCCCTGTTTTATGGGATCTCTCACAGCATTTGATGACGTAACACTACGAAAGCAACTCTACCCGTACGACATTATTTATATCGGAAATTTCACTGACGCTAATTTATACGACAATACATTTACTTTAAATATTTTATATAAATAAAGTGACAGATTTTAAGAAATTACAGTTTTCTAAGCACTACGCTTTCAGTGATGTGTGAAATGGGGTACGCGGTGTGGTGCGTATGCACAGGAGAGGATTTTTTTTTTAATTTTTTCTCTGTACATAAAATATACTGTTAAGATAATAAACAACGCAGGCGGTGTCAAAGGTAACTACTAATTAATCAATAAAAAATCAACAGATACGATTGAAATAAAATTGCCTTCGCTTAATAATTATTATGATACAATGTTTCCTTCACTCTTATTTGAATAACTAACGCATTTAAATTAGAAGTCGGAGGATGTTTAAATAATTTGCGAGTACTTTTAATAGAATCATATGTAAACCTAAGAAGCGACCTTGCGGCCTTGTCTGTCGAGTGGGTGTTCGCTAACGGTGATTAGCATTGACACACATTATACTTTGCAATTGCAGCTACAATCTCGACATTTGGGCTCCGACGATAATTATTATAATAAGCATTTGCATATATTATGAAAACTAAAAGTATATCTTATTGTCATATATGACTCATAAATTTAACTGGTGTATTCAATTTGTATCTATCATAGTTATATTCCAATGTACTCAACAAGTTGAGGAAATGGAATAAAGGTCAATAGCAATTGTATAAATATAAAGCATCAAGGTGAGTTTAGATGAATGAAAAAATATTTTTTTTAATAAGCAATATTTATATGAATATATATATATATAGAAGATGTGAATAATCTATTATCTTATCCTTATCTTTTAGCCTTTTATAAAATAACATATACATAAGCGATGTAGTAAATAAAAACGCATATAAAGCAATTCATTCTTCGTAACGTCTTTGGAGAGAGAAGTCTTACTATAATTGAAATAAATTTTACATGTAAATTTATTTTGAAATAAAATTATAAGGCAAATTATAGTATACGAGTATATATGTATAATTCTTCTGTAGGTGTGTATGTGACTGAACTACTCCTAAACGGGTGGACAGATTTTGATAACAATTTTTGTATTCAGGTGTGGATTCAAAAATTATTTGGATTCACAATTGGATCCTGTAGGTGGAGCTGCGGTCTAATTTTTTTTTTTTTAATAGAATTTTGAAACATTGAACTTTGAAATTTTGAACGCATTACTTGGCACTAAATCCGATTGAGATGACATAATTGATTTTCTTTTTATTGCCATTCGAAAATATAATAACATGAACATATGTATACGCAGACCAGGGTGGGTGTCAGCGGCATCGGGCGATTGTTGTTGATCTCTAGGTGACCGAAGATGTTATTGGGTTGTGTGTTGTGGAATGTGGTCTCATTGCAAATAAACAAAAAAAAACAGTTACATATAACAACACATAGGTAATATATGAAATTAGTTTAATTTCTTCTTTCCTTTTCATAAACTTTCAGAAAACAATGAAATAATCACAGAGGATTGCGAGACCGCATTCCATCTGCAAAACAATTCGCTTGCATTTAATTATTTATAATTAAAATTGTCTTTCAAATTTATGAACCGTGAAATAATAATGAAATTAGGAAAGTACAATTACGACTAAAGACTTTTCAACACTATTACCTTTCGATTTATCGTATGTTCTGTTTAATTGCGCCACAACATTAAATGTCTGACCCCTATCGCGACAATTACAAACAACAACAAACGTTTTGTTCATAACGTTGCGAGATGAATCACTGTTTTCTCGATGTTTTTTTTTTTTTATAGATACAGGCTGGCGTTTATCTGTCAGTTGTTGTTTATGGTTAGCTAAACTGCAGTCGTTATGCCAAACATGTTTAAAAACAAACTTTCTAAATGACGATTTTTAAAGAAACTGTATACTCGTATTTTACTTTCCTATAACAACAAGCTATATTTCAAATTTCGTTCGTAGAATGGTGATTTGTGATATACTGAAATAAAAGGCAAACATAATACTAACAAACAAACTTGCTATATATATATTTGGTTATACTTTAATATTTTTTGGTTACGTTATCACTTGATGTTAAGTGTGGTATACTTAAGGTGGTAAACAAGCTTAAGCATAGAGAGGACTGGCTTCAAAGAGCAGAAAATACACAAATGCTCAGTGGCATGTTTTCAGTTTGAAGGTACAAGCTTCACAGTCGGGCTTTAAAAAAACTTACAATCATTTTATCGTTTGATAACTATTTTGTCATTTTACACAAAGCTGGAGCTCACTGTAACTGCAACGACTACAGTTTCGCGCGCACTACGAATAAACCATAGGATACATTTCGAGATTACATTGCGTATTTTCTTGCCGTGGATAACCGGGACATGCGGTGTGGTACGCATCCGCAAGAGGGGAAGTAAGCCGACAATATTCTTTACAAAGAAATATTGTAGAAAAATTATATTTTTACATTCTATTTTCCAATACGTTTTCCTCTGTACATAAAATATATTGTTAAGAGATAATAAACAATGCAGACGTAATAGCGAGTGTCAGCTAGTCAAGCTTATATTATTGCTACTTTATGGCATAACTAATAAAGTAAACAGATAACTTGTAAAGTAACAAATCATAAGTAACAGTGTACATATATATAGAGAGTAATAAATATCAACTTTTTAAAATTAGATGACAAACGGTTCTCAAGGAACAAAAATAACAATAGAAGATGGAAATATACACAAGCTATTTAATTTATCCATCGTACAGTGAGAGGGGCACGCGCGCTCATTCGAAGTGAAATTTGACAATGCACTTACGAAGAAAGTTTTTAAACTCTTCATAATATGATTAAAATAAACAAATTTTTTATTTGATTCAACAAACTAAGTAAACGGTGTCTGGTGGTGCAGTTATATTACCTACCACTGATACTTGTGTTCAAACACTGGCATATTATTACAATTTGTTTTATCGATTCTATTAATTAACTAGCAAACGCCCGCGATTCCGCATGCGTTTTTATACAGTAATTATTTCCGATTCGTTATTTTGTTTTATTAAAATACGAGTTTTATTCTATAATTGACAGAACTATCTATTACAGATAATTTGATTTTAGAATTACATTTACTACTACGAAACAATTAAAATCTATTGACATCGAAGACAATTTAAATTTTTTATATGATTATTTTAGATATTTTTAAAATATTATTCATAATTTTTGTACTTTATTAAATATGGTGTAACATATACGTCATGTGTAAAACGTTTCATTCAAGTCTAGCAGTGTCTGGTTTTTTATGCAATAATTGTTTTCAACATATTATTTTATTATAATAGGTATGTGTGAATATGATTATTATTTTTAAAACTATTACTTAAATTTTCAAGTTATATCTTAATTTCGGAATAGTATATACTACTTTGTGTGTACAAAATTTCATCAAAATCCTTTGAGAAATAAATAACATTGTAATTTTTTATACTTTTTACATGATATCAAATTATTTAATCTTTAATGTAACAATGAACCGTTGCACCTCAATATATATAAATTTGTGAATGACATATACGTCGTGCCTACAATATTTTATCAAAATTAACTAAAAATTACAAAAAATGTGTTTTATATTTTTTTACCATTTTCAAAAGTGTTATTGACAATACTTGCGTCTTATCAACATTGCCCATGTATAAAATTCAAATAACATCAAACTTTTTTTGTGTTAATTCGGATATGCGAACAGACAGACAGATATCTTTTTTAATGTGGTCATCATCTTCTACTTGTAAGGGATCCATTCACTGCAGGACAATAGGCCACTTGCCCGAATGAAGGTATGGGCAATGTGATATTCGTGACCAATGGCCGATAAACATTTATTATACAATTTAGGAACAAAAGTCTAATGTACCCACAGATAGAGCTACAGATTTATTAATATAGCATAATATTTTTAAATGAAACATTAATAAAAAAACGCCTTCAGCTCACCTACATTGCTTTTGTTTAACATTAATAACAAAATATAATTGTATATTGTGTTTTGTACAAACATGCGTTGAATAAAAAATTAAAAGGTTATTTTATTATCAGATTAATTTATAACAGTAACAAAAACATTTGAACATACAGTCTTATAAATATGCTAAAACCCGCTTCCTACTTATAAACTTCTTAATTATGAGAATGAGTTAATTTGCAGTATTCAATATAAATCATAAATTAAATTATTCATTGGTGAATGATGAACGAGGGAAATGACACGCTGACCCTATTATATCCGCCTTGAAAGAAGCGAGAGTAAACTTGTAACGGTCATAATAATTATGACTATCAATATTAATTGGGTTTGGTCGTGAGTTATTATAAAAATATTATTCATCTATCGAATACCTATCGGATACATTGGGGAACTGTAAAATAACGTCAAATAAGATTTGGAATAGTTATTTCGTTCACTCTAGCGATAGTGTACAAAAGATAGATTTTAATATTATCACATGTAATCTAAATAAAGAAATACTTCACAAGAATTTATATTAATGAGGTGTCAAATGATATCAATAAATTGTTTTTTGTTTCGAATGAGTTTATTTTTTTAGAACTGTTAGTGGTTTTGAAAACTTTTTTTCATTCATAGCTGATTTATTTATTTATTTATTTCAAAAGTTTATAGGCTATCTGACATCAACCTACGACTCTTTGAAAGCGAAACGATTACCATACAAAGCGAAGGTCAAGAAAGTACGATACCAGAAAGAATGGATAGAGCATGCAGTCCGTGTGCCATCGGTGCGGGGTGTCGGGGGCCGAGGACGGGTTGTTAAGTCCGGAACTGTGAATGTGTATGTCAGCGAGTTATCAGGCCACGCAGCTAATTTGTTAAAGTTACTTAAATGCGCTGACCTTAATTGAAAATTGTTTAATTAAACGTAAATCAAAGTCTAGCTACTCCTTATTAATATTATAAACGTGAAAGTGAGTTTGATTGTTACACTTTCGAACCTTAGCTAATCAACTGAATACCATAACATTTTGTGTATACGTTGTCACGGAATCAGAAAAGGATTTACTTTATTACAGAAAAAATAAACTGTCACCGAGGGATATACCAAATTTACAATAACGTAAGAGAAGCTGCAAACAAAAGCTAGTTATTAATACACTGAATGTCACCATAAATCAGGCCTATAAAGAAACATTTCCATTCCATAATAAATTGGAAGTAGGCCTTGTAAAAACATTATTAGGTCGAATAGGCACATTTAATCGCCTGACAGACAAAATCGGAAACGTTATTAGTTAATTTTATTAACGGTTTCCAGTCACGATCGTAAAGTCGATGTCGCTGACCTGCCGGTTCGAATTCATAATTATTATTAATATAGAAATATATAAAAAAATTAAAAAATATATCTACAGCTATACTGATTATAAAAGTTTAAACTTGTGATTTAAAGATTTTTGTATATTCTAAATAATAATTAAGATACTGAATAGAAACGAGGTGACGTGACTATGACATAAAAAAATAGGGAAGCGTCAAGTATGATAATGTATAGTAAAGAACAAAGAAAATTCAACTCAATACAATAATTTATCCATACACTTTAATATAATTTGTAACGGAATCCAAAGGTACATATATAAAAAAACGATCCGGTATATTTTTAACGCAACATCTGAAAATTAAAAAAAAACACCTCTCGTAATATCCCTGTTAAATTCGACGGCTATTTATTTTAAATTCGTATGACGAAAAGCAATTCGGCTATGATCTAATTACGCAATGACAACGTTCAATTGTGTAAATGTGGTAATAGACGTAATTACACACCGGCAACAGAGAAATATCGACGCGCACAAATAGACAGGCGACGATTTCATACTAACGTAATAAAACACTAAAGGCGCCGATCAAATTAGAAAAAAAAAATTGTAGCCATTTGAAAAATTTATATTATACAAAATTGTTTAAAATTATATCGAATGAAGTCGCAGCGGTTTGACCGGTGGTATATCGAACCGATATCCGTAGGTTGGAATCCCGGCAAGTACCAATGAATTATTCGGATTTCGCGTACATTTAACTAACTTAAATTGGTGTCACTATTGGCTGACGGTGAAGGAAACCCTACCGTTGTAGTACCACCGTATGGGGGGAAAATATAGAACTGTGAATTTCTCAGAGTTTGAAATCACCAATACGTCGTAGATTGGTGTAGTGATTATGCCCATACTTTCCTTCGGGAAGAGTCCTATGGCCCTGCAGTGGGTCTCTAGCAGGCTGATGTTGATGTTGATGATGATATTAGACGCCGTTATATCCCCTTTTATATCAACGCAAAAGTTAAACCCATGCATTCATATTAATATAGGAATATAACATGTATTATTATTATTACAATAATAATGGTTTTAGTAAAAATAGAATTGTTAATAATTAACAACTAATAACACAATGGAAAATAAATTATTAAAGGTATCATTATTCTGCTGTTGATTATCAATGACAATGGTTGGCCGATGTTATCGTAACAAAGGACTAAGCAAGCATTATGAAAATACCAATGTGTGAACAGAAGAACAATTCACGTAGGTCATGCGCAAAATCACACAACGAATACTTACAAATTGGGTTACGATACAAAATAGCAAAATAACTGACAACAATTTTGTAATAACAGTTGTTGTAAATAATACAAGAGTGTATTCATAATTGATCTATAGTGAAAAAAATATTAAGTACTCTTCTAATTTTATGTTTATAAAAGCCCGTGTTTTATAAGTAATTGTATACTAATTTTCGTACTAAACATCTATGTACTATAAATAACCAATATTCATCACGTTTCAAGTACTTTTGCGCGATGTCCTTTTGCACTTTAGATTCGATCAACAATAATATGGATCGAAGACTATGTACATACAGTATGACAACATTTAACAAATGATAAAAAATATTATTCTGGTTTTTAACAAGTATTTTTTCTATCACGAGTTTTTATTTTTCTTATATTATCAGTTGCATTCTTAAGATAAAAATAAGATAATGTTTCTTCTCGATATACCGTATTATTTGTTTGTAACAACATATTTGTCCTTTGTACAATATTTTTCGAACACACAACTTGATTCATAATGAGTTGAAACGACTATACACGTATTGAAGGTACATAAAAAAAAACTACACTGCAAGTGCGAGTATATAGGGTTTACTGCGAAATAACATTTTACGTTTTTTTTAATGTACGTTTTCAAAAATTCATTTCCACTGCTCTAAGATGGGATTGCTAACCCTTTGGCTTCCTAGAACATAATTATCCTACTTTTCAAGATATCTTGGATAGTATTTAAATAAAGTTACGGGTTCTATTTCAAGTTTTTTTTTTGAACTGACATACCCTATTGGCTCTTTTGGCCTCTATAGATTCACTGGACTACCAAGGGGAGCGCTTGTGGCACTCACCCGATTTGTTTAGGCGATCAGCGCAAGGGCACACGATGCGCTTCGGCTTGAATTGTCGCTGAGTTTCCCGATCTGTATCTGTTTCAAGTGTCGTGATAAGGTTACGTAGTTAAAAGTACGCGCGCCACTCCCGTCTTGAATACATTACAAACATAAAACCGTTCTGTTTGGATGTATATAAACTGAACGTTTAAAATGGTAATTAATATACAAAATCTTGAATTTTTTTGATCATGACGATGGCTCAATATAAATATTCTTTTCTTTGTAATAATTTATAGGCTGCATCGTCAGGAGAGTTATAATATTTGAATTTCTCTTGAAATTGATGTCGACATTTTTATATTATTTACTAGAGGCAAAAATAATAATTTTGATGAACTTACCATAACATCAATTGAAATACCTTCATAATTCTATATACTTAGAAATGTTACATATTGTCAGCCTGTATGTGTAGTGTGTACAACTGCTGGGCAAAACTTTCTGCCTGCAGGAATAAACGAACATAATCATCTCTTCAGCCCTTATCATTGTAGTAAATGAGGAGAATTCAACAGAGACATATTTTTCCCATATATAGTGGTAGCTACTACAAAATAGTTCCAAGGAGGGTTGATATCAAGCAGGTGGCCGATCGTAAAAATTAAGCCAAATCATAAATCAGTATATGGCAAACATGTTGTGGCGACCCTACTTAGGTGGGATAAGGGTAAGAAGAAGAAAAAGAATACGTTGAAGCGTTTAACCACAATTTCACCCCGATGGTCAAAGACGATATAGTCCAAGATTGTACGCACGCTTCACCTACAAGACAGTCGAGTTCTCAAGTGCCGCTGCTGAAACGTATCTACAAGTATTTCAACTCGGAGTGGTAGCTAGCCAGGCGACCTTAGAAAAAGCCCTACCACTATGCTCTGTTTTCACCACGATATTCTTCTTGACCAAAAGATCCGAATCATTCATAAGGACTTATACTTACGGCGATCGGCGCGATGTCGGAACACGTTAGCTACTGACTCATCATCGCTTTGAAATTTCTAGAAAGGAGAGCTACACAACGCATAACTTCCACAGTAAATTAGTAGTTGGTTGGTAACTTAAAAATACAAAAAAAAAAAAATTTAATATTCGTTCGAAACATACTTAGTACATGCATGTTCTTCTTTTACTATGCTTAATAGTTCATAAAGACCCACTCGAAATTTGCGTCCGTCGCAATTACCCCCCTCAAAGAGTAAACATACATTTAACCTTTATTGCGAAACTTAAGATGTAAACAGTTGTTAACACCCGAGATGGTAATTTTCTAACACTTTATGTGTCAGTTAGTTTGAAATGAGGTTTTTAAGTGTACGGAATCGTGTACGAACAGTGTAATAGGACGTTAAAACTTCTGCGCACGCGCACGTCACGCAACGCAACTACTTTCGCCGATTTAATCTGATGCCGAGTCCAAGATTCTGTACGTGACAGGCGTTTACGCATAGTTATTATAATAGTACCTTGGGATTTCAACAAATTACTTTTTTGATATCTTAATATTCTTGGTATGTAATTTACATGTCACAAATATTACACACTAACTGCTGTTAAAATATCACTTAGCTGAATTAAATGTGGGCAGTTTTTTTTTTATATACTCTAGCTGTTCATCCCGGCTTTGCGAGGGGATAGTGAGGTAATAACGAAAACAATTAGTTCATATTTTCCCTTTACAGTACGACCGACCATGTATATGAAATGAAATAAAATGCCAATTGAATACGTCAATGTATCAATTCTGTCAATATTTGTGAAGATCTCTCTACAGTTTTCTGTTTCACTCACTCACAAACTTTTTTAGATGGCGATTTTTTAACCCAAATTTTTCAATTTTGCTTCACGTAAACCTTGGCTTGATAATTAAAAACACGGCAAAAAAGAATTAGTCAAATAAGAGCTGCCGTTCGGAAGTAATGCGCCTACATATATTTAGCAATTGTTTTTATATACAAGATTAGTAATATCTTTTTAAAACTTAGTAACAATAAAATACTTCCTAGCACCACTTAGATGAGAGTTATCGTAAAATGGATAAAATAAAAATATTCTCCGTGGATACAAATCCATGATAATCGTTTAACTTTAAACGATTTGAAGTTTAACGATATTATTTTATACCAACCTTCAATTTTTTTATATAGATAATAATCGATTATATTGATATCGATTAATATATAGATGAAAGGCTGAAACAAGTTTTATATCAAATTCTTATTTTACAGTGGTTTTCATATTTTATTAGTACCTCGCGTTCTTTTACCTTGTATTGTGTTGCACTGGTAACATTTAGCGTAATGTAGTTTAGTCGTTATGCACAAGTAATTTGAATTATGGAATAATATTGAACAATAATTCTGATACCTGCGAAAAACTTCCTGGAAAGTTCTAGAAAAGAAACCATCATTTCTCTAAAGTTGCTAAAGTCACTAGAAAAAAATTATAACAGTACGAAACGAATACGCGCTTTATAATAGGAGTAATTATCTGCATGTATAAATAAAAATGGAGTATATCTTATTCGTTAAAACATATAATAAAATAGCCCACAATCTACTCTTATCCGGACAAGACACGTAGTTGCCGTGAAACAATAAAGTGCTTTAGAAGAGAACGTAGTCGCGTGTACCGGTAGTCTTGGTAGCTTAAATAAATATGAAGAAGTTTTAGATAATACAATAACTGTTATATCGTTTCAGTGAAGTATGGATAATGAGACTTTCTCTTAAGATGTAGCTTAAACATAAATCAATGTAAATGATTGCTGCAGGCAATCTACGACTTGACATAGTAATGTTAAAGTGAGTACAACAACAGAACTTGCACGGATTACGGAGATTACAGCCTTTAATCATCCGTATGAGTGAAATTGAACCGGAAGAATAAAAAGAAATCGATACATACCTATTGATGTAGTTGTGGTGATTTCGAAAGCCGACATCTTATTCCGCGTACTCCATATTTTGTCGGTATTAAAATAACAATTTTATTCGTACCCATTGCTGAGCATGTATATTTATTTTTTGCAATGGTGAGAATTTAATTATAAAATTGCCACACACAAACAGTGTATATAGTATTTTGTAACCTTAAGCGCTCGTTTCATTGCATAACACCTTCATAAACCTTCATTCTTAATTATATACAAATTGTGTTTTGAGACGTTTTCCAAATGACTAATAGTAATGGTAATCAAAGGTACTCTTAAACTATTATGAAAGTAACATTCCTACAATAAATTAAATAGTATCTCTGACCTATAACATCTATTATTCAATTAAACTAGTTTCCGGCAAGAAATAACATGAAAATATTAGACAAAGTGCACATTAAGATAGGCTTACCCTTTTATTTTTTGGAAACCAATCTTCTAGATTATTACTGCCATTGTCAAAATGATCGGCCCTTTGTAAAAACTTTCCCGGGAGTTCTTTCTTATCCATGCTCCGTGGTATTATTTTCGCTTATGCACAATAACCGAACTATATTACGCAAAAAATGCCACCAATATTATAATATTTATATAGTCAAACAATAACACAAGATTATGAAAATAAAATATAAAAGCCACTACACGACAGACTTAGACGCCGTCAAAAACTCTCCGGCGTACTCTTTATTAATCCATTACTTAACACAAACAACTACTATCCAATTCCACTTCACTTCTATTCACATTTATAGTTAAAGATTTATACAAAAAAAGTTAATCATGTACAACAAAAAAAAAATCACAATGTTCGCCTAATGAAATAAACATTATTAACATTACATAAACCACGGAACATCCGCATTAATTTCAATATAGCTATGAATCGATAGAAAAGAAATTGGTAATAAGTTATAATATGGTCAGTCAGTAGGCTGATGTTATCGCCCAAATTGATATTTGCAACACAAGCTGTCAAGTCGTGAGCATTATTGTATGCTCGTGCGTACATAATTAAATAAGGTTTGTTATTGAAAAACTTATGTAATACTATAAGTTTCTTTTTTTATTTCATTATATGTTCTTAATTTTTTTTTCTTTGCAAATGATATAGCGGTATGAATGAATGCTTCATTATGAATCGGAACACGAAAAAATAATATTTAATTAAAAGCATATATATATATGTGTGTACTCAAATTAAAACGTGCCATATTTAAAATCAATTTTATTTTTTTGTCGTTAAACATGTCGTTATGTCCCAAAACAAAATAACATCTCAAATGATGTCAAATATAAATTTAAAATAACAAAGTTGTAAACGTTTACTTTGTAGTGACGGCCTTCAGTGTCGGAAAACAAAGACAATGTGCAATATGCTTACTTATTATAATGTACACAGGTTCAATATAATCAGTGTATGACGTCACAACAAGCGTTACTTCCTGATAAACGATCTGGCAACTTCGGTGAACGAGATTTCAAGATAACATTTCCTAATTCTTTTATTACAATGAAGACATCTTGAGTAACATAATATGACGCTATCACCGTTACGGATAATTGTCACGAATTTGTCTCAAAATTAGCGTACCCACTCGACTGAGCAAGTAGAACGTAGTGCTGTAGACACAAATAAGAAAAAAAATAAAGAACTTTTCTGTTGCAGCCAGCCTGCCAATCGGCCGGGCGGTAAGCTTTGTTTTTTTTTTCTATTTTTAACAATTTTTCTCGGTTGGTTATAACTTTCTGTATTGAAAATACTTTCCATAAATTAGTTATTCAGTGGAAAGTTTTAATGGTATTTTTTATATAGTTTATCGATGTTAACATTGACCACAATGTAATTTAATGTTGAATGACGATGTGGTCTAAGATGGTAATTACGCTAAACCTAGAGGGAGTACTGGCTCTCAAGTTCTGATGCCGAAACACACCGACAAGACGCTTGGCAACAGATTTTCAACTTGAGGGTGGTAGCTAGCCAGGCGGGCTTAGAGAAAGTCTTGCTTACCATCATGCTATGGTTTAATTACGACCCCTTCCTTCAGCCAAATCTCCGATTCAGTCGCAAGGATCCGAGCTTACGTCGTTCGACGCGGTGTCCTAACACGCAATCAACTTTACCATCATCGTTTATGATCTTCTTATGTGGTGACCTTCAAAATAATGTAACCATTTTCACAAACTAAATATTATCTCTCATTAGAATAATGTAATGGTTCTGACTAATACTAGACTACCTACGAGATGGATAGACGACTAATTTTCATTAGATTCGAGAAAATCTAGGTCGTAAATTGACATGGACACGTGGAAATATGAAGAAGCGAGAAGTAACTACATAATTATATCATTTGTAAGTTGACATCGGTGTAATAACACAAGTAACATTCATTATAATGCCTCTATTAACTAAATTTTAAACTCTTAAAAACTTATCCGAAATTCTCCGTGAAGGAAACATCATGATGAAACTATATCATGAGGGTATACGTTACATCGTACATAAGCGCGTCATTTAAATTCTAACCCCGTGTTATCGAAGAGTAAAATGTCCACGTTTGCGATCCATATGAAGTAAGGAAGTTGAAGTTATAGTGATACTACAAAATAATCCCAAGGAGGGTTGTTGTAAAGCGCGCGCAGTCGATCGTAACAAAGAAGACAAATCATACATCACAACATGATAAACATGTTGTGCCGACCCTACTTAGGTTGGATAGGGGTAAGAAGATGATGAAAAGATAATATACAACACCAACACAATTCTGGCACAACAGAAAATTTGGAAACTTAAATTGAAGGAAAAGAAAAGGAAATAGAATCTGCTACAGAAATGACAAGAAAAGTACCCTCACTTGAGGAGAACAAAAACTGAAACTAACCAACCTACAAAACGACTCTGCCCCCCTATGGTACGCTACAAATTGAAACTTCGTCGTCAAGCAACTGCGGATGTTTACGGCATCTAAGCTTGAGAGCCAGTTCGTTTCAAACCTTAGCATGTTACCATTTTGGATCTGTTCGTCAGTCACCACCGAGTGATATTATGATTAAGCACTTAAGACTTATTCAAACTAATACATAAACGCGAATGCGACTTTGTTTGTTCGTTCGTTACCTTTCAGTAAGAAAAAAAAGTACTTTTTCCGAGGAGTGAGTAAATTTAACATTAACACAAACGAAACCGCGGACAAAAGCTAGTAAAGAATATAAAAAAAAACTTTAAACACAACCGCACCTACGTCGCGTGTCAGGGGGAGGGTTCGGCTATGTTCAGGGATTAGACTTAGGGTGCGCCAGTAACAGTGAAGTAGAAACAACACGACACGTCGACTAATTCATGCTATAAGTTGTAAATAGGTCAACTTTGTGTCATGTCATCATACCCACAACGAAAACTAACAAAACTACATTCACCACGAACCGTCGCGTCGAGTCGTTTATCATAGTGCGTTCAATATTTTTACAGTAGTTAGTAGTATTGACCTGTCGTATTTCACTATCAGTATTAACAATCTCGTGAGAAATTTGCCGAATTCACTTGCTTCCGAATGACAATGTCGAAATTCAATTGATTAGAAAGGTATATTTTATTCTAGAGTTTTTGTTACAAGACGAGCTACCGAGTTTCCGTGCGCAAGTAACAGCAGTTTACGAGTGGCTAAATCAAAGCGAAGTTAAAGGAGCAAATTATTTTACTGAAAATCAAATGGATTTGTTGGTACCAATAGACTGAATTAGAATATAAATGTTCCCTTACTATTAATATTAGTAGTTCCCATTTAAGTGATATTTAATGTTATCACTGTGATTCTAGCTTATGATCTAGACAATCTCAAATACTAGTATTAATAAAAATAATAAATATATGTATGTTTTCAATAAATCCAATGTATTTATACTCAAAATACAAATGTTGCAAAATGTCACGTGAGAATAGGCACTACGGGCGGGAGAGGGGTCGCGACAAATCTCACCAGAGGGAGAGGGGGTCAACAAATCCTCAAAAACGCCTCATGTAATTAATGGATGCCAAAAGATGTATCGACTTGCAATTATACTTCCCAAGTAGTCAGTTGGAAAGTACCAGCCGTATTACCGCTTCTTTCACACTCGCCTCTCAGTACAGACCGATATCACCGTGTCCTCGGATGTCATGAAAGATAAGATTGTCGTTTAACATTAACCTATACAGAAAAGATATTTTTTTTTATCTTAGCTTATACGGATCAAGGAATCAAATTCAATGCATTTGTTTTCTCCACTGAGGGCATACTCGTGTAATTACTTGAAACGAATGGTCGCAATTCGAACATAACTCATTAATTTTGCAAGTTTCAATATTAATGGAAAAAAAACTATATCCAATTGTTATTTTTTTTTTTTTTGATAACTAAAACTCGTAAATTTCCTATAAACATAAAAGAAAATCGGTAAAATGTAAAATGGGATAAGGGTAAGATGATGATGATGGTTATATAGCAACTAAACAATTTCTATCCCATAGGACTTTATTAAATCATAATAATTTTTTTTATGTAAAAATTCAATAGAAACCTCTAGAGTTATGTCACTTTCAGGGGACAATAAAAAAGTTACGAATAAATTGCATTTTTTTAAATAAATAAGATATGAATAAATTGTTTTTTTTTTTTAACAACTAAAAATTAAGACCGTCGTGAAACGTTAAAATTGGTGTATGCATAGTACCTACACATTACCAGTTTAATAATAACCAGTTTTGGTAAAGTAAGAAGTATGCATTACAAATTATTCTAAACAATTGTCATTATAACGTCAAAAAATTTCAAATAATTAAAAATATTCATAGTAACGCATTTTATTTTCCGCCTTCTTTTTTCCTTAGCAGACAATAAAAATTTCAATGAATCTGTTAATTAATTAAGCAAAAATACTATAACTGGATATATTATAAACTTCACAAAGCGACTAAAATGTATTCATCACTTTTTATTAATAAAATTGGTGTGTGTAATTAATTTTTGTATTTATTAGATCATTACATGACCTATTTTACATGTCAATTATAATAACAGCGTCCTATAAAAAAAACTGGTTACAACAGCGAGACTCGTACCGCAGTCAGCGCGGCGAAGCGAAACCACGACCGGACGCGTTCGCCGATATCACATTAGAAACCTTTACAGCACAGTGTGAGTACGCCGTCACAATGATACAAATGGGCTAACATTAAACAATAATCTTATTATACATCGTTTTATATCTCTTTTCATTTCCATCTACGCACCTATAAGTATACGAATACTAGCTGATACCTGTTCGCATCGCTGTGCATTAAAAAAAAATGGCAAATGATCAATGCAATACAAATACTAAGAAGCCTAGAAAATTCTACATCGAATGGTCATAATCTTATACCGGTACGTACTGTCATTTTGACGTGACTCAACCTCGAAAGAACTGTATTTTCATTGTATAGGTATATATAGAGAGAAAACTGAATTGTCTCGTTATTTTTCCGGATTAATCTTCGAAACGGCTGAGGTGATTTTGACGAGACTTTTACTAGCAGAGGAATAACTTTTTCAAATAATTATCTAGCTATATATCATTACGCTTTTCCATAAAAACTAAAGAGTAATGACAATATAAAAAAGATTGACCTAAATTAACCCAAATAAAATACATTGTTCTCCTAGAATAACAAAACAATTTTGAATAGAATGAAGTAGCAGCAGCAAGTTTATTTATACAATTATGAATCCAAAAATATGTTTAATAATTACATTACTGAGCTTATATTATTTCTTAAAGCTGAATCATGAACTACGACCTAAGGTGATTCATTTGATTCAATTTCTCATGAAAATTGAGAAATTATATTTATTGAATATAGAGTAATATAATATAACAACATCAAATTAAAATATGTTTTTCTTTTTATATACACGGGGTACATTAGTTCCAGTTGTTTATCCTTACACTGTTGTTTTAATCAGAAAATATTACAAGAATCAAAAATACAGTACAGTACCTATCCGGCTTTTAATTTGGTACGTCGAGCAGAGGACCGAGATAACCGGCTTAGTTCAGTTTCTTATAGCGCTATCTTTGTCTACCGCAACGATTCCGTTGCGCGATAGAGAGAACGCTTTACAAAGAAAGCCTATTTTAAGCTTACGCCTTACTCTTCTTCCCAACGTGCTATATCAAATGTCGAGTAATAACAAGACTCTAAACACCTTGTAATTAATTTAAAAACATATTTTAATTATTTCTTGTACAACTAAATTATTTTAAAATACTAAGCTGAATAAATCTAGAACACTCTCTAGGCCCCAACAAATCGTAATAGAAATATTGATGTAAAGATATGTGATTGAGAATTTTCATAACATGTACCTAAAAAAAATATTTTTCCAAGTTAATTCTATGTGCAACGAACAAGTCGACCCACTGCTTCGCTTAGCTCGAGTCAACCCCACACCTCGGTGCTTATTGGTTACACTAGTCGAGTTCGCAGTACGAAGTACAGCAATTTGTTCCAGTCAAGATCAAGCTGTGTAAAAATAGAGTTATCTAGATCTGCCTACATTTCAAACCAGATAAGTAAGAATTTAAATAAAAACGTGTACTTTCCATTTAACATAATTTGTCCGCTTTTTATTTAAATATGTACCGTTTTCTACTTACTCTACATGGCTGCTTGGCTTTTTTTGTTACTTATGTACATTTGATGAAATAAAATGAGTAGTTTTAACGAATTTCACTATATATTTTTACGTTTATTGTAATAGAAGTAATTAAGCGTTTGGTTCGTGCAAAACATATTAAATTAATGATACTGAAAATGGTTTAGCAAGCTTTAGAGTATTTATCTAGCTTACTCATAATCATCATACGATACCCCAACTTGGTTATAAGGATACAGAAAAAGCGAACTAATTGGCGTTTTTTTTAAATTGATAGCGGTGAGACAAAATCATTTGCATAAAAACATGGAATTAATGGTGCTATCGACTTGTTGTGTTTTTTACAATATGCATATAAGGTTTGCAGGTAATATATTGTTTTAATGTTGGTTTTAATTATCAATAAGTCGAGTGTGTGGGGTGTGTTGTACATGGTTGCCACTCGTTACTGAAGAAATAATGTATAGTAGTGGTTGTCTAATGATCGAAATTTAATCACAATTCATTTTTTTTTATTTCAATATTTTCGAGTTTTTTTTTAAAGTTTGTACAAATATTGTAGACTAGCTTTCGCTCGCATTAGTATAGATTTGACTTATCTCTCGGGAACATTCTTTTTTCTGTGCATGTTCCGTTTTGGAGTAGTTAAGACGTAAGGCATAATAAACAAAAACACACATTTGAGCATTTACAATAATATTAGTATGAATTAGTAGATGCAAGGATCATAAAGGCTTCGACTGTTGAGAAAAAAAAAGCGGTTTCCAATTTTTTATTGATAACACTAAAGCTCGTCAATAGCTGCTAAACAAAAACAAAGAAGAAAATCTGTTAAGAAACATAGAGGAAAAAGGTAGTGAAAGGTTTTCGTTGTTATTGGTTATATTGGCTGCTAGAGGTAGGGGCGAAAGTATCTTATTTTTCTTCTTACCCGTACCCCACCAGAGTAGGGTCGGCACAACATGTTTTCCTTTTCCGCTCTGTTGTCAAATAGGGTCTCAGTATTCACACCTTTTATATACATCATTTTACATACAATTCATCCACACCTTTTCCTCTAGGTACTCCTATATCCGTCCACCTTCATACCCAAAACATTTATAGTTTCATGACTTTCATCTCTACTCGTAATATGCCCCCGTACCATGCTAACCTATTACTCCTCCATATATCTGTCACTGATTCTATTTTCAAACTTATAGAAAGTATATTGTATTGTAGTATCAAAACATAGTATATCGTAAGATATCACTGGGGATGGGATGGTATATAAATAAATGTTGTCTTTTGATATACTTTCACATGTTAATAACTACAATACATTCTCGATATATACGTTATATTAGTTCCGTTTTTTTTTTCATAAAGCCATTTTACGTTTTTTGCCTTCATACAGAATAGAGTCTGAAGAGAAATTGTCACAAGTTACATACAATCGTAACTAATATTCTAAATGAGAAAGTGACTTTGTCTGTTTGTTACGCTTTCACACTTTAACTACTCAACCGATTATCATAAAATTTTACATACACATTATCAAGGGTACAGAAAAGGATATAGGATACCCTTTCATTCAGAAAAAAATTACTGTTACCGAAGGATATATAAAACCAATTTCAACGTGAACGAAGCCGCGAGAAAAGCTAGTAGCACAATTATAAAGTACTGGCAACCCTAGTTATAAATTTTAGATAACATTAATATGGTAAAAGTTTATGGAAATCGGTACATATAAAGAATATACAAACAAAACACACACACAGACTGTTTTATTCATTTCATAACGTAACATTTCTAATTTATTTAAAAAATATATATATACATAGTATTTGATATTATTAAAACTAATTAGATCTTATATATAGATACTATTTAATAAAAAAATGAAATAGTTA
Source organism: Antheraea assamensis (assembly GCA_035772565.1). Lineage (NCBI taxonomy): Eukaryota > Metazoa > Arthropoda > Insecta > Lepidoptera > Saturniidae > Antheraea > Antheraea assamensis. The sequence continues at coordinate 28,149 of JAQQSE010000182.1, read as the reverse complement.
ATGATATATTCGAAATTGTGAAACCGTTGATATCTCAACTCGTTATGTAAATTAAAAAACTACATAATTTAACGATTAAAATCCAAATATGCCCGAATCGGTTCATCTTTCTAATAGTATTATTTCGTATACATCAGATGTACACCGCAGATAACATCAGCACTATCTCAGACGATCGACTAAGACATAATCACTCTAAGTGGATTGCCTAATACGTGTCATTCAATCCATTGTTTGATTCTATCAATTTAGCTACCAATATAATAAAGTTAAAGTGTAATATAACTTTGATTAAATATTTTGTAATAACAAAAAAAAAACAATTGATTTAAATGTAGGTCACACAGTACATATTTCGCAACGAAATCGACTTCAAAATACAACATTATAGTTACTTATATATACATAAAATTCCCCTGACTACTGCTCGTCCGATTTCTGACAATACTTACTTACTATCAAGAGATCTTCTCAGAGAATTATATAAGATACATATAATAAAGCTTTTCCATAGAGCCTAAGTAGTAAGCAGCAAATTGAATAGAAGAAGTTACTTATATTTAGTGAAAGAGTTATAGGGGTTAGTTAACCCCCGGGATTACGAAAATAATAAGGGTTTGAGCTCCATACAAACGAATGTAGACCTCATGTTGCACATGTCAACAGACAAATTGGTTCGAAATTTAAAAGCATAGTCCGCCATTTTGAGATCTGAGTCTTAACAAAATAGCCGAGGGGTCAAATCATATTGACAAACTCCTTATAAATAAAATTAACGAAGTCTAGCGTTGTGAGCGAATAATGCAAAAACTACTGCTAGTTTTACATTTTTTTGTTTTTTTATTTATTTAACTAGACACTTGGTTCTTTTCTAACTAAAATATTATCACAATAGCTTTATTTAATATAAAGTTATTGAAGTTTCAAGCATCTACAATTTTTATAAGCAGTACGCTCTCAGCGCCGTATGAAATGTAGTGCGTGCGCACGCTCATCAGGAGAGAGAATGTTTATTTGGGTAACATTGTATACAAATTAATTTTATAAGCAAAGTATTTGTTTCTCTGTACATAGAATATACTATTAAAATAATAAACGCTACAGACGAAGTCGCGGGTACCAGCTATTTACAAATAAAAATATTAAAGAGAGACCTCAATTCATATACAATGCAAACCACGAAACTATGTTTAAAAAAAACCATGTCGCGGGCACCCGGTAAGTGTAAAATAAATAAAAACTAAGCAATAAAAAGAAATATTTACAGTACGTCGAGTATATAAAATTTGACGTGAAACTAAATTATCAACACTGAATAAGCAAGCACACAAAAACCACCTGCCAGTGATCTCCGTCACTTTATTTTCTGTAATAAATTTATAATTTCACCATCAAGGTCATAATTGTATATAACTACTGTATACCAAGAATATATATATATATATATATATATATATATATAGACCATTAACTGACGTGCGTCCTGTATGGCCAAAATTGCATTGAGTATTGCGTCCATCTGCATCGGACGTCCCATATATGGACGCAGGAGGGGAGACACATTTTATCGTGTTCGCCGCGCTCTGCTGATTCCAAATATGTTAAAATTAAAAAATAAAATTGGTCGTCGTTTTCACTCGCATGTGCCTGTAGAGTATATTTTCGTAGTTCCGTGCACTTTCGTGGGCAAAAACGCAGCGCGCACGTCGTAATTCGTAACTTTTGTAGTTGGCCGTTTCAAACGTCCTGAGAAATCGCGACGTTGCCAGATAGTGCAAAGTACACTATCGGCACACTTTAAATTTTTGCCAAGTCATTTAAGTCGATTACGTCTTATAATTGTAATGTAGGTCTATTCTTCTTTTTCATTATTCGAAATGAGAAACACTGTTCATTTCAAGGTACTTTATAAGTTCAACGGATTCAAAGGAAAAAAATACGATATACCAAAAATTATAAGAATGAATAAATTAAGTGGATCATAATAATTTTGTACCCATAAAGTATCGCTATCATTCCAAAATTATTAGGCTATTAATACTATTGGATGTTATAAATATAGAATTCTTAATTATTTCTCGAAGAAATAGATTTCTTCATGATATTTTGTACATGACAATTATTTCATTACACATTCATAGTTTATAAAATTATTAGTAATACTCCTACAGATTATTAAGTACACACATATCTTACAACACATAATAAAATTAGAAGGCTCTTAATATCAAGCATAATTCGTGATCACACATAACTCAAGGTCACGTCACTGTGCGCCCGCGCAATGTGCTCCCGCGCAGTGCCTCCCTCACCTCCCTCCCGTAGCCGCCTTCCACAGCGCCGCTCGATATTTTTGTTTCGGGTCGGCATAATATTAAACGCGTTTATCGCGACGAGGGTTCGATGGCCTTATCACATTACGTTGTACCTATGACATAATAATGTGACCGAACTATGAACTACGTTCTGGAACTATCACTTTATCATTTAATTAATAAATATAAGTTGTAATTTATTTGAATTGTTACAAAATTATACAGTTTCTTTACAATAATTTGAAATGTTTATATATAGGTGACAGAAAATTACTTATTCTATAAATAATGGATTCCGCTGTCAATGGTATGCAGGTAACAAAAAAAAAATAGGATCCGCTACAATACATAAATATTATATACAAAGCAAATTAATTTTTGGTACGTTTTGTTGTAACTTTATTTGTAGATTTAAAGTTTAATTGTAAAATAATACAGTTTTCATTATCGACTATATCATTTCTCCTTCTGTTATTACGATACAGTTAATTACTAAGATTTTAGTATATTTGTTTGACTTTTTACGAGTTAAATAAACAATGTTATAATTACATGTTAAGTAAATGATTTGTACGAAATAGCTCATTTTAATTGGTATGAAACCAGTAAATAGATTTATATACATACTAGCTAGTACCCGCGACTTGTATTTCGTGTAAATGTTTTTTCTCTTTGTTACCTTCGTCGTGTCTTCATCGATTGTGATCGATTTTATAATTGTATTTTTATCTTTACCATTTTGAACTCTTAACACTTTTATTAATTTTAAACTAGCCGTGTACAATTTAATTATAGTTGCTTATCCCCTACGGAAAGACACGATGATAAAATATATAGATAATGCATGGAAAAGTCTTTTTATTTTAAGTCTCGAAATAAGTACAGTCGATTCGAATAGTAGAGTGAACGAACAATAGATATTTTAATTTTATTTATACTAGCAACCCGTTACAATATTGCTTTTCTTTAATTTATAAATGTGTGGATAATAAGAGTAAGTGATTGAGATCCATTTTACACATTGATAATTATATTTCGGCAAAATAAAAAAAGCTTAGATATCTTTACAGATTTTTTTTTAGTATCGTGTAATATTAAAACTGTCACCTCTTATAAAACAGTCCCAGAAAGTTGTACGCTGCATTTGACAATTATTTTCATTTTTTTAATACCCAAAATAACTATAATATTGAATTATTATCGAATATTAATTATATTGGTAACTAGCTGCTACTTGCGGCACCGGGCGGTTTTTTTATGATATCAAAGAAATTTAAAATTATAAGAAGATGTACAGCTACATAAATGATCTTTCAAACACATTTGTAAGTATGACACACCTCCTCCTGTAGCATTGTCATTACTATTTAACAATTTTACTCATTTCAAGTTACCTCTGTTCAATTTTATTACTGTTACTTGGCTCATATGCTAAAACGTAATGATAAAGAGTATATACACAAATTTGAAAATAGTTTAAGAGATTCCAGTAGGCAAATAATGATGATTTTAATTTTATTCATATTAACTACTCGCGACGACGCGACTCAACGTGCATCACAACTATCTAAAGGATTTTGATTCATTTTGTACACTTCGATATTTATAGTTCAATAAACTCAAACACGTTCCGTAAATATCTATATACAAACAATTTTTCTGTAGCGTGAAATATTAAATCCGGATATCTTACAAGATAATAATTGATAATTATATGCTGCGATTGGCAATTATGTTATAATAAATTACATACCCCACATAACTATAATATTTAACGAGATAAGAATTATCTATATTATCGGCTGGAATCACATCGAAAATACTCCATTATTTGCTAATAATACATTTAAGACGAAATGGTTACGGTGGGTTATCTTTAGGTGATAGACATACCATCGTGAACTTTCTGTAAGCGCTTCTAAGTAAATAATCTTGTACCGTGTTATTTAGATATAATTCAAGAAGCTTAATCATTTAAAGATAACATAAAAGACATGTCTATTATTTTTTTATCTTTATTTTTAAATCTGAGAAAAACAATACACAAATATAAAATTAACATAAGCAACCATATTTATAAGGTATCAGTTACGATTAACTACAACAATTCGTTATGATCGGTTTAGCAACATTTGCATAGTGGTCGCGCCCCCAGTCATATATTTATATCTATTGCTCTTCTTGATTACTACAAACACTGCAGCTGATATCAAAATGCGATACTTCTAGCGTATCAATCCTCTTTCTATAAAAAAGTTGTATCACCTAATTATTTAAATTATAATAAAAAAACTAATTAAAATGATTTTTTAAAAATTTTATAGTTTAAGTTTTACAAATATACTATTAGTATTGTAATTTATAGAAAAACCACGTGTAAGTTTTATGGCGAAACCATATTGTTTTTTTTCATTGTAGTTAAAAGACAATATTACACTTAAAATATTTTTTTACACCTAGTGTCAAGGTCACGTCGAAAGTATCTTCACAAACTCAAAAACGCATGCCGGAACGATATTTATTTATACTCACCATCACATGCAGGTTTTAATCAACACATGTGTAGAAACCGTTGATGTTAGTCTCATGAAATTATTTTAAGGTAATTACGTAATACTAACAATACGACCAATAATGCCGCGAACGTAGGGACGAGATTATTTGGTACTTTAAACCAATTAAACTTGAAGTTCGTTATAAATGACTAATTTTGAAAATGTTTGCATCGTTTCTCAATACAATTTGAACAAAGCCAATGTATGGGTAGTCTATTTATACTAACCACTGTGATATTTTTGATATTTCCTAAAGAGAAAGTTTGCAATGTATACCTGCATACGGTATATAAGTACCTCACAGAACCTCAAAACATGCTAATCAAAAAATTTTACCCGCGTAAATATGACAAGGTGACGTAACGTTGCTCGATGACGCAATCGCGGAGTTATGGATAAAACACAGTTATATTAAGTTTTTACTCTTTTGAATATTGTATAGATGAAACACTAAAACGAAACTAGATATTAATATTTATAAATGTTTTGTGTTACATTTACATCACATTACATTGTTACAAAATTGAAATAAAATAATGTTGTCTTTCATCGTTGTATACCAATATCAATGTCATATATATTAAAATTGACGTCGTTCTGATTGAGATAAACTCTTATCAAAATATGTAAATGCATCAATATGTCTAAGCTTAGTCGTGTGTTCGGACTTGATTACCAATACAATAGTCACTTCATAAAAAAAAGATGTCTGGTAATGTTAACCAACGAAATATTTCATAATAGTTTGTAACCGTCATTCGCGCCTAAACAGAACAAGCGCATTTTTTGTCCTGCCCACCTCCGCCGCTTTCATACCCCCTTGTGCCTAGTAATTCAACGGTGAAACAGTTGCGTTTATGACGTCATAATATAACCGAACAAATTCTTAACATTTGAGTTTTCAATTACCTAGACGTACATTACGTTAAATAATAGAATACTATTTTTTAGAACATTAACATAATCAGTAATGGTTTTAAAAACTTTTCAAAGTATTGAATTTAAATAACATGAGGTATAATTCAGCAAGCAACTCCCGCCAAAACATTACCGCTGTGAAGCGGCCCGGCTCCGCCCCCCTTGCCCTTGCCAGTGAGCGCTAAGGACAAGCCAACGGTTTTGTAACGGTCAAAGTTTATTCACCTCACATTCAGCTGTGCCTATTATTACGTAATGATATGACCGATCTATGCAATAGAATCTTGGACTTAGACACTCATATGTTGAAATGATGTAACAACGTTTTTTTGTTTCATGAGAACTACTCGTCTTATATGGATAATTCATGCTGTGTCCACACAGATATCATGAATACTTATTCAAAGTTTTTATTTCACGTCTTATCGAAATCTTTTCAGCAGATTCGAAAATTAGGGTGGACACATAACAGACACTTTTATTTATACGAGTATCGACATCTTATAGGTAAAATATATTAATATGTGTATCACAAGTGTGAGACCGATTTAGATTTGTTTTTTACGCTTTGATAATTATAGCTCAACGAGTTTAAAGAAGCTTCTTAACTATTTTTACACACATAACTTTTTTTGTGTTTTCGTAATTTTAAATGAATATAATGATAATTAAATGTATGGTATAACTGTTATAAAACCAATAAATAGATTTATATATATATTGGCAAGTAGGTGGTAAGTAGATAATGGTTCTTTGTCTTTGTTACTTTTTTCGTTGCTGGATAGATTGTGAATGGTTTTTATAATTTTATTAATTGTATTTTTGTCTTGTACAATTCAGAGAAGTTAAAAAAGGTTAAGTATTTTTACGTTTATTGTTTTTGAAGTTCATTACAAATAACTAATTTAAAAAATATTTGCATTGTTTACCAATACAATTTGAACAAAACCTACGCCTGTAGTATATACTAACAGCTGAGATATTCTCGACATTTTCCAGAGAGAAAGTTTGCAATATGTATGCCGGTATATAAGTAACTCAAAGAACCTCAAACCATGCCGATCAAAAAATTTTACCCGCGTAAACATGAGAGGGTGATGTAATGATGCTCGTTGAAGCAATCGCGGAGCTATCGATAAACACGATACCAGGCAGACGTAAATTTCTAAATCATTCAGTATCTCACAACGACATATCAGCACATTTCATATATGTAATTAGAGCCGGATATAGAGAAACATTTGATACTAATTAATTATTACATCGTAATTTAACGCTAATGCTAGTAAGGGTTATATGTTAATTACACCGTAGTATCATTATTTAATAACAATTATTGTAAACACTTCCCAATTATCCCGTCATTGGATCACGTAGTTAATTTTATATTGTACGTTAAATTGTAACGATAGACGAATAGACAATGAGATTGATAAGACGTAATTTGTTAACATTCCCTTTAATTTTGTACAGGCTTAGGTCTGTTACAATTAATGATTAATTAGTAATTGTGAAAAAAATAAAAATAAGCAATTATAATATATTTCAAACTTCATTGGTCTATGAATAGTTTGATTATTATCGATAGTTATATTAAGTTTTTACTGTTTTAAATATTGTATAGACAAAAAACTAAAACGAAACTAGATATTAATATTTAAAAATGCCTTGTGTTACAAAGCGTAATCGAAATTAGCGAAAACACACTGAAGAAAATATTTCCAAAAATATTTTTTTTTAAATAATGTTGTCTTTCATTATTGTATACCAATATCAATGTCATGAATATTAAAATTGACGTCGTTCTGATTGAGATCAACTCTTATCAAAATATGTTACATGCATCAATATGTCTAAGCTTAGACGTGTGTTCGGACTTGATTACCAATACAATAGTCACTTCATAAAAGATGTCTGGTAATGTTAATCAACGAAATATTTCATAATAGTTTGTAACCGTCGTTCGCGCCTAAACAGAACAAGCGCATCTTTTGTCCTTCCCGCCTCTGCCGCTTTCATGCCCCTTGTGCCGAGTAATTCGACGGTTAATCAGTATGACGTCATAATGTAACTGAACAAATTCTTAACATTTTGAGTTTTAAATTACCTAGACGTACGTTGCGTTAAATAATAGAATACAATTTTTTAGAACATGAACATCATCAGTAATGGTTTTAAAAACTATTCAACATATTGAGTTTTAATAAAATGAGGTATAATTCAGCAAGCAACTCCCGCCAAAACATTACCGCTGTGAAGCGGCCCGGCTCCGCCCCCCCTTGCCCTTGCCAGTGAGCGCTAAGGACAAGCCAACGGTTTTGTAACGGTCAAAGTTTATTCACCTCACATTCAGCTGTGCCTATTATTACGTAATGATATGACCGATCTATGCAATAGAATCTTGGACTTAGACAATCATATGTTGAAATGATGTAACAACGTTTTTTTGTTTCATGAGAACTACTCGTCTTATATGGATAATTGTTGCTGTGCCAACACAGATATCATGAATACTTTTTCAGTTTTCATTTCAGGTCTTATCGAAATCAGTTCAGCCGATTCGAATATTAGAATGGACACATAATAGACACTTTTATTTATACGAGTATCTACAACGACATCTTACCGGTGAAATATATTAATATCTCCATCACTAGTGTATGACCGATTTAGATTTATTTTTTACGCTTTGATAATTATGGCTCAACGAGTTGAAAGAAGCTTCTTAACTATTTTTACACACATAACTTTTTTTGTGTTTTCGTAATTTTAAATCTCTGGAATGGCAATATCACAAGAAATTATGAAAAATTCCTAATCTTTACTTCCTTATCCTTACTAACATTAAAAATGCGAAGGTGAGTTTGTTTGTATGTTATGTTTTCAAGCTTTAACGGCTCAATCGATTACCAGGAAATTTTGCACACACATTTTTAGGGTACAGAAAAGGGCATATGGTAAATTTCGTCCCGAAAAAAGTATTGTTGAAGCTGGAAGCAAAACCTAGTCGTATATCAGTTTGAAAGCAAACGCTGTTGTTTTATTTCCAATATAATTAAAATAATTATTAAGCTTCAAATAACCTTTTGAATCTGATATTTGTAGACATCTCTTTTTTCTGAAAATACTATAGCGCATATCCGTCACAATGTTTATTTGTACTGATCATCACGTACAGCAGCTCTATTCAACACATCGTGTAGACATCGTTCACACTACCAAAGTTAAATTCTTTTAACGTTATTACGTCACCAACAAGATACATCGGTGATAAGCCATGCCTTCACGTCCGTTACCTAACTAGACCCTTTGCGCGAAATTTTATTTCAAAAATGTTCTTCTTTGTAACATATTCAAGACTTACTAAATGCCCCAGTTTTGCACAGGCTTAATGCACTAACGTCGCATTATAAGTAAACAACATTTATAAATTACCAAAGTCGTACAAGTTACGTAGTTACCTTCACGCAATAACTTATTTAGTAAGTTCTAATCTACTAAAAAAACACAGATAAACACGAAATACGACTTTATTCTATAATAGTTATTTATATACTATATGCTTCATTAAAAGCAAAATTTTAGACTTAAATTTATTGAAGTAATTTCTAAATGAACTTCATTATAACGTTTACAACTTTGCTTATATGTTTGAGGACAAATTTGTAAGTAGCGTCAAATATCTAAAAAATATTGTAGACGTTATTTCAAACTGTGAACCCTAAAAATTGAAAAAGAAACGATGTACGTAATTAATTATTTGCATAAAACTAAACTTAGAAAAAGTCATCTCAGAAAGTCACTCATACATTTCAGATTCTTATCCAATTACTATCCACTTACTTTGTTTATATAAGCCGAAAAAAATACATTCTCTTGACTTTTAAAGGATTTACCTTGTAACCACAATATTGCCTCATAATAAATATTAATGTGTTCAAAAGCATAAATACTTTAAACATATAGTGCGTCTGCCACACTACACTCATTCAGACTTAGTAAAATATTTTCAAACTGTCTTTGTAAAGCCGTGAAGGCCTATAAGTTAATAGGTTAGTTAGCTGGAAAAATAAAATATATTCAAACTGAAACAAGAAACTAACCAGGCGAACTTATAAAATGAACTCCCATATTACTATAGTTTCATAAGGACATTTTTCTTCGAGTTGCTCACAGACGTGGTATTTGAATACGCGAGTGATGAGTCAGCTCCGCGTGTTTGATTATAATGACCGTTATAATTTGTTATTTCGTAAGTACCTACGGTGACGTTGTAAGCTTACTCAAATATAATGATTAAATGTATTTGCACAAAGTCTACTCTCTAACCTATTTATTGTTAGATAAAGACTTTTACTTAATATTCCCTAAACTAAAACCTTACTGTGTGTATTAATATTGATAGTGTTGTGAAACAAAACAAGTTGTGAATCAAATAAAACTTATAAATTATGTATTAATATTTTTTTTTATTAAATATTATGTTTTTGTCGAATAAATTTTAAAGTCAACGACAACATCTAACCTTCATATGGAAGACATTATTGCTAAAAAAGTGAATCAATCATACATTTATATTTTGTACTGAATTTAAAATACACATTTTATGTTTTATCTAATTTTTATCAAAATAATTTCGTATATCACTTTTTGTCTTCAAAGAAAATAATTTTGACTTTTGTATGGTTACATGCATTTCGAAATCAACCCGTGTATTTGTAATTAATGAAAAGCTTACCAGCTGCAATTGTTGAGTGATTCTGAATATATTATTAAATTCGAAATTCAGATTGTACAATTTATTTATTTCGAAACTTATTTTGTAGATACCTGTAATAAAGGCCACTGGTCAACTACGGCGTAAAAAAATAAATTTAACTATCTGTTAGTATTCCCGGAGTTAAAATACGAATAAATCAATTCCAATGAAGTCACATGAGAAACTAATATCATTTCTTAATAATAACGAAGAAGAATTGTAAATGAATACAGAAATAGGTAAAGCATCTACTCAATCTATTTAATAAAATTTTGTACAATGATATCACATCTGCATATAAGCGACCCGTTGCAAGGTCAAAGGCCTCTTTCCAAAGGAAGGTATGTGCGTAAGCACCCTACCAACCCACGACGTAGAGTTGTGTTAAGTATAAAGAATTTCACATTTCTTATTCGTTCCATTATTCCTTTTCCTCAACATTCCCTACGTACCGATTTTCTCACGACGTTTTTCTTCAACAGCAGTCAATAATGTTACCCCTGTTAAATTAAAAAGTACTATAATCTGTATAAATATCAATAATAACAATTCTATTTTTTTAACTATTTTTATAATGATGATCATAAATAAAAATGCAATTTCATTCACTGTACAGATTTTAAATTAATTTTGTACACTGGAATTATATGTCATTTCAAAAATGATAATCTATAAACTGAGTACTAATATCTCGGAAATAATTGAATGAACCCATATTTTAATGAGATAAAACAACGAGTCAAAAATATTTTTTGCATAAAAAAGCGCGCAAAGCCATGGGCTAATTCTAGTATATTCATATATCAAATCTAAAGAAACATTACTGAAAATATTATGAACACGCACTAAACTTTTCGGTCAATTATTGTACTAGGAATGTTTCTTACGACAAGACGTAATGAAAACAGTTGTGCTATTTTGTACGAATCAATTACTTAAAATTTAATTATAACATTGCCTATTTAGTACGTAAAACTATACAAATATACTGAAATCTCAGTGCTTAGCTGTATCATACAAGATGCAGGAGTAATATTGTAATCTTCAGTTAAAAGTGTATTAAAATTCGGTACGTACTTTACAAATAAAGGTACAACAAAGATACGAACTATGACTTTGTTTTATTTTAAATATTGTATTTATAGAGTGAAGAAGGCCTTAAATTATTATTATATAATTGGCTACTGTGGAATCTAGAATTTACTAAATTAAGTAATTTAATATCATGTATATGTACATATTTCGAATTATTCTAAAGTAACTGATAAACTGACATCAGAAACGTAGTGCACAGTTCGGCTATATTATTATGTCATTTGTTAAATGGAATGTATTCGGGTCATTGAACACTCGACTCGGTAAACGCTTATGATGTAATGCCGATATCAACTGAAAATAACGATCGTTCATGTTGCGGGTGGCGACAAAGGCCGAGGGGAGCGGAGGGCGGGAGGCATTGCGCGGGAGCAGGGCAACGGACATGGTATAACGTGTTGGCGGGAAATACGTTCTTGTGCAGGGTGTTCCTTGTCGTTATGCGCTAGACATTAATACTACTCAGTTTACTTCATGTTGTTAAGATATATGTGTACTTAATTATCTCTAGGAAAGTTACTGATAATTGGTACGAAATGGTAATGAATATAACGATAATGAAATGTATGGTATAACTGTTATAAAACCAATAAATAGATTTATATACATATTGGCTACTACCCGTGAGTTGCTATGCGTGAAAAAGTTTCTTTCTCTTTGTTACCTTCTTCGTTGCTGGATAGATTGTGAACGGTTTTTCTAATTTGTTTAATTGCATTTTTGTCTTGTACAGTTATATCTTTACGAAACATTTTTTTTGTATCCTGTAATACTAAACCTGTCATATCTTATAAGATAATCATAGAAAATTATGCGATGCAATTGACAATAATTGGATTATTCAATAAGAATTAATTACTATGTTCAAAATATTGTTGTACTAATAACCTTAATATTTTTTTATAAGTATTAAGGTTATCTTTGGGTGATAGACATATACCTTCGCAAACTTTCTGTAAGCGTTTCAAGATAAACATTTTTGTTCTATGTTATTTAGATATAACTCAAGAAGCTTAATAATTAAAAGATAGCGTTAGAGATATGCCTATATTTTAATGCAAGAAAAATATAACACAGATATAAAATTTACATAAGTAAACATATTTATAAGGTAGCAGTTACGATTAACTACAACAATTCGCTATGATCGGTTTATCAACATTTGCATATTGGTCGCGACTCCAGTCAAATATTTATATCTATAGCTCTGCTTGATTACAACAAACACTGCAGCTGATACCAAAATGCGATAATCATGACGTAACAATACAATGAGTTTTTATATGTGAGAATTATTAAAATTATAATAAAAAACTGATTAAAATTCAGTTTTGTATATTTAATAGTATGAGCTTTACAAATATACTATTAGTATTGAAATTTATGAAAAAAAAACATATATAAGTTTTATGGTAAAACCATATTTTTTTTCTTTCATTGTAATTAAAAGATAATATTAAGCTTAAAATAATTTTTTAAATCCAGTGTCAAGGTCACGTCAAAAGTTTCTGAACAAACTCAAAAACGTATGCCGGAACGATATTTATTTGTACTCACCATGACATGCAAGTTTTAATCAACACGTGTGTAGAAACCGTTGATATTAGTCTCGTGAAATTATTTCACGCGCACAATACGATCAATAATGGCGCTAACCTAGGGATGAGATTATTTTGTACATAAAACTGATTAAGCTTGAAGTTCATTATAAATAACTAATTTTAATAATATTTGCAATGTTTATCAATACAATTGAAATAAAACCTGCCCCTGTAGTATATTTATACTAACCGCTGAGATATTCTAGACATTTTCCAGAGAGAAACTTCGCAATATATATGCGGGTATATAAGTACCCCAGAGAACCTCACAACATGCTAATCAAAAAATTTTACCCGCGTAAATATGACAGGGTGATGTAACGTTGCTCGATGACGCAATCGCGGAGTTATGGATAAAACACTATAACTGGTAGATTATTACATCGTAATTTAACCGTAATGCTAATAAGAGCTATGTGTTAATTACACCGTAGAATCATTATTTTATAACAATTAATGTAAACACTTCTCAATTATTCCGTCATGGGATCACGTAGTTAATTTTATATTGTACGTTAAATTGTAACGATAGATAAATAGACATTGAGATTGATAAGATGTAATGTGTTGCTTAACATTACGTAATTCATTTGATAACATTCTCTTTAATTTTGTACAGGCTTAGGTTTGTTAGAATTAATGTTTAATTAGTAATTATAAAAGAAATAAAAATGAGCAATTATAACGTATTTCAAACTTCATTGGTCTATGAATAGTGTGATTATTAACGATAGTTATATTAAGTTTTTACTGTTTTAAACATTGTATAGACAAAAAAACTAAAACGAAACTAGATACTGATATTTAAAAAAGCTTTGTTTGAACGCATGACGCATTGAATAAACTGTTTTCATAAATAAAATTGTACTACAATAATGTTATATTTCTTCATTGCACCCAAGTAGCAATGTAATAAATATTAAAACTGACATCATTCTGATTGAGATACTCTTATAAAAATATGTTACATGCATCAATATGTCTAAGCTTAGACGTCTATTCGGACCCGATTACCAATAACAATAAACACTTTATAAAAGTAAAGATATTTGGTAGTGAGTAATCAACCGAATATTTCATAATATCTCTAAACAGTCTTTCGCGCCTAAACAGAACAAGCGCATCTTTTGTCCTTCCCGCCTCTGCCGCTTTCATGCCCCTTGTGCCGAGTAATTCGACGGTTAATCGGTATGACGTCATAATGTAACTGAACAAATTCTTAACATTTTGAGTTTTAAATTACCTAGACGTACGTTACGTTTAATAATAGAATATTATTTTTTAGAACATGAACATAACCAGTAATGGTTTTAAAAACTTTTCAAAGTATTGAATTTTAATAACATGAGGTATAATTCAGCAAGCAATTCCCGCCAAAACATTATCGCTGTGGTGCGGCCAGGGGCGGGCCTTCCCTTGCCAGTGAGCGCCAAAGACAAGCCAACGGTTTTGTAATGGTCGAAGTTTATTCACCTCACTTTCAGCTGTGCCTATTATTACGTAACGATATGACCGATATATGCAAAACATTCTTAGACTTAGACTTTATTGTTTGAAGCAACAAAGATAATTTCTATTTATAGCGGATAGTAATTAAATATTTCTTTAGTAATATTTACTTATAGCTGATAGGAAATTACTTTTTTAGTAAATTTTGAATTCTACTATTTTTTCGTAATAAACAAGTCAATAAATGCGCTTCAAATGTAACACACGTAATGGGCTACAGAAAAATATCAAATTGATATAGAGTCAGTGTGTCTAATTGATAAAATATTATTTTTGAACGCATTGCGATCTAAAATAAATATTACAGAATAAAGACGTTTCTCGAGTCGTCTCTGTGTCTGTGAGTGCTAATAAACTATGTATTGGATTTTAATACATTATTCCCGTAGTCCGGTGAAACTGTAGCGGCCTTAACAAACGAACAGTGCAGCCAGTTCCAAAACAAAAAAAAAATTATATCTATAAATAATATTGAAATATTATAAAACAATGTCACTTTTCGATACGGTTTTCAGTATCTTTTTAATAATTTATTTCAAATAGTTTAATGTATTATATATGTATATTATATTTATATAAAATATATATTTATATTCATAGAAATAGATAGTAATTTATAATTACTATGTTGAAATGTTGCAACAATGTCTTTTGTTTCATGAGTGTTATATGGATTCATGAGCGGACTTCTTTTTCTGATTGAAATTTTACCTTACTATTTAAGTCTTCTGATTCTGATACAGATTATAAACTTTCTTTCCTTAATTTTATCGTTGTTGCTTTACCCACACATATATCACTACTTTAAAGTTTTCATTTTAGGTCTCATCGCAATCAGTTCAGCCGATTCGAAAATTAGTATGGACACATAATAGAAGACTTTCATTTATACGGGTATCTACACCAACATCTTTTCGATAAAATATACTAACATGTGCATCACAGGTGTATAACAGATTTTTTATGCTTTGATAATTACAGCTCATCGAGTTTAAAGAAGCTTCTTAATTATTTTTGCACACATAATTTTATTTGTGTTTTCGTAATTTTAAATCTCTGGAATCGTAGTATCACAATAAATTATGAAAAATTCCTAATCTTTACTTCCTTATTTTTACTAGCATTATAAATGTGACGGTGAGTTTGTTCGTTCGTTATGTTTTCACGCCTAAACGGCTCAATCGATTACCAGGATATTTTGCATACTCATTAACAGGAGTACAGAAAAGGACATATGGTAAATTTCGTCCCGAAAAAAGTATTGTTGCTGAAGGATAAATCAAATCTACTTTAAGATTGACGAAGCCGGAATCAAAACCTAGTTGTATATTATTTTGATAACAAAACGGTGTTGTTTTATTTTCATTATAATTAAAAAATATATTAAACATCAAATAACTTTTTGAATCTAATCTAGTCTAATCTAATCTAATCTAGACGTCAATGATTTCTGAAAAAACTATAGTGCGTATCCGTCACAATGTTTATTTTAACTGATACATCACGTATAGCTGCTTTAGTCAACACAACGTGTAGACTTCATTCATACTATCAAAGTAAAATTCTTTTAACGTAATTACGTCACCAACAAGATATAGCCGCGATAAGCCATGCCTTCGCGACCGTTAGCTAACTAGACGGTTGGCGCGAAATTTAATTTAACAAGCCGCGGGAAATTCTACCTTAATAATTCGATTATTTTCTTGTTTGTAACATATTTAAGACTTAATAAATACCCCAGTTTTGCACAGGCATAATGTACTAACGATGAATTATAAGTACGCAATATTTATAGATTACCAAAGACATACAAGTTTTGTAGTAACCTTCACCCAATACTAATTTAGTTATGCATAATTTTAAAATTATCATATCTTCTAAGTCATTCATGCAAACAATATGCCAAGATGGACAATTTAAACATTCTATACCAATATATACCAGTTATATTTAGTTACCTAGATATACATAATTGGATAAGGATTCATTTATTTAATTATCAAATACAACATACACAAAAAAAAGTATAAAATGCGTCGTGGTGGTCGAGTGGTTTGACCAGTGGAATACCAATCCGATGTCCGGCAAATCCGGCATATACCAATGAATTTTTCTGAATTCACGAACAATTACTCATTCAAATTGGTGACACTATCGGTTAACTGTGAAGGAAAACATCGTGGGGATATCTGAATCTGAGAAATGTTCTTTTAGTACCTCTGTATGTGGAAAACATAGAACTATGGATTTCTCAGAGTTTAATTAAAATCACCAATACATCGTGGGCTGGCGTAGTGATTGTGGCCATGCCTTCAATCAGAATGAAGCCATTCGCCTTGTAGTGTGTCTCTTACAGGCTGATGATAACAAATTACTTTATAATAATTTGTAAAAGATAAAAATGTTCACTTTTTGGTTACCTTTATGAAATAGATCATTGATTTATATGAATATAATATACATATAATATTTCAAATATTAGTGAAAACCGTATCACAATCTTTTGCTTTGATAATTCAGAGGAGCTAAAAAAACACAGATAAACGCTTTGTTCTTTAATAGTTGTTTATATGCTATATGTTTCATTAAAAACAAAATTTTAGACTTAAATTTATTGAAGTAATTTTTAAATAAACTTCATTTTTACTTTTACAACTTTTCTTATATGTTTGAGGACAAATTTGTAAGTAGCGTCAAATATCTAAAAAATATTGTAGACGTTATTTCAAACTGTGAACCCTAAACATTGAAAAATATACGATGTACGTAATTAATTATTTGCATAAAACTAAACTTAGAAAAAATCATTTCAGAAAGTCACTCAGACATTTCAGATTCTTATCTAATTACTATCCACTTACTTTGATTATATATGCCAAAAAAAAAATTAATACATTCTCTTGACTTTTAAAGGATTTACCTTGTAACCACAATATTGACTGATAATAAATATTAATGTGTTCAAAAGCATAAATACTTTAAATATATAGTGCGTCTGCCACACCACACTCATAGAGACTTGGTAAAAGATTTTGAAACTGTTTTAGTAAAGCCGTGAAGGCCTATGAGGCTAATAAATTAGTTAGCTTCGAAAAAAATATTTTCAAACTGAAACGAGAAGCTAACCTGGCGAACTTATAAAATGAGCTGCCACATTGCTATAGTTTCAGCAGGACATTTTCCTTCGAAGTACTCACTGACGTGGTATTTGAATACGCGAGTGATGAGAGTGATGAGTCAGCTCCGCGTGTTTTATTATAATTTGTTATTTAGTAAGTACCTATGACTACGTTGTTTACTAAAATGTAATGATTATATGTGATTGCACAAAGTCTATTCCCAAATCTATTTACTGTTAGATAAAACTTTTACTTAATATTCCCTAAATTTAAACGTTACTATGTGTATTGATATTGATAGTGTTGTGAAACAAAACAAGTTGTGCAGCAAAGCAAATAAAACTTATAAATTATGTATCATAAATTTCAATAATATATAAGTAGTCCGATTTTTTTTTACTTACATCAATTTAACATTTGTTTGTTTCAGTATACTAAAATCTCAGAGCGTAGCTGTATCATATAAGATGTAGGAAAAATATTATAATCGTCAATGAAAAGTGTTGTTTCTTTTCGAACTGACTACACTGTTGGTCTGGCAAGGCCTCTACAGTTTTATCGGACAACTAAAGGGAGCGCTAAAGGCACTCACCTGATTTTATATAGGCAACCATCACAGGGGCGCACGGTGCGCCTGGTCTTGAATTGTCACCGAATATCCCGAGTCGAACTAAGCTAACTGTTATTTCATATAAATATGAATTTGTGAAATATAGACGTGTACCATGCTCTATATCTGACTATTAAAACTACTACTAAAACTGACTAGTAAATTAATGTAAACTAACTCCGTTCGAAAAAGGGATAAAAACAAATCCAAGCAATATGTGTACCTACATGTGTGTATGTGCACGTGTGTGGGGTGATCTGTGTTGTGTTGTAATAACTAGTGTTTGAAAATTTATTCAGTGTCACTATATTTGCGCAAGCAACGTGCTCGAGGGCACCATTCCGGAGAATCAGACCTCGGCTTGAGGCAGCTGCTGAGGGAGGCCTAGGTATGTGTGCTGGGGCAAAATTCACTATATGTGATTACTTGGACATGAGCACGCACACGCTCTGTTTCGAGGGACGTAAGGGTACTGAAAATTAGCTAACGAAATTTCTTCAGGAGGATCAGTGAAAATAAATCGCGGACGTCTTTTGCACCGCGACGCGTCGGGTACGGTGTTATAAGTTGCGGCGGATACCACCTAACGAACTGGGATGATACATAGCGCTATCGAAAAAACTAGTTGTGAGTGTTTTGACGTACTCCCAAATAGACGGCATCTCCAGGTCCCTATGGAGGTTGACTCTCCGGATGTATTACGGGGTACCCACCGCTTTACGTAGAAAACAGTTCTATAGCTTTTGTAATATTTCAAAGTTATACCTTGACATATGCGCGAGAACAGGACAGCTATATGTCAGAATAGGATGAATACACATCTTATACAAGGTAGTCTTATGTCTGAGGGATATTTTACTTTTTGAGCATATTAACGGATGTAAACGACCCAAAACCATTGCGGTTTTGTTTCGCACTCTTTCTACATATGCTTTAAAAGATAGGTGCCTATCTAATGTAACTCCGAGATATATGACCTTAAGGGCCCAAGAAGTCTCGGTTTCGTATTGCCTGAGGAGCTTTAGATTCTTAGGTCCCGGACGATTTACGGGGTCGAAAAATATCGCGATGCTTTTTTCAGGATTGAACTCTATTCTCCATTGACGATACCATTCACGGAGTGTGACGATGGCCCGATTGATTCAATTTCTAAGAAAGTCCGGCCACCAACTGGCAGCGTATATAACTGTATCATCAGAATAGCAACCTAATTCGATCCCCGGGGACCGGTGTGCCAGACCTTATCGAAGGCCTTGGCGACATCGAAAAAGACTGCTATATTGCGTTTCGGTATAGGTTTATGCGGGGTGACCTTTTTTCGTGGATTTTCGTTAAATTTAGAAAAAATGTACTCCGTGAGGTGGTGTACTTGATTCGTATATGAGTGCTTAGCGAGAAATTGCCGTATTGAAGATACAGACCAGGGGAACTATGATGTGGTCAAGAAGGACCCCATCAGGACCTGGGGATTATCTAAGCTTGAAACGCTTGATGGCGGCCGACACTTCATCGAAACTAACCGGGGTTACGGTATCCGCTCAAAGAGACGTGAGAGAACGTTCTAACGGGTGTTCGTTCGATCCGATATGGACAGGGTCGGTGTTAGCAGTGTTCGGAGAACATTACTCCTCTAAATTCGCGGTAAGATATTCCGCTTTGTCGATACTTTCGAACGTGGGAGGAAATCCAGGACTTATTTCTAACGGGAGCATGGGTGCATTAAGATCTGATTTGAATCTACGTACTATTATCCAATACGTCACGTGGGACGGCTGGATCTCCTCCAGAAGTTTGTCCCACCTGGCGGCTCAGATTTCTGAAATACGAGATCTAACTAGTTTACGTAACGAACGTAACCGATCACGATAATTTACAGACGGGTAAGTGTCATAGGCTTGAGTCATGGCATTCTTTTCCATGATCAACGCTCTCACGTTGTCGAGGAGTATAGAGCGACGATCGTTCACCGCTTGTACCTCTTTCGAGGTTTCCCTAACGGCGGTCTGAACAAAGTCAACCAGGGAATCGATAGTCTGTTCCGCGTCGGCTTTAGACACCAACGCGCCCAAGATTCTATGTAAGCTATCCGAGGAGGGATTATCTTTTAAATATCTACTGAGCTTCGCGTAATCAGCTACGCACGCGGGCTGACACTCGATATGGGAATTCGAACCTAGCTGTTATATCACGGGGTGGTGGTCTGAATTCAAATCATGTACAACTTGTATGAGCAGTATCGGAAGCGTGACATTCTTTAAAAGTGCTACATCTATTAGTGTCGGACGACAGTGATTCGAATATTGAGTGGGTTCCAGCGGGGCTACGATGTCAAAAACGAGATCGCTACCTTGCTCGTCGAGAATTTGCCCGTTGCGAGAAGTACTCGGACTGTTCCAGAAAACGTTTCCACTGTTGAGGTCCCCGACTATGATGACCGAGTTTCCTCGCGCGAACATCGCCTCTAAGTGGGACTTGAGAAGCTCTCTATTCGGTGAAAGATATGCTATAGATACCCTTCACACTGACACTTCCATATTAGAAAGAACGGGCGTCTCTATCGGCATACAGTACAACGAACATTTATAATAAAATAAAGTGCCGCCCCCGCGGGTGATACGATCGTTTCTGACTATATTATAATTCGCGATCCGGGGATTGCCCATTTTCGGTTTTGTAGGTAGTGTTTCCTAAACTATAAAGAAATATCTATTTGTCTATCGCGTAAAAAATCGGTTACTAAGTCGCGTTGTGTATGGAGACTTCTCGCGTTAAGAAACAAAATACAAAGACCGCGTGGTTTTATTCTATTTAACGCAGCGAGTTTTATTTATTACTATTTACGGAGGCGCGGGCGAGGCGTCGTGTCATCACGACAACGCCTGGGAATGAAGAGAGCACGTTAAGGAAGCCAATGTCCCTATTACTATTAATTATTTTATTGAACGCGACGATCTCCTCAATATCGTGTTCAAGCAGGACCTGTGTCAGCCAATCGATGCTGGGAATGAAGAGAGCACGTTAAGGAAGCCAATGTCCCTATTACTATTAATTATTTTATTGAACGCGACGATCTCCTCAATATCGTGTTCAAGCAGGACCTGTGTCAGCCAATCGATGCGTGACTGAGATTGAGAAAACGTGGACAGCCAGGGTAGGCATCGCTCTCTGTGGCTGGGGCTGCGTCTGAGGCTTGAGAACCTGAGGTTATGCCTTAAAGCCCAGTGGGCTACGGAGGCCCGCCAGGACTGGAGGGCGAGCGGCACAGAGGGTGCCTCGCGTGGCGTGGGAACCGGCGCTACCGGGATACAGGAGGTACCCGGCAAGTCAGGGAAGGCCTCCACGGATTTGAGAGCTTCGGCTTGTCTCGCTTGGTGGGGACGTTGTGTGCGCAGCGCGTGGGGGACTTGCCATAGGTCGCAAGGTGACCCACGTTACCTCAGAGGACGTGGCTCGTAGGCTCGAGAGTGTCGGGAGTGCGTGCGCACTCCTTCGTAGGGTGGTCTAAGCACTTAACTCTAAGCACTTAACGCACCTGGGACAAAGATGGTAGTTTGCATGCTGAGTGACTATAACTGTGACAGTTATGGCACTGCGACGGAGTATGGGACTTGCAAGGGGTTTCAACGGTGATGCCGGTGACACCACAGACAGAGGTGAGGCCGAAAATGGCCTTACCCTCTTGTGATCGGTCAAGGACGACCAGGATATAAGGTATCCTATGTACCTCTCGGAAAGGAAAGTCTTGCTCCTTAAGGGAGCCTGAGAAGTCATCGGTCGATATCTCGACCGGAACACGTCTAACTACGGCGCGAAGGAGGCGCCCTTCCTCGAGCGCGAAAGTGAAATAAGCGAGCTTCCTCTCTGGGAGAAGAGAAGTAAGCTTACACGGTGGTCAGTGGTGGACGAGACTTTTACTTGAATACCTGTGGGAGTATTCAAGGTGGATGTGTACCGGATATTCTTTTCGTTTAACCAAGTAGATATTGTGGATGACTTGTCTTGTATAGTAACGGGGGCGGGGTGCGGGGCTTCTTAGCCTCAGCTACAAAACGCGTAGCATGGGCTTGGAAGCTACCTAAGCCAGCACGCATGTGAGATGAGACGGATGCAATTACGCCCTCTACTAGTAGTATCATAGTTATCGGGACTTCCGTACCCGATTCTGAATCTGAGGCGTGTGACGTGACGGTAACGGGCAGTTGCCGCTTTCGGCTTAAGTTTGTAAAATCATCGTTCGTGATTGCGGGGGTCACGCTGGTATCAAGCTCCATGTCAGAATCAGGGCTAGAGCTCGACATGGGAACTTCAAATACTCCTGTATCTACCGGTATCTCCTGGAATAAAGGTGGCGCCAATGACGCGAAAGAAATCGTGGTTGCTAGACGGGGAACGCACATAATATTATCCGATGACGTTAACGAATTCCGTGAATAACGATGGGGCGCGAGTAGCGACAAGATATCGCAGCCTATCGAACTGTTCCTGTAGTGACGCCATGCCGTGGTTTAACGGAAAAACGACGACAAAACAAAAGAGGGTGCGCAAAAACGAATTCTCGGAACGCTCCACGCACTTGTTGTCACAGTTAACGTTAACACGCGGGTCGCACTAAAAAGTGCGGTTTACGATCACACAAACAATCGCACAAAACACTTTAAACAGGTGCGTTTCTCGGAAGTAATTGAAGTTCAAAAACACAATAGTATTAAGCGATGAATCACTCGATAGTACTGCTCACCTAAACGACAATTTATTAGTTCACGAAACAACATCTGGTGCGCATCGGACACGTCCTTACGTGATGGCTACTGGATCGGAACTCCATGAAAAGTGTATTAAAATTCATTACTTACTTTACAAATAAAGGTACAGCAAAGATACGAAAAATTACTTTGTTTTATATATTGTATTTATAGATTCCAGCGGGCCTCAAAATATAATTATTTTATTATCACCTGCATAACTTTCAAGTATTAAGAGTGACAGTGGAATTCAGAATTTATTAAATGAAGTAATTTAATATCATGTATATGTAAATATTTTGAATTATTCTAAAGTAACTGATAAACTGACAGCGGAAACGTAGTACATAGTTCGGTCATATTGTTATGTCATAGACACAACGGAATGTGTTAGGGTCATTGAACATTCGCCTCGGTAAACGCTTTTGATGTAATGCCGATACCAACCAAAAATAACCATCGTTCGTGTTGCGGGTGGCGGCAATGACCGAGGGGGGGGGGAGCATTGCTCGGGAGCAGGGCAACGGACATTGCATAATGTGTTAGTAGAAAATACGTTCTTGTGCTGGGTGTCCCTTGTTGTTATGCGCTAGACATTAATTCTTCTCATTTTACTTTATGTTATTAAGATATATGTGTACTTAATTACCTCTGGGAATATTACGAATAATTGGTATGAAATGGTAATAAATATAATGAAATGTATGCTATGACTATTATGAAATCAATAAATAGATTTATATACATATTGTCCAGTATCCGTGAATTGCTTTGCGTGAAAATGTTTCTTTCTCTCTGTTATCTTCTTCGTTTCTGGATAGATTGTGAACGGTTTTTTAAATTATTTATTGTATATTTCTCTTTTACTGTTCAGGAAAGTAAAAAAAGGTTAAGTATATCTACACAAACATTTTTTTTATATCGTGTAATACTAAACCTGTCATATCTTATAAGACAATCATAGAAAATTGTGCGATGCACAATATTATCGTTATTAAATACCCAACATAACCATAACATTGAATTATGTGATGCTTACACCGATAATAATTGGATTATTCAATAACAATTAATTATTATATTGATCTAAATACCGTTGCAAATAACCCGTTTTTGTTTGATAATATTTTGAAGATAAAACAGATACTGGGGCTAAACTTTCCTGAATCAGAGAAATATAAAAAAGTGTCTTAACGTTTGTCATATTGTATACAGAGAGAGTATTTTATTTTAAATTCGTGGCTTATATGAATAATAGTTTTCGGAACAATTAAGTGTACTCATATTATAATAACAAATCTATCAAAGTTTATTGAAATAACGTCAAAGATTACCCCCGCGTTTCTCAAAAACGACACTGACATGCTTTTTGGCGATTTTCGCGGGGTTTAGACATGAATTTTGACGCCTACTTCAAAGGCACGGTCGTTGAACATACTGTATTTAGCCGTGCCTAATACATCATAATGTGGTGTAATTATGCAATGTGGTCCTATATTTTGTCTATATTGCTTAAATAATAGAGATACATTTTGAATGTTTCGAATCGTTATATAATTAAATCTCTTTCAATATATATAGACATCGGTGATAGAAAACTACTCCTTTTAAAGAACTTTGTATTCCATTGTAAAGATATCTACACTTAACAGTTTGGCAAATGTTATAACTATTGGCGATTGGTCCCGGGAAGATATTTAATTGATACTTGGGTATGCAGGTGGATACTAAAGTAATAATATTCTGAAGCCTGCTACTATTTATAAATATTACAGAACAAAGTTATTTCTCAGCTATCTGTATTTTCCAAGTTCTTCTACACTACGTAACAAATTTAGATACAGCTTTCACCATCGTTTAGAGATTGTCTTCTGCTAATATAACATGGCTAAATGTAGCTTTTAGTATATTATGAATTGTTTTTTACTGGCTGAGTAGCAGTAAATATTACATTTTGATAAAAAAAATTGTTTAAATTGGTATAGAATCAGTGAATAGATTTATTCAAACACTAGCTAGTGCGCTCGCGACTAGGGCATGCAATATTCATCTGATTATATTATTCGAGTTTTACGAATACCACTATCAGTACTATTAGACTTTTAAGAGTTTTTCGAATACCTTTGTATTATTGAATATCTAAAACGATGAATATGCTGTAAGTCTTGTTTCATAACAATCATACCTATAATTGCCTTAACACGATTACCTAGATACATATTGACAACATAATAATTGACTAAAATTTTTTTTGAGAACTGGCTTTACGCTGTTGGCATGAGAGGCCTTCACAGCTTTACCGGACTAAAAATTAACTAACATGTAAAGATTGCCAAATACATGTTAGTCAACTAGCATTTCCTTTTAAAATGTGTAGCTTAAACCTGTGCTTTATGCTCAAACATAAAGCACATTAATGAGTATTGCAGCAAGAACAACACAGAAGTCATAGTTTTAAATATTTAATAAGTACTCTCATCAATGATTTCCTTGGCGTGACATACTAGAAAATAAATCAAATTTGAAGGCAATAATCATGACAAAGAAATATAACAAAATTACAAATTTAATTATTAATAAGAACACATGCTTCGTAGTTTAAAAACATATTGTGTCGATATTAGTACAAATTGATACATACAATATTTATTGACTAAAATTATTGCATTATCTTTCTTTGTAAGGGCGATTGATGTTAGGAAGTTGTATATTGTTTTACTTGAGACTCACATGTGATTTATTATGTTACAAGTTAAGAGTGCCGGTGATAGTAAAATGTTCGTTCTTGTCCTCTCCAGCTATATTGAATGACAAAGTTCCTCAGGGTTATGTAGGTGTATAGTTCTTTTACATTAGGATTGCTCAACTATTCGAAGATCTCGAATACTTTGGCCAGCATTATTCGAATAGTAAATATGGGCGAATACCCGAATAAAATGAATACTCAAATAGTATGCCTTACCCGCGACTTCCTTCTAATGAAATTGTTTTCTTTTTTTGTATTTATGGAAAATACGCGTCTGAATTTTATTAAAAGCGATTTTTTTTCGTAATTGTAGTTAGTGTTTAACATGTTTACTTATTTCGAATTACCTCTGTTTAATTTTATTATGGTTGCTTTGATCCTATGGAAAAACGTAATAATTAATAGTTTATATAAAATTTTTAAAATACATATTTTCTAAGTCAATTCGAAAACACTTCAGTAGTTTATGAGGTTAGAACAAACAAACAATAAACATTTTAATTTTATTCATACTATCACCCCGTCACAACTACCTACGCGTGCATCACAAGTATCTAAAGGATTTGGATTCATTATATAGACTTTCATATTTACAGTTCAATGAAGCTGTGTTAATATCTTTCAACATTTTTTTTTTTTTGTGGCGTGTAATATTAAATCACGATATCGACTTACGATATAAATATAATAATAAATTTTATTCAATGTCCCGATTTTAAGTTTATTTTGCAACATTAACAACGATAAAATTACTAGTAATACGTTTAAAAACAATAAAATAGATCTATGTTTTAGTAACATAAAACAAAGAAACAAAAATAATTAGTATATAAAAAGCGAGCGGACAAGCCACGGACAAATTCTAGTATATTTATGTATCAAAATAAAAAAAAACCATCGAAATATTTCGAATACGCACTAAGCTTTTCAGATAATTATTGTACTAGTAATATTTATTGTCACAAAACGTAATAAAAACAAACGAATATTGATTGAATGAGAAAACTTCTAAAACCATAATAAAATTGGACATTATTGGTACAATTTACTAGTATTGCATTAAATTTTAAAATCATTATTATTAGGAGCGATATAAATCACAAATTATAAGACGACGTATCAATAAGGCCCCAATAAAGGGTCCCGATTGACAATAGTAAAATAAAAGTGTACTTTATGACGTGGACATAAGAGATATAATCGTAAATTTGGGACATTAATTGTCCTTACTGTGTGTGACCTTGTGCGAGAGCAACGTGATGTGCTGTCCCTTTCATACCTATAGGTGATCAAATATTGTTTGCTTTTTCGTACGCCGCCATAACTTCAGTTGAATACTTTTTTGTTATATGCTTTAAATATGCTAGTATTTGAATATAATTTCACCTAATATTAAGTGACGACGTGGCTTAAGATGGTAAGCTAGTAAAAACGTTGAAATGGATTGGCTCTCAACTGCAGCTGCTGGACACATCTGTAGGTCTTTGATGGCAAATTTCTAATTCGAGGTTGACCAGAGCATGATCAGATGGGCATTATAATATACCTGACTTTTATCCTACAAAAAATCCGGTATGTTGCTGGAGTTTGAATCTACACCGAGCAACGCGGTATCTAAGCACGTCTACCATTAAGTCATCATCGTTTTAAAATAAATAATATCGGCCAACAAGTAATGTACAGCAACTTCTATAAGTTGTAATGAATTGCGTAAAAATAGTGATAAATTACTATAAAAAAATCATTATTCCGGCTATAAAATTGCCTAAACCAAATTTGTCTACTTTGAAATTAGATTTATTGAGTGAAGAGTACGGATATAATATACCGCACTGCTCTGCGTAGGAAGTTTGGCAACATCGCATTGTTTTAGGAGTTACCAGAATCCGTTAAATAAAAGATAATAATTAGTATATCCAGACGCTATAGGATTTGAAGTGCGGGTGGGAGTGCCGAGAGTTTGCCATGTCGTCAGTGATATACGTATAATTATATATTAACAGGTTATAATATTTTGGAATAAAAAGTCGTTTTCATACGATTAAATTAATTAATTAACCGACATTCGCAGAGATTTTTCTTCTACCTAAAGTAGAAGTGCCAGACGTCAGTATGTTAGCATAT
Organism: Antheraea assamensis; assembly: GCA_035772565.1. Taxonomy (NCBI): domain Eukaryota; kingdom Metazoa; phylum Arthropoda; class Insecta; order Lepidoptera; family Saturniidae; genus Antheraea; species Antheraea assamensis. The sequence goes on along the minus strand of JAQQSE010000182.1, from coordinate 56 downwards.
ATAAGGACGGAAATTCATTCCCGGGATGTATATATATATATATATATATATATATA